>LZPO01055158.1:95020-119057 GCA_001675575.1 Neotoma lepida
TTCTGATATCTTCTTCAATTTCTTGTTGGCTGTTCTTGTGTTAATTTCCTAAGTTTTTTTTCCATTAGCTACCAGCATTTTTCTTTTCTTCAAGTTTATTAAATCTTATTTATTTTATTTGGTTTGTTTTTTGAGACAGGGTCTCTCTATGTAGCCTGCCACTGCCTCCCGAATGCAGGGAGATCTTATTTTATACAACTTTACCTATTTGGATCATGAATTACCAGGAGTAATTGGATTACTTGGCTTATCNTCTTTGTTATATTCATATTGTCACTGCCAGCTATTAACTGTTCTTTGGACTTCACTTTCATGCTGTCCTGTCCCAATAGATCTGGTGATGTTTCCAGTCTCGAAGCACCGTATCCCAGCACAGGATGCTGCTCCGTACTACCAGTGCCCATAAGCTTGAGACGGTTGATGATCATAAGGTATGGCTATTTGGAAGGCAGAGGCTGATGGATCTCTCTGAGTTAGAGGCCAGCCTGGTACAGAGCTAGTTCGAGAACAGCCAGATCTACACAGAGAAACCCTGTCTCAAAAAACAAAACAGAAGCAAAAAGATGTTCTAGAATAAGTTACCTTTATTTTACATAAGACAAAACTGGGGCTTAGAAACATCTATGCAGTTTGTTTGAAGTATCACATAGTGACAGTGTGTTGAGAAATGAAGAATTATGGTTAATCTGTTTTTAGGTATAAGTAGGGCAAAATAAACAGTCTTTTTAGGCAGCCCAAAATGCTAATCTGATGCATAATGGAGAAGACAGAGTTTCAAGGCATTGTCTTGAGAACCATTCCTGAAAAGTTGATTGATNAAGCTAAAGGAGCAGATATTGAGGCAAGAGAATGTAAGTAAAGAAAAGAAACAGTGAGAGTACTGTATCTTGAGAGTGATTAGAAATTGTTGCTATGCAGAGGGCCTTTAAAGCTTCCATCAAAGGGCAAACCTAGGTTTAAGGGCAACCTGTGATTCAGATAAGCCTCCCCTGGAGTTCATGTCTTTGGAAAACTGCAGGACCATCGGATAGCCAGAAGGAAATGCCTTTAGGTGTGCCTTTTGGGGAAGTATGTCTTGAGGTAGCTCTGAACCTTAGTATCTTTAAACTCTAGANGAGCCTGGCACTCCTAGGAAATAAAGTTGTTCCCTTTCCTCAGTGAAAGAAACCCAGGAAGTCCCTGTGAATCTGTGGTCATTGATCTTTCCTTAGAACTCCAAGTTTTAGCTATTGCTGTGCCGGATTTGGCAAGAAAATGAAAATCATTTTGTAAAACTCCAGTCCTATAGAATGAAGAGAAGAGTGGCTTGTGATATATTTTTTATTGTGGTGGAAAAAATGTGTTTTGAATGTTTCTTTTAGTTTCTCAAGATGTCTATCAAAGAATCTTGTGGGAAAGAAGAAAAGTCTCAGAAAAAACAGACCACCTCTCCACCAACTTTTGTTGAAGTAAGAATTTTAATTTGCAGGATCTATCCCTGGTGCATGAGCTGGCTTTCTGGAGCTCACTACCTATGGTGGGATGCCTTGCTCAGCTGTGATGCAGGTGGGGGAGAGGCTTGGTCCTGCCTCAACTGAATGTACCACCAGGCTTTTCTGACTCCCCATGGGAGCCCTTACCCTTTTGGAGGAGGGGATGGGGGATGGGTTGAGGGGGAGGGAACATCTAGGGGAAGCAGGAGGAGGGATGAGAGGGAGATCTGTGGTTGGTATATAAAATGAATAAAAAAATTGTAAAATAAAAATTTTAATTTGCCAATCTGTTGATACCTCTTTTTTAAAATTGTGTAATAAAAAGAAGCACCTTAATTTTACAATGACATTTAAAAATTTTGTTCTGCCCATCAGTTCCAAGGGAAAGCCATTTGCTTTCCATTCTTGGCGTTATTTAATTTATTGTAAATCTCTGAGGTATTATTATCCAAATCACATAAGAAATTGAGGCTTAGAGAGTAGTTTTCTCTATATGTGCTCTCTTCAAGACTGGTGCTGGTTTCTATGTTGCTAACTCTTATCACTTAACTCTGAGAGCTGTCTTCCTTGACATCCCAGCAGTGTTTGCTGTAGTTGATTATGNCTTTTCCTGGAAACTCTTTCCTGACTTGACTTCTGAGATACTTTGCTTTGCTAATTTTNCTTATCTCTTGGTGACTGTTTTTTATATATCTTTGCTGGTTTCACCATACAGTTTTTTTCTTGAAGCGGGATCTTCAAAGCATTGTTAATGTAGCACAGTCTAGACTCAGACTCATCATCCTCTTGTCTTAGTCTTCCTAAGAACTGGCATTATAGGCATGCATCACTACACACAGCTCTTCCCCCTTTTCTTTCTTTCCTTTTTTTAAATTTTAATTTTTTTATTTTTTGAGACAGGATGTCTCTACATATAAGCCCTGGGTATCCTGGAACTTACTCTGTAGACCAGGCTGACCTTGAACCTAAAGAGATCCACCTGCTTCTGCCTCCCGATTGCTGAGATTAAAAGGGTGTTCCACTACACCCAGCTTTCTTACTTATTTTCTTAAGCTATAACCTTTCAAATACCCAAGCTCATTTTTCCTCATTTAATAAACTACAGTTCCATTCTTTCAGTTTAGACCAAAATTTGGTAGTTAGCCTGTACCTGCAGCCAGTCTGTAAGCGATTTCTGTCAGTTTTCTCTTTTTAACATACTCAAAGTCTCACTACTTTCTTTCTTGCTGTTTCCAATGATGTAAGCAAAGAACTTGGTTTTCCTTAGTTATTCCACGGTTTCTAAATTCTTTCCCCTGTCTCTGCCTTTGCCTCCTGATTTATTCTTAACACAGTGACCAATGTGTTCCTATTATAATATAAGTCAGATTGTGTCACTTCTCTACTCTGTACTTTCTTGTGGTTTTCCATGTTAACAGTCCCATGTTGGGACTGGGAAGGCCATCTACTCTCCCCAGTTCATCTTACCATTACTTTCTGCTTACTGGCTTCTTTGTTCCAGCCACTTAGGAGCATTCCTGTCATGGGGTTTCTCCCTTGTCAGTTATTCCCTTTAAATTGAAAATACACCATTTGTTCCATTAAAAACTGATTTTACTTTTTAAATTAAGTATATAAGTATGTATCTGTCTGAACATGTGAGTGCAGGTGCCAAGGAATCCAGAAAAGGACTTCAGATCCCCTAAGTTACATGTAGGTGTGAATTGCCTGATATGGGTGTCAGGTGTAAGAACAGTATGTATTCTTAACCTCTTAGCCATCTCTCCAGCCATGTTTCTTTTTATTTTAGATAGGCTCTTAAGTATCCAGGCTGGCCTCAAATTCCCGAGGGCTGGGAATGACCTTGATTATCTGATCATCCTGTCCCCACCTCCTGAGTACGTGGCTTGCAAGTGTGCACCACTATGCCTGGTGTATATAGTGCTGAAGATTGCACACAGGGCCTTATGCATGCTAGACAAGCAGTCTACCTCCTGAGCCACATACCCAGCCCTTGTGTCTTTATTTAGGTCTCCATTCAGCTGTCAGTTTATCAGTGGAATCCTTTATGAATACATTTAAAAATTGCAGATCTTCCTACTTACAGCTCTTCACCCTTTTTGTCTACCTTCTCTGTTTATTTCATCCAAAGCATCATCTGACATTCTAAACATATTAGTTGTTTATTTGTAAATTTCTTCACTAGATCTTTTATGGAGACCAGAACTAACTAACTTACTTACTTATTTATTTGTTTGTTTGTTTGTTTGTTTTAAAGACTCAGTTCATGGTCTGATATATCTTTGGCAAACAGTAGATACTTCAAACAACATTCTCTTCAGCCTTTTGAGTTCAGGATCCACTGAAAAGTAGGCCATCTGGTTTTGTTTTATGGACTGAATACCACTGTGGCANTGCTGTCTCACAGTGTTCTTACCTGACCATACTTACTTCAACCTCCAGCTTTTAAGCACCCAGGGCTTCTAATTTCTCTTTGAGTCCTCCTATTTGAGCTTCTTTCTTACTAGAGTTTGTGTCTCGAAATGAGCTCATTTTTGAATGAGAATGTCAGTTTATAATAATGATTAAGTCATGCTTTATTTTGTGCTTTTCTGTTCATTTTTTTCTCCTGAATGGCATTCTTAGGACAAGAAGGAGGGAGAANTCTCAGCAGGCTCTACTAGTTCAGCATGCTGTATTAAACCTGTTTCAACCAAGAAGAGAAAACTGGTAAGTGTTTAGATACCATAACTCAATAAATACTTANTTTTTTTTAAATATTCATGAGATTGACTCTTACTGTATTGCTGAGGCTGGCCTTGAACTCTTGGATGAATCATTTCTTCTGTTTTACTCTTCCAAGTAGTTGGAACTATAGGCATGTGATACTCAGTGCACTTGGACATAGTAAAGTTTTAATTTACAGTTAGAGGGTCTATAATATAAAATTTCTCTCTGTATTTTTTTTTCTCTATTATGCTTAACTTGTGAAAGCCAATAGGAAACCAATGTTTTGTTTTTCCTTTTATTTGCCAAAAGTCATTTATCAAGTTTTTGTTTTTTGTGAGGCGGAGTTTCACTATGTAGACCTGGCTGGCCTGTAGTTTGATAACATAAACCAGGCTGGCCTCAAACTCACAGATATCTGCCTGCCTCTCCTGAGTGCTGGGATTAACCGTATGTGTCACCACCCCCAACAGGTTTTATTTTTTATGTTGGTAGACCCTATTACATAGAGTTAGGCAACATGGAAATAAATTTAGAGAGTTTTTCTGTCTTCTTATATATACACTGTTATATTTGTTTTTACAGTTTATTTATTTATTGAGACAAGGTCTTGCTATGTAGCTCATAGATCAGGTAGATCTGGAATCCTGAAACTTGCAATCTTCCTGCCTCTGTGCTAAATCTTCNTAATGTGCTAAAATTATAGACGTGTACCACCAGGCTTGGCTTGTATTCCCCTTTTGAAGGAATTGAAGTAGATACATTTCAGATTTAGAAATTGAGATAAAAAATTGAGATGCACAAAATCAAGTAATTTGTTCACTAATATAAAATTAAATGCAGCAACAGAGCCAAATCTAGAGTTCTTTCTGTTCTTTCACTAATGGTTAAAACAGTAACAGCCANTTAAACACATGAAGCTAGTTCATGGGTGGCTAATGAAATACTGTTCACACTAAAGTTGAAAGTAAGTGGTGGGTAAAGGAGAAGCAGTGAACGTTCTAGGAATGCAGAATTGCGCTTAATTTTTTTCTTTTTATATACAAGGTTGTATAATTTTGTGTCTTTGTGTGGGGTACACGTGTGTCAGGGTGTGTGTGTTCATGTGGTTGTGTGTGCACATGTGCATGGAGGCAAGAAGTCAACATTGCATGTGTTCCTTGGTCATTCTCATCTTACTATTGGAAGCAGTCTTTTGCTATACCAGGAGCTTACTGATTTGGCTAGGCTGTTTGGCCAGTGAGCTCCCAGTATTCACTTGTCTTCACCTCCACAGTGCTAGGTCACACCTCTAATATCAGCACTCAGGAAGCTAAGGCCAGGAGGTTAGCCTAGGTTCCATAGTTCTAGTTCAGCCTGGGGTATAGAATGAGAGTCCCATTTCCAAAGAAAGGAAGGAAAGAAGGAAGGAAGGAGAGAGAGGGAAGGAAAGAGTAAAGATATGTTACAAAGATTAAAATGGTATTTTTTTTTAACTTTTGTTCGTCTTTCATACATTACATCCCTAACACAGTTTCTCCCTCCACTCTTCCCAGTCCCTCCCCCAGATCAACTCCTCCTCTGTTTCCTTAAAAATAAAGAAAAACAGGCCTCCCAGGGGTATCCACCAAATATGGCCTAACAAGATACAGTAAGACTGAGCTCAAACCCTCATATCACAGCTGGACATGGCAACCCAGTAGGAGGAAAAGGGTCCCAAGCACAGGCAAAAGAGTCAGAGACATTCCCATCCCCACTCCCATTGTTGGGAGTCCCACAAGAATACTAAGCTACACAACCATAAGGGATATGCAGAGGATCCAGCTCAGACCCATATGGAGTCCATGCATGTCAGCCAGTTTCTGTGAGCTTCTATGAGTCCTGCTTGGTAGATTCAGTGGGCCTTGTTCTCCTGGTGTCCTCTATCCCTCTAGTTCAATCCTTCCTCTCCCTCTTCTGCAGGGTTCCCCTGGCTCCACCTAGTATTTGGCTGTAGGTCTCTGCATCTGCTCCCATCAGTTGCTAGAAGATGCCCCTCTGATCACAGCTGGGCTGGGCACTGATCTTTGAGTTTAGCAGAATATCCTTAGGAATCATTTCATTTAATTTTTTTTTCTCTTTGCCAGTTGTGTTTGGTACTATCCTGGGTCTCTGGGCTGTCCTGCCTCTGGTTCCTGGCCATGCAGGCAGTGTCAGGTATGGGCTCTCTCTTGTGGTATGGGCAACAAGTTGGACCAGTCCCGAGTTGGCTACTTCCATTGCCCCAGCACATCTTGCAGGCAGGACAGTTTGTAGGTTGAAAGATTTGTGGCTGGGTTGATATCCCAGTCCCACTGCTGGGAGCCTTGCCTGCTTATAGAAGATGGCCAGTTCGGGCTCTATATCATCCCCCATTACTAGGAGACTTTGCTAGGATCACTTTCACAGATTNCAAGGAGTTTCCACTGCACTAGGTTTCTACATGGCCCCTCCAAATACCCACCAATTGCAGTTGATTCTCTCAGTCCTTTTCCCTCTGTCTCTTTCATACATCTGCCCTGGCCTGGTCCCTCCTGTTTCTATGCCCGCCCGCCCCCAGTCCCCCACAAAATCTGTTCTATTTTCCCTTCCCCTTGAGCCCTCCTTGTTTCTTAGCCTCTCTGAGTCTGTGGATTGTAGCATGTTTGTCCATCACTTAACAGCTAATATCCACTTATAAGTGAGTACATACCATGTTGACTTTCTGGGTCTAGGTTACCTCACTCAGGTTGATCTTTTCTAGTTCCATCCATTTGCCTATAAATTTCATGATGTCTTTGTTTTTTAACAGCTGAGTAATACTTCATTGTGTAAATGTACCACATTTTCTTTATCCATTCTTCANCTGAGAGACATCTAGGTTGTTTTCAGTTTCTTGCTATTATTAATAAGCCTCTATGGACATAGTTATGATANTGTCCTTTGGGTATATGCCTAAGAGTGATATAGCTGGCTCTTGACGTAGACCGATTCCCAATTTTCTGAGGAACCACCATATTGATTTTTATAGCGGCTGTACTATTTTGTGTTTCCACCAGCGATGGAGGAGTGTTACCCTTGCTCCACCTCCTCGCCAGTGTGAGCTGTCACTGTATTTTCGATCTTAGCCATTCTGACAGGTGTAAAATAGAATCTTAAAGTAGTTTTGATTTGCATTTCCCTGATGGCTAAGGAAATGTAAGATTAGAACTTGTTCTAGGTGAATGANTGAATGTGAATACCTTTTGCAATACTATACATTAGGTTAAATTTAAAAATTCTATATTCTAGGGGCTGGAGAGGTGGCTCAGCTGTTAAGAGCACTGCCTGCTCTTCTGAAGGATCCAGAATTAATTCCCAGCACCCACATGGCAGCTAACGACTGTCTGTAACTCCAAGATCTGACACCCTCACATAGACATACATGCAGGCAAAGCACCAATGCAAATAAAATAAATAATTTTAAAAAATTCTATATTCTTAGGCTATATTAAACGTATTAAAGCATTTTTCTTCAATAGTAGGTCAGCTTTAATGTTGCCTTTTCAATTTATAAACTTTATTACTCAACTTTTTGACTCATTTGTAATAACAGTTTAAAACATACATTATTGGATGTGCGAAATACTGTTTCTTTGTATCTTTATGAATTTTTTCTATGTAACTTAAATTTTTTTTCTTTAAAAATTTTTGTTAAACACTAAGACACACAGAGATACACCGACACAGACATTGGCCAGTTCCCACACAGGGTCAGGGTCAGAATCTCTGGCAGTAGCACATGGCACTGTCATCTGTGGTATCAGTGCTTTCCTCTGGCATACCTCCAGAGACATGCATGNCTGAGACTTTTCGTGAGNGTTCAACTCTTAGAAGTTGGCCTGTAGTTTGCTTGGTTTGTTTTGTTTTCTCATCATAGGTTTGATTATTAAACAGACACTGTATTGCTTGCAGCGTGAACGTTCTCTGTTAATGGAAGGAAGCCTTTTGGTGTTGTGAGCTCTTTTTTTAAAGCTATTATGTAGCTTGTTGAGGTCTGCAAAANCTTCTGCAGTATCCTTCACTGAGCATTTTCTTGAGAAAATGTTCTCCTGAGGTTTCTTATTCTCATGACATTTTGCAGCTATGCATTCTTTTCCAGTTTCATCATGGAATCACTGTTACATGTATGGTCTGTCATTGATTGAAATACTATGTGGTACATGATAGTCATTAAATTTGTTTGAGTTTATTGTTTTTATATCAGTCTTCTGGTGTTAGGGATTAGACCCCAAGGCCTTCCTTACACATGCTGAGTATACACACTACCAGCCCCCAATCTTCTTATTTGTTCTCTGCCAAATTAGATTTGGTCCAATCTTAGCTATTTAACTTATCCTCTGTTCACTGTCCTTTTCCCTCTCTTTGCTCCTTGACAGAATCCCTCTCCCTCTAGCTTGGCTGATTTATATTTTTCTACTGAATTCATATCACTTACTGCTTTCAATCTTTCACATATGTATCTGCTTATCCCATGAGTATCTTCCACCTTTTAGTGGCAGATGTTTTGAACTCTTAGCACATACTGACTGTATTCTACTTTGACATTTAGTTATATCCTTAAAATTAGGCTATTTATACATATTCTTTATGTCTTCTTTATCTTTTTGTGTCTGGATCCTTAGAGTCCATAGATGGGATGGTGGAATTGAGTCAGACAGATGTATTTTGGATCATGACAGTGCCACTAACTTCCACTGTGATGATCAGAAAGATGCCAAACTCTATAAGCTTTGGGTGCTGTCTATAAAATAAAGATGATAATGTCTGCCCCAAGATGATTAGAGATGAAGTAAACTATTATGATAGCCTCTTCATGAACACAAATGTTTCCCATTCTTCTTCCCTGTAACTGTAACAACAGTACACAATTTATATTTTCTAAATAATTGTTTTTTTTTTTAATTTCAGAAACCAGATGACACAGACATTGTATACTATAATACAAACAGGAAACAAGATCTGAAAAGGTAAATTCTCTCTTTTTCTTGATATCTTTTTATAGTTTTAGCTCAGAATTAATGAGACTAAAAGATTTTTTTTTTCCAGTACTTGGACTCAAACCCCAGTATCTTGTGTGTGCTAGGCAAGCACTTTATCATTGGGTTATATTCCTACCCTTGGGATTTAGGGACATGGTGTTGCTATGTAGATCAGGCTGGCCTGGAGCTTGCCATGTTGCCTAGGTTAGATCTTGAGCTCATGATCCTCTTACCTTATCTTGANACCATGATAAACATCAGCACTAAATATTTGTTTATTTAAATTTTAGTTACTTTTATATTTGTTTATTTTATGTTGAGGGTGTGCATGTGTGCCTTGGTGTATATGTGGAGGTCAGAGAACAACTTGCATGAGTAGGTTTTCTTTTTCTACTCTGTGGGTTCCAGGGATTGAATTCAAGTTGTCAAACTTGGTGGTGGCAAGTACCCTTACCAATGAGCCACCACCTTGCTGGCCCAAGACTAAATGTTTAAATTTGGAAAACCTTTTATTTACTTTGATTACTATTGTTTTGCATGCAGATATTTCTGGTAATATCATAGATTACTAGAAGTTTAAGAAAAAGTTGAGAAAAAGAGCGAAAAGCCAGGCAGGGGTNGTGTATGGCATTAATTCCAGCATTCAGGAGGCAGAGGCTGGGGGATCTCTGAGTTTGAGGCCAGGCTGAGCTACAGAGAGAGTTCCAGGGTTACACAGAGAAACCTTGTCTTGAAAAACCAAAAATTAAATAAGTGAATAAAGAGAAAAAGTTAAGTAAAATTTTAAAAAAACTATCAAAACTGTGGTATAAATGCACTTAGACACAGTATGGATTATTATTATTAACTCCAGGGACTTGGTTTAGATACATAATTCTAATAAGATACATAACTTCATTATATGTGCTAGTAGAGAGCTTGTGAAGCTAATTTAGAAATTATAGATTATCGTCATATATCACCTGTGAGAGAACATGTAATTTACTAAATTATAGATTTGGCTCTAAAATTATGTTAATTAACCATCATGTGATTACAACTAAAGTGTGAAGAATGATGGCAGAGACAAGGAAATTATTTTTCTTTAATTTCTTCATTCTTTGGATAAAAATTTCAAATAATTTTATAGTTAAGGAATTTCTTGTTGATAATGGGGATAAATATAAAAAGTATAATGTGTACATTAAGTTACAGACAGTTGTGAGCTACTGGGAATGTGGTGCTGGGTGGGGGTGCTGGGAATGAAACTCAAGCCCTCTGCATGAGTGGTATGAACTCTTAAGCACTGAGCCATCTCTCCAGCCCCGTTTCTTACATTTTTAAAGAAGTTCAGAACCAGCCAATTAATTCTAACATAATGACACATTCCAACAGTATGTATAACAAACAAAACCTAAGTTTCTGTGCTGCTTCATAGGTTGAATGTAGAAGTTGACACGCCCAGAAAGAGACCAAAATTCAGTTCTTCAAGTCAAGGACCTACTAAACTCCAAGTAACATCATATTCAAATAACAATCAAGTTACTTCACAGAGTTGTTCGTCAAATGGAACTAAAGATACTAAACTTAAGGATAGTAAATTAACAAATAATGGAAGTAAGCTTCGTTATGAAATAAAAAAACATAGCAGCATTAAAATTACCAAAGATATGAAATCTAAAGCTGAAGGCCAGACAAAGGAAAAGAATTGGCGTTATTCACGTATTCAGGAGAATATGAAAAAGCTCAAGAAGGAAAAGAACAATAAACTTAGACACAGTTCTGAAGAATTGGAGAAACGCAAGAAAAATCAACTTCCTCAGAATTATAATTTCAACAGTATAATCAAGGAACCATTTGAATCTGGAAGGAAGAAGATCAGCTTCAAAATTCCCAAAAAATCCTCTAGTACCATCCAGAAGCTTATAGAAGAAAATGTCTTTAGTGTAGATTCTAGGAAGTCAAAAAGCAAGCAGGAAGAAAAGGAGCGCTTGAAAAGTTCCCAGATGTCATTAGGTTTGAGCCAGCACANAGCTGGAAACTCGTTTCCAGATTCTGCATGTAAGCAGACTGTTTGTGAGGGGAAAAGAAAAGACCACCGTGAGCATCCAGAAATTAATGGTTCAGATTCTAAGGAAAACCATACCCAGGTAATGTATAAAATGAAGGATTTGGTTTAGCAAAAATATTTATTTAAAATACTTAGGTTTTAGTTGCTTCTGGATTAATGGTAACCACAGAGGACTGATTCAAATTTAGTCATGCAGATAGTGTATCTGTGTCTTGTTTTATTCTCTTTCATTCCAACTTCCTTAGGATGATAGTGCTACCACCTGGTTTTGGAATTCCGGCAGTATCCAGGTTCTTGTGTTCTGGGACAAAGAACTGGACAGAGACATATAGATAGTAGTACTCAAAGGGAGAAAATTTATTTAGAAAGGATACCATTCCAGGCAGCGACAGTTTATTAGAAGATATACTTCCAAGGAGAGGAAGCTGGCTGGGGCAGAGAGGACCTTTAGCAACTCAACTTCCAACCTACTGTACAAAGAGTTGCAGTTTTATGTTACTTTAGTGTGGACTTTTAGCTTATTTGCATAGCACTAGGCTTTTCTGTGTGTACTTGTTACATGCAGTTCTGCATACAACTTCATGTGATGCATATCACATCTTAAATTAGAATCTTAAATCTCTACCCAGGGGTATGTAATATTATAATGAACCATAGGTCACCTTTGCACCTTTTATAAGAGTTGCCTTGGTCATGGTGTTGCTTCATACCAATAGGACAGTAACAAAGACTGACTCATAGGAAAGCCTAGTGCTTTGTTCTGTATCTTGTAGATGGAAGAGAGGCACTGAGAGGTAATCAGGGAAGCAAGATAGTCACGTTTTCCCATTTAGAGTCACTGTGATAGATAAAACTGCTATCCTCATTAAGTGTATTTAATAAAGCATAGTAAGGTGCAGCATTAGTTAACTGCCCACTAATGTTTCCTTTTGTAATAGGCTTAGGGAATTTCAAAGACAACATGAATTTCCTACATTAGGTGATAGATTCATTGACCTCTCTGGAAGTGATGTGAGGTCAGAGAGCAGTGAGTAGAACATGGGTATTAGAATGTCTAGTTAGAAGCAGTTCTTGGCATTTTTTAACTTAAGAAAACCTTAAAGAAATTTTAGTAAGATTTAAAGTAAGAGGGAGATCTTGTCATAAAATATTAAAGTGCTGGCACAGGAATTCAAGGAAAGATTTTTTCAGTCTCTGTTAGAAGAAAGAAAATAAAACAGATCTCTTTTGCTGTCACTGCATATAATACAGCTCTGTGGTTTTTGGTGTTTTCTCCTTAGCCATAATACTGTCCTCAGATTTCTTTTTTTTTTTTTTTTTTTTTTTTGGTCAGGTCACTTTTAGAAATGGCTTAATGACTTCTATACTTGATTTTAGCTAAAGGGCTGTGAAGCAGTTCAGTGATTTCTGAATAAAATTTTTCTGCCACTAAAAGCCTGCTTGTTTATCTTTATGATGGGTATTCTTCAGAGTGGTGTATAATTCTGTTAAGTGAAAGATGAGTATTTTAATGACTAAAAGCCCTAAGGAATATGACACACATTTTATGAGTTGATAGGACAGGTCTTTTCTCTTCTAGGGGTGGTTGCTCATATGGGGGCAGTTTTATCTCTCAGGGTACTTATTAGTGCCTGGAGACACAGACTTTTGTTTGTCAATATGGTGGGGAGCTGGCAAGATGGCTCANTGGATGAAGGCACTTGCCACCAAGCCTGATGACTTGGTTTTGATTCTTGAGACCACATGGTGGAAGGAGAGAGCTGACTCCCCCAAGTTGTCCTCTTGACTTACACACACACACACACAAATATATATATATTTGTTGGCAGGATGGGTACCAGTTGTGGTAGTTGACCACTTAAATTCAGAGATGTTGTTATACATCACACAAGGCTTAACTCAAAATCCTTTCTCCTTTCAGAATTTTGAAGCTCCATGTTCTTCAATGTCATCTGAGAATGTCCAAGATACAGATGAAGAGGTTACTGATGCACTTACTTTGGTTATTTTAAAGAAATTCAACCAGTTCTTTCTTTCTTTCTTTTTTGGGTGTGTGTGTGAAGGTGTGGGACAGGGTCACACTATGTAGCCTAGGCTGATCTCAAGCTTGTGATCCTCCCGACTCNGCCTCCTGNATGGTGGAGTTATAGGTCTATGCCAGGATGCCTAGCTAAGTAGTTTCTACTTTTAATAAAATGTCTGTAAAAACGTTGGCAGTATGAAAACAGTGTNTCTACTTAAACTCCAAAAAATTCCATGTTTTGATTTATTAGAAAGTTCAGTTTGTAAGTTTTTAATTAGGTCATCAAATACCATTTGGAGGGCCTAGGGATGTAGTGCAGTTGGAGGAGTGCTTGTCTAGCAGTATAAGGCTCTGGGTTTAATCCTAGCACGGGGACACGGGTGGTTACTGGAGAAGTCTTTATATTTACTTGACTTTTGCCTTGGTTTCTAATAAGCCAATCTATTTTAAGGAGAGTAGTGTTCATGTGCCACAAGTTAAATTTATAATGCTATGCTTTTGCATGTGTATACCTAGAGTTGCCAAAATGCAATGTGACATCAACATGTCCTTCATTTTTCTACTCAGCAGTAAGATGAAATTGTTATTGTCAAATGAAAGTCTACAGTATTTTATCTTTTTACCTATTGCTCTATTTTCCACCTAGAATCTTATGATTGATCTTCATACAATTATTGTGTACAATTTTATGTTGCCTGAGTAAATTAAAATTCACTAACATTTTATATTTTTCTCTTTAAAAGATTGTGAATAACTTTTATTTGTAATAGTTACTTTTATTTTCCTGTCTTATGAGTCAGTGCCCCTTGACAGAAGACTGTTCATGACTGCTTTAAAGATAGAATATATTCTTGTTTCTTCTTTTTAATTTTTAAATCTGAGACAGTTTCTCACTGTAGAACTCAGGCTGGCCTTGTTCTTGTCGTGTAAAGGCTAGCTTTGAACTCATGATCTTCCACCCTCAGCCTTCTGAGTGTTAGAGTTATAGGTGTGTGCCACCATGCCCAACCATATTTCATTTTTTATATCAAAATACCATCAGAGACGTACTTCTAAAGTGAGAAGGATCTTAAGATTTATAGTTCCGAGCCAATGAGATGGCTTGGGGGCATAAAGGTGCTTGTGCACATACACTCCTGTTACTCCAATGCAAAATAAAGTTTTAAAGTGTAATACAATTAGTAATAAAAGATTCAGNTTTTAGTTTCTAATAGTGGATAAATAATATTAGAAATTTCAAGGACACTGGACGAGACATTTTTGGTTTTTAATAGAGCCAGGGATTGAATCCAGGGGCTCACACATGCTAGGAAAGCTTTCCAGCATTCGGCTATAGCCTCAATTCACACTCATTAAGATAAGAGAAAGCTGACTCTTTAAAGTACTTTGAGATGAGAATAGATATGAGAATGAACTTATTTCAATATCTGTATACTAGGTTTTATTCAAGGAACTTCACATGGCTTATTTTCAATAATATGAAAATCCTCAAGAAAATAAGTGAAATTTAATATTCTTTATAGATGGGCAAATTAAATTCTAAAGTAGTAAAACAGTTTGCTTGCCTGAGACTACAAAAAGGAACTGATTTTAAAAGTGTATGGTTATAAATTCATGTTTTACTGTGCTGTCTCTTATTTCTGTAAGGGGTTTTTGTGATGTATTGCTTTCTTCTCTTATTAAATATCTTCAATAAGTAACTCAGATGTTTCACCGGAGTCTTTTACAATTTAGATGCAGATAGTAGAAGAGCTCCATGCTGCACGTGTGGGAAAAAGTGTACCTTTACCTGTGGTTCCACCTTCCGGAGAGCTAACGAGTATGGAAATTGACTTGGAAGATGATGGACATTCTTCTGCTGGTATACTCTATATGTTAATTTATATGATCTGTGCTTTTCTAAGAATTGTTGTGCTAACATTGAGTTTTTACAGTGTACAGATAAAGTGTTAAAATGTGCTCATTTAAAATGATAATCATGTATTTCTTACCCTATTAGACATTTTCCCCAGAGTAATCAAATTATGCACTGTCTTTTATGCTTGCTCTTAATTGTAACTTCTAGTTCTTTCAATGATATAGAACACTGATCAGATAGAAGGCAGTTTGCTTAAAGGTATTGTTTTCATGGTTTCTTTGTTAATATAGTAAAATTTTTACTGCTGGGAGCAGATAATAAATATGGGACATGGTGGTACATGCCTGTTGTTCCAGCTCTTGGGAGACTGAGGCAGGAGGATTAGGAGTTCAAGACTATCTTGGACTATGTAGAGTTCCAGGACAGCCTGTTCTATATAGTCTTNTATATTCCTTGTCTCTTTTTGTTGTTGTTGTTGTTGTTNTTTNGAGACAGGGTTTCTCTGTATTTTGGTGCCTGTCCTCGATCTCACTCGGTAGACCAAGCTGGCCTCGAACTCACAGAGATCCGCCTTGCTCTGCCTCCCGAGTGCTGGGATTAAAGGCATGTGCCACCACCACCTGGCATCCTTGTCTCAAAATAAATAAAAAATAAGATTACCTAAATTAGTATACTATTTTGAATTTTCTATAAAAATTATAGTACTACCTCTTATATTTAAAGCATTCATATTTTACAAATTTCTAAGCATTTTTCTATATGATCTTGTAGGAAACTTACCAAATCTTCCNGAAGGTCCTGTGAAATAACACTGCTGCTTTTATATATTTTCTTTCTTTTACACATATTTAGCTTTTCAATGATATTTTATTGAGGGTACCATAAAATTAATTTATACTTCTTGAGTGCATAGCTATCAGGGATGCAGGGTAGGATTTTGAACCATAGTTACTGCTGGGGCAGGTTGGTTTATGATTAAAATATTCCCACAATTTATGATAGTTTAATGGGGTAGGAACTTACGATTACTATTTTTCCTGTTAAGAACTGAAATAACCAGAGTTTTGTAGTCCTTGTTTAAAGGACTTCTTCCTATAAGAATTTTCCGAAAAGCACTTCTGTGGACAGTTCTCTACTCTTGACCCTGTTTGTTTCTGCATTGCTTCACCAGGACTTAACCTTCTCTTGACCTAGACAAGTCCTCCTTTGACCCTCTTCTGCCCAGACTCTCTGGCTTAAACAAGGTTGTGGGTCCCTGCCCAGGGAACCCTTGACTAGGAAGACATTTACATGGCAGCAAGTAATGGCTCAGAGAGGTAGTAGCTTGAGAGTCCTATGACTGATCCTCCTATTCCATTATGCTTACAAGACAGAGAGGTTTTNAAGTTAAAGGAATTATCTGCACTTCTATGATACCCAAATTTGGTCATAATTTATTATCAAGTGTCATGAAATCCTAACTCTGCTCTTCTTCTCCAGCAAATACTGCCACAGACAAAAAGCTTCTAATTGTTATTGACACAAATATTCTGATGAATCATCTCAAATTTGTTAAAAATTTGAAGACAACAGANATACCAGGTATATATAAAAATTCACAGATTCTGACTTTCTTAAGTTGATATTCTTTATTAACAGTTGTTTTTTCCTCACAGTCATATTCCATCATCTGAAGTTTCTTTTTTTCTTTTTTAAAGATATCCTAACCTAGAAATCTAAAATATACTTTTGGATGGCACTTATTATATTATAAAATTATTTGTTTATTGTGAAATTATTTACGTTATAAACCTTGATTATAGGACTCATATCTGCTAAATTCATTCTTTTTGTAATCTGGTAGTTTTTAATATTTAAATTCTTAACATGCCATAGGATATATGTGGCAGTTAGAGAATAACTTGCAGACAGCTTGTAGGAGTCTCTCTTTCTCCTGCCACCATGGGGGTCCTCATACTTGGCAGCAAATGTACTTTGCCTGCCAAGCTGTCAGCATGGCCTGGAGACTGTGTACTTTAAAACTTTGACTTCTACAGATATTGATTTAGTAGCTCAATACATGTTGATTTCTAAGAAATCTTTCTATTTTTTTTAGGCTTTGACACACTTGTGTTACTAATTCCCTGGGTGGTTGTACAAGAGCTAGATCGTATGAAGGCAGGAAAACTACTAAGACATGTCCAGCATAAAGCTGTACCTGCAATTCATTTCATCAATGACAGCCTCAAAAGTCAAGATAGAAAGGTGTGGGGTCAGTCATTACAGCTGGCATCCCAAAAACTTTGTAAGTATTTTTTGTTCCTGGGTATGCCTTGATAAAGATTTATTTGGGTGCTGGCTTATTCACATTATAGAATGTGAAATGGAAAGGGTATTGTGACAATTGGTGACTCATTTGGGGAGTCTTTGGTTTTGTTTTATTGTTTTTCCTATACTTTGTTAGGCCATGTTAGTATTTCCCAGGTAATGATTATGTCGTTTTTATGCATACTTGGTTGTACTATAGAACTTTGGATTTCCCCCTTTTTTAATAATGATTTACGTTTCCTTTGTATTGCTCCCTCTCCCTCCTTTCTCCTTCTCTTCTCTCTCCCCCTTCTGTCTTCTCTTATTCCTCTCCTCTGTCTTCTCTTTAGCCCTTTCCCTTCTTTTTCTTTCTTTTCCTCTATCCCCCTCCCTTCTTCTCCCTTCTATTCCTCTCCTCCTTTCACTTTCTCTGCCCTCCCTCTTTTCTTTTTCTTTTTGGTTTTTCAAGACATGGTCTCAGCCCAGGCAGACCATGAGCTCACTATGTAGGTGCAGATGATGTGGAGCTCCTTAGCCTCCTACCTGTACTCTGCCTGTGTGTGCTATCATGCTGGCTCATTTTTTATGTTTTCTGCCAAGGGCCCGTGTTTCCTTTCCTGTACTTCTCTAAATGCAGTGTTTTAGAGGTTAAGGAAAAACAGACACAAGAAATTTAGTTACAGACTGTGAAGTCTGGATTCAGAGTTCTGAAGACATTGTTTTGCTGTCTTTATTTTATTTATTGGGTTTTCTGCCTTTCAGATTTTTAATTTATCTATCTATCTATTTATTTATTTTGGAATTTTCGAGACAGTGTTTCTCTGTGTAGCTTTGGAGCCTGCCCTGGAACTCTCTCTGTAGACCAGGCTGGCCTCGAACTCACAGAGATCCACCTGCCTCTGCCTCCCGAGTGCTGGGATTAAAGGCATGCGCCACCACCACCCAGCTTCAGGTATATTTTAAAAATAGATGCTTAGACAAGTTTTAGCTTTACAGCAAAATTGAGCAGAAGTCATGGAAATTTCTTATATCATTCCTATTCCCATACATAATAATTCTCTTATAATCAATATCTTCCACCAGAATAAGAAATATATTACAGCCAGGCATGGTTGCTCATGCCTTTAATCCTAGCACTTGGGAGGCAGATGCAGGCAGATCTCTCTGAGTTCGAAACCAGCTTGCTTTACATAGTGAGTTCTAGGGACAGCCAAGTCTATAGAGAGAGACCCTGTCTCAAAAGATCAAAAAAGAAAAAAAAAGAAATGTAATCAGTGAACCCACCTTGATACATCATTGCCACCCAGTTTACATTGTATGGGTTTGGAGAAATATATAGTGACATGTATCCACCATGGTAGTATCAGAGTAGCTTCATTGCCTCAAAATCTACGTATTTTTAGTGTGTAAATATTGCCTAGATTACTCAGGTGATACCCTGATTTCTTATCTTTGGGTGTATTTTTCTGATGTGTGTATATACATGTTTGTGTGTGTGCACCTGTGCATGGGAAAGCAGGTTGTTCTGAGGAAACAGGCACTTATTTACTGATGGAGTTATTGTCCCAGCCCTGCCTGCTACCACCCCAGCTTTTTTCCTCCATTGCCTGGGTCTCACTCTGTAGCCCAGGCTAGCCTTGAATTTGTGACAATCTTCCTGCCTCAGCCTCTTGAATACTGGAATTACAAGCATGAGTCAACATGCTCAAGCAGTATCTAGATTTCTAATATACTTATTGACAGTTGCCTTTGCTGCATTTGCAGATGGATTGAGTGATGAGAACAATGATGATCGAGTATTAAAATGCTGTCTTCAGTACCAGGAATTATTTCCATGTTCTCTTGTTATTCTGTGCACGTGAGTATCATAGTCATTATGTTTTTTTTTTTTTGTTAATAATAGCTTATAGTAAAGAATTTTTAGAAATTTTATTCACCAAATCAAGGATCAAACACTTGATTATTTTCTAAATCTGCCACTAATCATACTCAGCTATTATTTTTTTATGATATATGATTCCAGAGGTATGAGATACTAAATGGACAGAGTTTTATTTCAATTTAATTTATATAATATTCAGAGCACTTTTGAGAGGAGGGGGAAAGTTGATATTAAAATCTTAAAGAATTTTTCAGTCATATGAGGCAAGAAGTTGGTTATTTGTTTATATACAAGAAGAGGTGTAGCTTATGTTACATCATGTTGTGGGTGCCTCTTCTGCAGTAAATTTGCCTGAGCTAGAATCCTAGGTCTGTCAGTTGTCAGATGTATGAATCTGGACATTTTTCCTGACTTAGCTTCCTTGCACATAATAAACAGAAGAATGAATACCTGCTTCATAATGTTTATTAGACAGTATATGTAAAGGAATTAAAGTAGTGCCTAACATGGTCAAATCTTTTTTTTTTTTTTTAATTGAGACAAGGTAACCATGTATCTCATATAACCATGTAGCCCTGGTTGGCCTAGAACTTTTTCTTTTTGTTTTTTCAAGACAGGGTTTCTCTGTGTATGTAGCCCTGGTTGTCTTGGAATTCTCTCTGTAGACCAGGCTGGCCTTAAACTCCAGGATTCGCCTGCCTCTGCCTCTCAAGTGCTAGGATTAAAGGTGTGTGCCACCACTGTCTGGCTAGCCTAGAACTCTTATGTAGTGCAGGTTGGCATCAGACTCACAAAGATCCACATGTCTCTGTGCCCTAAGTAGTGGGAATAAAGCTATGTGCTGCTATACTCAACATGATTTTTCTTCAAGTGATGATAATGTGAGTTATATAATAATCTATCTACTTATACCTATTGTGAGAATGCATCTGTTTGGTTGTGTGGATAATGATGGTGATGATGTTACAGTTATCAGTTGTTGATAGGAAAAATGCAACACAATATACTATGCATTATTTTCTTTAAAGGTTTGGAAAACAAATTTAAAGAGAAGATGAAGAGAAGAGGAGGCAGACTCCTCATGAGATGAGGGGATCTGGAATCAGAATCCACTGCAATGGATTATTTTAAAAGTTTTTCACTTAGATTTGCTATCTAAAATCTGAGCTAACAACCTCATTTAATATCTCTAGTCCATATGATTCCTCTAAGCTCCAGACTGATGTACTCATCTACTTATTTAATAGCTTTACTTGTNTATTGAAGACATTCGAAATTTATCATCATTAAAAAATAAACTGTTTTTCCTTCTGAACTATTTTTTTAATACTTTTCCTTCTGAACTATTTTTTTAATACTTCTCCCATGTATTACATCCCAACCTCAGTTTCCCCTCCCTCCGCTTCTCCCAGTTCCTCCCCGCCACTCTTCCTCTCCCCCTCTCCCCCAGATCCATTCCTTCTCCGTATCCCTTCAAAAAAGGGCAGACCTCCCAGGGATATCAACCAAACATGGCTTATCAAGTTGCAATAAGACTAGATACATCCCCTCATATTAAGGCTGAATGAAGCAACCCAGTAAGAGGAAAAGGGTCCCAAAAGCAAANAGTCAGAGACANCCCCTGCTCCCACTGTTAGGAGTCCCACAAGAATACCATGTAGAATATTATTTTACACTGTGTGAATATACATTGCTGTGATTGGTTTAATAAAGAAGCTGACTGGCCAATAGCAGAACAGGATAAGGTTAGGCAGAAGAGCCTAACTGAGTGTGCTGGGAGGAGAAGGGTAGACTCTGGAGAGTCGCCAGCAGACGCAGAGAGAAGCAAGATGGGCATGCTGTACTGAGAAAAGGTACCCAGCCANGTGGCAAAACATAGAAGAAATACAGGTTAATTAAAATGTAAGAGTTAGCTAGTAACAAGCCTGAGCTATTGGCTGAGCATTTATAGTTAATATTGAGCCTCTGTGTCAGTTATTTGGGAACTGGCAGGTGGGACAGAAAGTTCTGCCTACAATACCACGTTACACAAACCGTAATGTATGCAGAAGACCTAGGTCAGACCCATATAGGTTCCCTTATTGTCACTTCAGTCTCTGTGAGCCCCTGTGAGCCCTGATTAGTTAATTGTGTGGGCCGTTTTCTTGTGGTGCCTCTGACCCCTCTGACTCAATCCTTCTTCCCTCTCTTCCTCAGGATTCCCTGAGTTCCTAACAAACTATTTTTTAATGAATGAAAAGTGCCACATCCTATTCCCAAAGCCCAGTGCAGAGTCCTGTTGATACTCGCTGTTCTTTCNTACTCCAGTATGAAAAGAACATGCTTTCATATTTTGTTCTCTTGGATCTCTTTGTTATCTCCCTGCCGTGACCCCCCANTAAAACATGCTACTTTCCATCTTCTACTCTTAACTCCATCATGCTTTCTACTTCCACACTCACTGCCTTTATTCTTCTAAAAATTAAAATGGCACTTCATAACTGTTAAAAAGATTTACATTATGAAGAATTCCAGCAATATTCAAAGTGAAGAAGAATAAACTCCTGGGGCTGGNAACATAGTTGAGTGGCAGAGCACTTACTAGCATCCATGAGGCCCTAGACTCAATTTCCAGTTCTAGAAGGGAGGGAGGAATGAAACCCTAATGTAGCTACAAGTTATTAAGAGTCCACCATTCTTTCTGCTTTCTGTCATCTGTATCTTTATTCACTCCCTATCTAGCTTCATTATTTTTACATAGTTCTTTGTTTTTGAGGAAAAATGTACTTACATTGGAGTGCACAAATATATTAATAACTATCAGCATTATCAAATTGACACAGTGGCATAGTTCATATTTCTCTCAATATAAAACACTTTTCCAAAGTCCCAGAAAGTACTGTTATGCCTTTCTTCCCTCATTTTTTCTTGTTTCTTAAGATGAAGCTTAGGAGCTGGGGAGCTGTCTCAGCAGCAGACAAGAATATACTCTCTTGCAGAGGACCTGAGTTTGGTTTTCAGTCTGATACTAGGCAGCTCACAGCTATCTAGACCTTTAGTTTCAGGGAATCCAACAGCCTCTCCAGGCCTCTGTGGGCACCCATGCATGTGATGCATGTGATGCATGTGTGCATGAGCACACACATACAAATCCTGAATGAAAATTGAAAATCTGTGGACTATACTAGTGCTTAAAGGGAAGTTTATAGAAGCTTCAAATAATCTAAGCATTAATCTTTTTTTTAAGTTTTATTTTTATAATTTTTAATTTTGTGTATGTATGTGTGGGTATTAGTGGCCTCAGAGGCCAGAGGCATCTTGTACTCTGAACGAACAGGTAGTACTCTTAACCACTGAACGACCCCTCCAGTCCCATATAAATGCTTTTATCAAGTTCATTTCTAAACTTCTTGACCATTTTTAATATTTATATTGATAACCTGTGTGTTTGAATTGACATGTAGTTGATCTTATAAAATGTTTTTTTCCCTAACCACACCCTTTTAGGGATGATAGAAATTTAAGAAGTAAAGGCCTGATAAGTGGTGTGAAGTCACTCAGTAAAGAAGAATTGGATGCAGAGATACTGTCTTTAGCTCTGAACACAAATATGAGTCATCAGCCTTGTATTTCTAAGCAACATTTGAAAGCAGGTAATATTTTTACTGTGAATGATTAGAAATACGTCTTGTGCACTAACATTTTGATAACATTTGAAACTAATAATAAATTTTCATCTAGTACATTTAAAATAATAGTTTTGGAACTATGTATTAAATGTAAATTATAAAAATGTGAAAGCAAAAATTACTATTATTGCTATCCATGTCCACATAATTTTATCAGTTTTATTTTTATCCATTTTCTCACACTTAGTTTTACCTATTTATAATCACTGTAGACATGATAACTTGTACCTTGCAAAGTATATCCTTTAAATTATTAGTAGCTGTAGGAAGTACTCTTCTGAAGTGGAACTTTTTAATTTTTTTATAAAATTAGCTTCATATTTCCTCACCCTTTATTAATAGAGAGAAAGCAAATATACAACTCTAATAAAATAGTTTTTTCTTAAAATTTAAACTAATAATTAAGAAATGTAAGGGCAATACTTTATTTTATTAGAATGATCTATTCTGCAACTTGATATTTGATGGGCTGTTACATTGCATGGCACGATTTATAAATGTATCCCAACTTTCCCCTCTGTGGGAAACTTTCCCTCAGTGCTTAGGAATGCTTCCTGCTCTTTCACAGGACCAGAATTCAGTTGCCAGCATTCACAAACAACTCTAGCTCCAGGGATCTGACCACTTTTTCTGGCCTCTTCTCCTTTATGGGGAATGTAATTGTTGATTTTTACATTAGATATGCTTTTATAGGTAATTGTATAAATATTAATGCACTCATATATACTGCTTCCTTCCCTTTTTGAGAATAGTGTATCTTTGTCGTGATAACTCAAAATGACATTTGGGAGGAATTACAGGATATTTTAGTTTATGGTTTTTCAGGAGTATACTTTCAGTTTGCCCATTATATTACTGTCATTTTAAATCCTTAGCCAATGTTGTAGAGATGTCACTTAATATTTGAATTTTNCTGTAAGAAAATTGTAGTTATTTTTCAAATATAAAAATATAATGTTAATGAAATGGTAACAACTGAACTTTTTATTTTGAGAGAGGATGGCAGGAATATAGATAAGCCAGGACTTTCATCAGTTTAAAACACTTGATTGATATGCTTTGAAATATGCACTGTTTGGGGGAAGAAAACCAATT
>LZPO01055158.1:119461-137660 GCA_001675575.1 Neotoma lepida
TTTTGTTTCATTATTTCTTGTTGGTATTTTTTTATCTGATTGGTTTTTTGTTTGTTTTGATTTTTTTTAATAATAAAAAATAATACCTTAATGTTAAGAGATGGGCAATAAATAAAAAATGAAAATGAGAAAATGAGACCAGTGACATGGCTCAATGGCTAAAAGCACTTGCACACACACACAAAGAAAATAGTAAAATTCAATTTAGTTTAGTTAAAATAAATTCATATTTCCATTTGAGTTAAAAAAAATTTTAATTTTAGGGTTTTTTGTTTTGGGTTTTGTTTGTTTGTTTGTTTGTTTGTTTGTTTTAAATATCTAAGTGGGGACTGGGCATGTAGTTCAGCTGGTGAAGTACTTTCCTAGCATGAGCATAGCCCTACCTTTATGTTTGATCTCAGTACAATATATACCTAGCATGGTGATATACACTTGTAATCCCAGCACTGGGAAATAGAGACAAGAGGGTCAGAATGTCCAAGTCATCCTCAGTTCCATAGTAACTTTGAGCCCTGCTTATACTTGAATTCCTGTCTCAAGATAAAACGAAAGATAACCTCCTCTTTTGGTAAAGCCTGAAACTTTGTCTTAAAGAAACAGCACCTGTAGAGACGGCTAAGGAAGAATCTACAAATTCTGGACTGTCCATTCTACTTGAACACATTATATATGATCTTGAAAAATCTCTTGGGACAGCTTTATCTTCAATACTAGAAACAGAAATGAAAATTGCTTTTGGAGATCTTTGGATGGAGGTACCTAGTTAACTGTATTAGTTGAGATTTTTTTTTATTATTCATGATTTGTTATCTTAGGAGATATTTGTGTAAATTAAAAAACTTTAATCCATATTACATTTTCACTAAGTTTTATAATAACTTAATTTTTAAAATTAATTTTATATATTTATTTTGTGTATGTGTGTGCACAAATGTGTGTATGTGTACAGTCATGTGTTTACCATGGTGCTCCTGTAGAAGTCAGAGGACAATTTGGCAGGAATTGTTTCTCTCCTTCTATCATGATTAAACCCCACTTGTCAGGCTTGGTGGCAAGTGCCTTAATATGCTGAACCATCTTGCTGGCCTTGTAATGACTTTTTGATAATTACATGATGAACATTTCTTAAAGGTTAGGACTACATAGTGTTTGTTTAATTTGAACACAGCAAAAGTANATTTATTAAGGAAAAATGAGGAAGAAGATGTATTCCAAAGGAAGATTCTGTTTGTTTTAAATTAATGAATGGTTATTGTGCATCTACTATGAATATTTGATGCATTGACCTCTTAGAGTTTAAATTGAATCCTTAAAGTACTTGCACAAGGACTAGGAATATAGCTCATTTGGTAGAATGGTTACCAACATGCCTGAGGCCACAGATTTTATTCCCAGTGCCACACAAATCTTGAGTAGTGACATATTATACCTATAATCCTAGCACTTGAAGGTAGATAGAGATATAAAAGGATCAGGAGTTTATCTTTGGCTATGTAGGAGCTTGGGATAAAAAAAGACCCTGTCTCCAAGCAAATACTTTGCTCATTCAATTTGATTTGTTCAAAATGTATATTTGATTTTGTGTGTGTGCACGTGTGCATGCGTGTGTTTTGAAACAGAGTTTCTCTGTGTAGCCCGGACTGTCCTGGAACTTGCTCTGTAGACCAGGTGGCCCTCAAACTCACAGCAATCTGCCTGCCTCTGCCTCCTGAATGCTGGGATTAAAGGTGTGTGCCACCACACCCGGCTATATATTTACTTTTATGCCATGTAAATATGAGAGTAAAAATTGATCATAAAAAGATATTTTGAATTTCTTTAGCTTAATGTCTTTTCTACAGTTAAATGAAACACCAAATTTAGCAAGCATACTTGTAAAACTTAGTTTATTGTTTTGGTTTGGCTTTTGGTTCTTTTGAGACAGAGTTTCTCTGTGTAACAGTCCTGGCTGTCCTGGAACTCACTTTGTAGGCCAGGCTGGCCTCAAACTCACAGAGATCTGCCTGTGTCTGCCTCTTGAGTGCTGGGATTAAAGATGTGCACCACCATCGCCCAGCTATAAAACTTAGTTTAATGCTTGTTTCAAATTCACACTTGTCTTTAGGAGAAACGTTATAGCCCATTAATTGTAGCTGATATCTTTATTCCAGCTATTCAAGATTCTAAAACTTACCATTGTGATGTTTGCTGCTTAATATTATCAAATGCTGATCCAAAAATAATGAAGAATAGTAAAAGATTTAGAAGAATTGGTATAAATTCTATATTACATAGAANTATGTTTCTGAAAAAGGCATTGATATCTTCCTAAACTAATTATCTATAAATGTCTTTGTAGCAGATGACAGTTGCATTTGGTTCTTTTTTTTCCTATATGTATTTTCCCCCTGGTAGTATAAAATAATTAGATTGTTTTGCTTATGGAAATGATCATATAGAAAAGAAGATTGAGGGGCTAGAGTGATGGCTCAGTGGTTAAGAGCACTTGCTGTTGTTGCAAAGGACCCAGCCAGGTTCAGGTCCCAGCATCCACATAACCATTTGTAACCCCAGTTCCAGAGGATCTGATGCTCTATTTTGGCCTCTGTGGAGACCAGACACACATGTACACAGACATATATGCAGGGAACACTTGGACACATAAAATAAAGCAAAAGCATTAAGTTAAAAAAAAGAAAAAGGTAGATTGAGGTACCTTTCTGGTTAAAACTAAACTACTTCCCTAACGGGGTTTGCTTCTTTATGTACTTAAAAGTTATGATACTAAAAGTTTATAATATGAATTTTATAAAATCAATCTATAATAGACCTACCACTTTAAAATTGTGACTAGCGCCTCTTAATTTAAAAATAGTTTGACTAGCTATTTTTTCATTAGGGATATGTATAGAAGTTTCTACGTAAGTATGTTTAAATAATAGGTAAAATAAATCATAGATGATAATTTTGTAATACTTTCTAGGTGCTGTACTTGAAACCACCATGGACTCTAATAAATCTATTGCANTGCTTTAAAAAACATTGGCTGGCTGTGTTTGGATTAGTTATGGAAAATAAGTTGCTTTTAACTATTGAGAGCCTATATGAAAATCTCTCTAAAGGTATGCATCTTTTTTTTTTCTTTCACAATAGTCTGTTCAAGTATTAAGTCAATCTAGTGTGGTGGCACATGCTTGTAATCCTAGCACTTTCGAGGTGGAGGCAGGAACTTCAGAAGTTCAAGGTAAACTGTTACATAGTGAGTGCTGGATAAGCCTAAACTACCTGGGACCTTTCTTTCTTTTTTTTTTTTTTTTTTTTTTTTCTTTTTCCGAGACAGGGTTTCTCTGTGTAGCTTTGGCACCTTTCCTGGAACTCACTCGGTAGCCCAGGCTGGCCTTGAACTCACAGAGAGATCCGCCTGCCTCTGCCTCCCGAGTGCTGGGATTAAAGGTGTGCACTACCACTGCCCAGCCATGGGACCCTTTCTAAAAAAAAAAAATATCAACCAAAATGGGCTGAAGAGATGGCTCAGTAGGTATGGTGGTTTAAAGAAAATGGCCCTCAAAGGGAGTCACACTATTGGGAGGTATGGCCTTGTTGGAGGAAGTGTGTCACTGTGGAGGCAGACTTTGAGGTCTCATATTATGCTGTAGCCACACTCAGTGTCTCAGACCACTTCCTGTTGCCTGTGCAAGATAGAGAACTCTCAACTATCTCTCCAACTCCATGTCTGTCTGCAGGCCACCATGTCCTGCCATGATGATAATGGACTAAACCTCTGAAACTGTAAGCCACCACCTCAATTAAATGTTTTCCTATATAAGAGTTGCTGTGGGCTGGGCGGTGGTGGCGCACACCTTTAATCCCAGCAGAGGATTAAATCGAGAGGCAGAGGCAGGTAGATCTCTGTGAGTTCTAGGCCAGCCTGGTCTACAGAGTGAGTTCCAGAACAGCCAGGACTGCTTCACAGAAAAACTCTGTCTCGAAAACCAAAAAGAAAAAATTTAAAAAAAGAGTTGCTGTGGTCGTGGTGTTTCTTCACAAGCAAAAGAAACCATAACTAAGACAGTAGGTAAAATACTTGCTGCATAAGCATAATGACCTCTGTTCAGATCCCCAGAGCCCAGTAAAAACTGAGTGTGGCAGTATGCTCCAATCCCAGTGCTTGGGAGATGGAGACAGGTGGATTTAAGCAGCTTGCTGGCTAGCTAGTTTAGCCAGAACTCCAGAATTGATGCTACACTAAAAAAATAAGGTGGGGAAACAATGAAGGAATACTTGAGGGTGGCAACTTCTAGCCTTCACTCATGCATGCATAGGTACCTCAACAACATACATATATGTACATGTATGCAGCTCTCTCCCTTCCTCCCCTCTCCCACTGTCCCTCCCTCCTCTCATGCTTGTAAGCAGTAAAAAGGACTGGGGAGATAGTCAGTCAGTAAAATGCTTGCAAAACAAGACTGAAGACCTGAGTTGAGTCCAGCACTCATGTTAAAAAATCCGCATGTTAGTTTGTGCCTGTAATCCCATGCTGGGGAGGTGGAGACAGGAAGATCCCTAGGGCTTGTTGGCCAGCCAGTCTAGCTAAATTGACAAGCTCCAGGTTCAGGGTTTTGAGTCTCTGTCTCACAAAACAAGGTAGAAAGTGAGGAAGACACCTAGCATTGGCCTCTGGCATTGTGTTTACATACGCAAAGCACACGTGGATATGTATCTTCACATGTGCACACACAAGTACACATGAACACACACACATTAAATCAGAATGTGTCATCCATAGGATTTGGAGATTGAAAATCTTTTAATTAGTTCTCAGTGTTTTATACTTTTAAAGGAAGTTTATGACAGCTGGATGAATGGATACAATTCTTAAAAGTCATGACTATAAATGGTGTCATTGTTAATGTTTCTAGACATTGTCAATATATAATTTTTAATGATATGTATTTTGAAAGCTGCTTCTGGAGCTGAAGAGATAATCAGTACTTAAAGTACTTGCTGTGCAACCATGAGGACCAGAGTTCAAATCCCCAGAACTCGCAGAAATGCTTGGAATGGTGACCCACCCACTTGTAATTCTAAACTCAAAAGGTACTGATGGGATCACCAGAGCAAGTTGGCTACCAAGAAGAGCCATATTGATAAACTCTATCTGGGTTTGACTGATTCCTGATAGCAACCTTGGGCCTCCATACCTAAGAGCATATATACATGTGCATATGCACCCATACATACATGTGTGTCATGCAGGAATACACATAGACACCACAAACACATACAAATACACTTACCACATGAAAATGGGGGGGAACCAATTTTTTTTTAAGTTGCTATTTTGGGGCTCTTTGAGACAGGCTCTCACATAGTCCAAGCTGACTTGAGCTTGCTGGGAAGCCTTAAATTTCCAGTCCTGTGCTTTAACCTCCAAAGTGTTGATATTACATTTGTGTACTATGCCTTGTTTTAAAAACATTTAACGTTTTATAATCTGCTCAAGAACCCTATTAAAATGATTGCCTTTCATTTTTCCTGGTATTGAACACAAACTGTGAGCACATTCCATGCACTACATATAGCAAGTTTGGTCTTGGTTCATAGTGAATTTACAACAGTCATTGAATTGTGGATTTTAAACTATTTTGGACATAAGCTTTGGTTTCTTGAAGTGCTTCTACTGCCATACATTGGAGTGGGAAGATAGTTTAGTAGTTGATACCCTTGNTTTGCAAATCCAGCTTTAGCCAGTATATGGTTTTGCAACCTTTTCATGTTTAGAATCAAGGAAATTAGCCTTAGCTGGTAAGAAACTTTGTCTAAAGTCAAGTAGCTATATCTTTCCTCTATACCTGTAAAGGACAAAGTATGACCATTATTCATTAGGAATACANTTGATTATTGACTCCTTTCAAACTCCACATGTGAAGCAATCTATTCTGCTTATGCTTTATATTAAGCCTATTTCTTAAAAAATAACTGATGGCTTATGTTAAATAACCTGAGTACAAAAGAGCCAATAAATTCGATTTAAAGTATGGGAATGTAGCTTAGTGATAGAATGCTTGTCTAGCNTGTTTAAGGACCTGGGTTCAATCCCCAGTCCTGGTTAAAAAATGGGTTTAAAGGCACAAAAGCCAGGTAATGAAAAATAAGGAACATTTACCAAAACGTACACAAATAATTATTGTGTACTTGGACACACATTTTAACAGGAAGTTCCCTAAAAGTTAAGACCAAATAATAAAGGNGTATTCTAGGTAGATTACATCACATACATCATGCTCTCTGCCTTGTCACTTAAGTGTAAAATGTAAACTTGCAGGCAAGAGAGATGAGTCAGCAGCTAAAGGCACTTGCTGCCACACCTAGAAGTCTTTGTTTGATCCCCAGTCTCCACATGNTGGAACGAGAGAACTGACTCCCCAAAGCTGTCCTCTGACTTCCATGTGTGTGTCATGATACACACATGCTCACACACAAAAAATAAATGTGATTAAATAATTTTAAAAAATAAAATGTCAACTTGCAACAATCTAGAGTCACCTGAGAGTAGAGTTTCAATTAAGAGATTATATAGAAAAGATTGCCATGTGATCATGTCTTTGGGGAATTATCTTGATCGTTAATTGACCCAGTCCACTGTGGGTAGCATCATTGCCTAGGCTGTTACTTGAACTGTGTAAGAGTAGAGAATGCTAGCTGAGTACAGTGCAGCAAGCAAACAAGGAAGGGTGCATTTGTTTCTCTTTGCTCTTGACTATGATTGTGATACTTTAAATTCTTGCCTTAACATCACTGCAGTAATGGACTGTAACCTGGAATTGTAAACTCAATAAACTGTTTCCTATCCTGTGTTGCTTTTGGTCACTGTATTTTTTTCAAAACAACAGAATTGAAATTAAGACACAGTTCCTTATATATTATCTATCCATGATAAGTACTGAATAAATGTTGATTGTTAGAAGTTGCCAACTACTTGTTTGTTTAGTTTTTTTGTTTTTTTGAGACAGAGTCAAGCTGGCCTGTAACTTGTTTAATGGCGCAGGCTGGCCTTGAATGCCCATTTTCTTAGTTAGGCTTATTATTGCTATGATGAAACACCATGACCAAAAGCAAGATGGGTTTATTTGGCTTACACTTCCACATCATAGTTTATCATTGAAGGAAGTCAAGGCAGGAACTTAAACAGGGCCAGAATCCCATAGGCAGGAGCTGATGCAGAGGCCATGGAGGGGTGCTNCTTACTTGCTTGCTCCCCATACCTTGCTCAGCCTGTTTTCTTAAAAAATTTAGGACTACCAGCCCAGGGGTGACCCCACCCACAATAGGCTGGGCCCTCCCCCATGGATCACTAATTAAGAAAATGCTCTACAAGTCTGCCTATAGCCTGATCTTACGGGGGCATTTTCTCAATTGAGGTTCCCTCCTCTGATGACTCTAGCTTGTGACAAGTTGACACAAAACTAGCAAGTACAACCATCAGTCCTTTTGTCTCTGTTCTCCAGGGGCTGGGATTACATGAGTGAGCCACCATGCCTGGTTAGAAGTTAGTGATTTTTTTGTTTGTTTTGTTTTGTTTTTTGAGCCAGGGTTTCTCTATGTAAACCTAGCTGTGCTAGAGCTCTCTCTGTAGACCAGGCTGGTCTCAAACTCAGAGATCCACCTGCCTCTGCCTTCTGAGTGCTGGGACTAAAAGCATGTGCCGCCACTGCCTGGCTAACTTGTTAATTTTTTTTTAAGAGAACTTTTTAAAAAGACACTTTTAGGGCATTTCTTTAGTAGTGGAGGTTATTTTACAAGATGCTTAGAACAACCAGCCAATTGGACATGAAAGCATCTCTTTACCAGACATTTAGAATCATTTTTTTGTATCTGTTTTTAAATTATTTATGTGTATGGGTATTTTGTCTGTATGTAGTCTACGCTACATGTGTGTCTGGTGTGAAAAGAGGTCAGCAGAGGGTAATGGGTCCCCCGTAGCTGGAGTCACAGGAGGTTTTGAGCCTTTGGACATGTGTGCTTGGAAATGAACTCAGGTTTTCTGCAAGTGCGGTATAGTTTTTTGGCTGCTGAGCAGTCTCTTCAGTCTCATTTTCATACCTTGTATTATAAACATAACGTCTTTTAATCAAGGAAGTTTATTGGCCTGCAATATTCCTCAGTGGGTGGGGCACTTGTCACCAAGCCTGATGGCCTGAGTTCTAGCCCTAGGATCCAAGTGGTGAAAGAAAGCTGAATCCCTCAAGATGGCCTCTGAGCTCCACAGGTGCACCATGGCCTGTCTCTCTAGACACATAAACACACAGCAAACAACAAAAAACACAGAAAAGATAAGAGTTCATACATTGTGTGTGCTCTTATAGAATAGTTTCAAAAATTTGTTATCTAGCTACTATCATGTGATTGTCTTCCTCAACATGAGCAGTATTCTGCCCTTGCATGTAGCTGAAAAGTGATAAGTAGTTGTTACTGGCAGTAGGTAAAAGGCTAAAGAGATGGCTGTATCTTCTCCCTTTTTTTGTTTCTTGGGACAAGGTTTCTTTGTGTAGCTNTGACTGTCCTGGACCTTGCTGTGTAGCCTAGGCTGGCCTCGAAATCACAGAGATCTACCTGGTAAGCCCCAGGCCAGTGAGGGACCTTATTTACAAGCACCTGTGAGAGGAATGCCTGAGGTTGTACTCTGCCTCCTTCCTGAACATGTGTGTGTGCACACACACACACACACACACACACACACACACACACACACACACACACATGAAACAGAGCCTCTGAAACCATGAACATTAAAACAGAAGCAAAGCAGACAGCATGATGATTCTGCCTTTGGAAGCAACTGCCTAACATTTTGCTTTAATGATGGAAAGATTTATCTTTTCTCTCATTTTTGTTTGTGACATTAGAGATTTACTTTATTTCATTTTCAAAATGTTTTTTGTTTGTTTGAGACNGTCCCTCACCATGTAGACAAGACTGTCCTTGAACTTGTAGCAATTTCCCTGCTTCTTCTCTTGAGTACTGGAATTACAGGCATGTACCACTATGTCAGGCTTCTTCCTGACTTTTTAATGACTTTGAAATGATTGTGACCAATAACTTGGAAATTTAGTGGAAATTTTAGCCTCTTGAGAGAAAGTTACGATAGTTTATCTTACTTTAATTTACAGGAGAAAAATTTTAGCTTTTGTTTCTTATTATTGTCCAAAGTCTTTGTTTATTAGCTGAACTTTTGTTGTATACAAAGAGGTAACACATTATTTTTGATATATCTTGTTTTATTTTTCATGTGATAGAATTTCAGGTAAGTTATTACATGATAGCTGTGTAATCATGACAGGAGTCACATCTGACTTACATGCTTGCCTCTAACATGTGACTCTTTATAATAGTCATCTGGGTGAGACAGCGTCAGCTTTGAAAACACTGTGCTTGAGCTTGTTGTCTAGTGACTAATTGCTTTTACTAAAGAATGTAATATCTCACTTTCCTTTCCTTTGAAGTTGACTGTATTCAAAGAACTCCTAGAATCTGAAAACAGAATACCAGAGTCAACGTGAACACTTTGTCTGTGAATAAATGTGTTTAGTTGTTGCTTTCTATACCTGAGAGACATTAGTTGTGACATGTGTGTGTAAATGTCTACTCTCTTTAAATTGCAAAACTAATACTTATCTAGTGTTCTGAGGGATTGTCGTGTTGTATGCTTATTCTTTCATATTTTTTTTTCTTAATTTTCTCTTAACAGCTAATAATGCAGTGGATTTTAAAACAGTAAAATTCCTGCTTCAGGATTCTAAAAGTTTGTTACATGCCTTCAGTACAAGGTCAAATTATGATGGTATTCTTCCACAGACCTTTGCTCAAGTAAACAAACTACTTCAAGTACTTGCAGAGGTAAGATACCGATGAAGTGCTATTTAGAGTAGCTGATCANGTACATTTCAAACATGGATTTAGTGGACAACAATAAGAGGATATATTACCCTGACTTATTCTAGCATTCTAAAGGCATTGAGTAAATACTAAGTACGTTGAAGTCTAAGTACAGATATTGAAACAAACACTTTCTATGAAAGTTGTATCACAATAGTTGAGTTGTTTGTTTTTTGAGATAGAATTTGTTTATGTAGTTCGCCTAGCCTCAAATACATTTTTTTTTGGTACTTTGTAATATTGAGATTATGGGCATACACCACTACAAACTTGGGATTTTATTTTCTTGTTGTTGAACCTAATTTTGCCTTTGCAAGCAGGTATCAATTGCAAATAACTTTTTGGTCAGGCTTGAGAGCCTGTGTCCACTTGGCCCTCTCAGTGCTGGGACCCCATCTGGCTTGAACTTGAAGGGAGGGCTTTGATGAAGACATCCATNTAGGACTGAGTGCCCCAAAGTCTCTCAATCTCTGCACATTGTCTAGTCGTGGGTCTCTTTGTTAGTTCCCATCTACTACAAGAAGCTTCTCTGATGAGGGCTGAGAAGACACTGAACTATGGGTATAGCAGTATGTTATTAGGCATCATTTTATTGCTATGTTCCTTTTGCAGAATAATAGTACTAGATTTTTCCAGGGGCCCATTATCTATCTAGTCTCCAGTTCTTGACCACTTTAGTAGCATCAGATATAGGTTCCATCTTATGGAGTGGCCTTAAATCCAATCAAAAAGTAATTGGTTATTCCCATAACATTTGTGTTACTGTTGCACCAGGATATTTTGCAGGCTGGTTACTCTTGTAGGTTGCAGAGGTTTTTGTTGCTGGGAACTATTGATGATTACTTTTCTCCTCTGGTAGTGTGCAGTGTACCTTCCAGTACCGTGAGCACTAGTCAGTTGTAGTGAAGACTCTAGTTAGGCACCACCTCAACTTCTTTATGTTACATGGTATATGAAGTGTTGTCTTCAGCAATAGGGTCCTACCTTACCATCAGATTGCAGAGGGTAATCAATAGCCTTGGCAATAATCTATGATGTTTGGGGATTTCCATGGAGCTCCTTTGACCAACTGTTGCGATATTGTGTCTCCTATTTTTTAGTGACTCCATTTAGATTCCTTTCATATATGTATTTAAGAAGCTTCTACAGTAGTAGATTTCTGTATGGCTTTTCAGTTGCCCTTTAGTAGTCCCTCCGCAGAGTTTCTTCTCTACCCTTCTATCCCTTCCTATTTAATCATCCTAGTTTGCCCTTTGTCTCTCCAGAACAATGTATTAAACAGTATTCTTACTTAACATTCGGATGTTAGGTAAGAAAGGTCACTAGAGTAAATAAATTGAACATATTATTTGATTTAAACAGGAAAGTAAAATATCTTTTCTAAGCCTAATGCTTTTCAAGGAATAATCTGTACATATGAAAGAAAGAATAGCCAGCGTGTCCAATAAGCTAGCGTGTCTGTTTTCTCAGTTGCTAGTGAAGAACTGGTATGCATTTTATGTAATTCTTACGTCACAGGTCAAGACAAGACTGAAGCCAAATTCTTCAGAAAGCACAGTGAGTAAAAAGCAAGAAGACAATGCTTTGATGAAGCTTCAGAACCAAGACATCACTGTTTTCTTGGATTCTCATCTTCCCCAGTTCACTAGGCATCAAGAAATCTGGTCTGTCCTGGAGAATGTTTGGACTTCAATATATCAGAACAGGTACTAAATTCCCAAGACATTTTCAACCTTATCATTACAAGTTTGATTTTTGTAGGGTTTCCATTATTACCATTTCTACTGTAGCTAGTGTTTGGGCTGAGTTTATTGTACTATGGGCCTTTTGTCAAATTGGCACATTAGGAATATTTATGTTTAAATAGGGATAAACAGCAGAATTGCCTGGAAATTTTTAAGTTTCTCTGTGTAACTGCCCTGGCTGACCTGGAGCTCTCTGTAGAACGGGCTAGCCTCGAACGCACAGAGCTCNACCTGCCTCTCTGCCTCTTGCTTAAAGGCGTGGGCCACTGCTGCTAGCACAAGTACATTATGTTGCATGTTTCCCTGTGCCTCATTCTCACCTAGCTCCCCTTTTCTCTTCCCTCCCATTTGTCTCCTTTGTTTTGAGGGCTCATTTTATGTCCTTGGCTATAATTAAACATTTTTCAACAAATTTATGGCCTGCTATTTGGCTTTCTAACCCATCATACTAAAAAGATAACTGCATTGGAATGTGAATTAAAGATTATATTACAAATTTATAATTTTTTTATGAATTAGTTTGTTTTTCTAGTCAATNTATTTTTGGTGTTTTGGCTAATCAGATATTCTGGTTTANAGAAAATTACCATATATAGGAGGCAGGAATGGCTGCTTTAAAAATAAAACTATCTAAGATATTTGAAAACATAAGAGTTAATCTATAATATTCATGCATTTGTATTGCCTGTTAGAGAGCTCCTTGCTATTTCTGAATAATAGACTGTATATGCTAGCATTTTAGTAGGTGACAATGTTTATAGTGCCTTAATACATATTTATTTAGCCTAGTTTTTTAACAAGCCTAGTTGTATACCGGAATTGCAGTAGAATTTATTGAATATAATCCTTTTGCATAAAAGTGCACATTTAGAGATCTGGTAAGTCTATTTTTAATTACTCATATAAGTTACTAGCATACACTTATGGTTAGTGTTATCAACTTAATAGAATCTAGAAACATCTGGGAGATGGGTCTTGGGGTGTGCCTGTTGAAGATTATCTTGATTGCTTACTTGGAAAGACCTGCCAGCTGTGGGTAGCACCATTCATTCATTCCCTGGCTGGGTCCTGGATGTAGAGGGACTGGGCAGCAGTATGTACTCATCTCTTGCTCTCTGCTTCTTTATCATGGATGCAGTGTGACCAGTTACCTCAAGCTCCTGTGACTCTGTACCCCCACCATGAACTGGTACATTGAACTGTGAACTAAAGTAAACCTTTCCCTTAACTTGCTTTTGTCAAGAGTATTTTATTACAGCAATAGGAAAAGAAACAGACAAGTTCTTATGCACAACTATAAATGCCATCATTTTTGAGGCTTACTAATCAAGTTTGAACTTGCATCATATCAGGTCAGGTTTTTGTTGTCTATTTATAAGGAAATTGGATGGATGAATGCTTTGTATTGCTGATTCAGGTCCAACAATAATCTTTTTTTATTTTTTTTATTTGGTTTTTCGAGGCAGGGTTTCTTTGTGTAGCCCTGGCTGTCCTGGAACTCACTCTGTAGACCAGGCTGGCCTCAAACTCACAGAGATCTGCCTGCCTCTGCCTCCCCAGTGCTGGGATTAGAGGCATGCGCCACCATGGCCTGGCTGAACAATAATCTTTATTTGGCAATGGTGACATAGTCTTGTAATCCTACTGTTCAGGAGGGTGAAGACAGAATGTGTGACTTGGAGGCCAGTCTGGGATACATAGGATCCTGTCTAGGAAACAAAAAGACTTCCTGCAATTTGTCATTCAGTTTCTGAGGCACTTGTTTAAATGTGTATTTTTGAGTTTNCGGAAGGATTTATAATTACAGTTTCTTTTACCTTTGTCATTACTATACTCAGTGAATCAGAATTTTATTAATACTATTCCGGCAAAACCAATAAAGAAACTGCTTTTGACAGTTCATAATTTTCTATGAATTGACTCCTTAATCAGTTGAGTNGCTTATTTCATAATGTTGAATCTAATGAATCTGAAAGTAGATTGCAGCTCTTATACATAGCTCTGGTTTGAAATGTTTCTGTTTAGAACCACCTCATTATTAGGGTGACTTTATAAGGAGTTATATTAATAATATTGATTTACTGTATATTTTCATGTTCTACTTTGTGTAAAAATTACTTAAAAATTACACTTTTTTTAAAGATGTAATTATTACTTATACAGTATTCTGCCTACATGTAATGCCTGCATGACAGAAGAGGGCACCAGATATCATTATAGATGGTTGTGAGCCAGCATCTGATTGCTGGGACTGAACTCTGGACCTGTAACAGCCAGTGCTCTTAACCTCAGAGCCATCTCTCCAGCCTGCTTTCTTTCTTTTTTGAGACATGGTTTTACTATGTAGCCCTAGCTGGCCTGGATAATCCACTTGTCTCTGCTTTCTAAGTGCCAGGATTAAAGACAGGGACTACCACCTCGACTTAGTATTTTTGCTACTATTGAACAATAAAGACAATGACTTTGGGAAAACCATCTAGTCTTTGTGTTTGTTCATCTTGAAACAGTGGGATCATATGATCTTTAAGGTCTATGGACTCGGAAATTCCATGACTTGGATTTTGGGCTATTTTAATACACTTTTTTTTGAGACAGGGTCTCTCTGTGTACTCTGGCTGTCCTGGAGTTCACTATGTAGACCAGACTAACCTTAAACTCACGGAAGTTCTCCTGCCTCTGCCTCCTGAGTGCTGGGACCACAGGTGTGTGCCATGATATCCAACTTTATGTGTTTCTTTAATGCTGCTACATAAAGGATATTGTAGTTAATGTTAATATTTTAGGCCCAACTTTGCTTCTAGGCATATGTACTATTTCCTGGTGGTACCATAATGAATTACCACAAACTGTATATCTTAAAGCAGCAGAAATTTATGTAATAGCAGTTATGAAGGCCCATAAGNAGAAAAGCAAAAGACTGGAGGGAGTTGCTAAGTGAGAATCTACTCTGTCTTTCTGTCTTCCTCAGTCCTTGCCTATTAAATTTGTCTCTCCAGTCTCTGCTTTTGTCTTCATGGAGAGGGTATGGTCTACTCTAATCCACACCTCGTGTAGCTTAACCATTTACATTTGCCAACGCCCTATTTCAGATGAGGTCCATACTCAAGCTCTAGAGCAGTGGTTCTCAGCCTTCCTGATGCTGCGACCCTTTGATACACTTCCTCATGGTGTGGTGACCCCCAACCATAACATTATTTTTGTTGCTGCTTTATAACTGTGATTTAGCTACTGTTACGAATCATAATGTAAATATCTGATATTTCAGATAGTTTTAGGTGACCCCTGTGAAAAGGTCATTCGACTCACAGGTTGAGAACCACCGCTCTAGATAAATGTGAATTTGGGGAGGACACGGTTCAGATACAATACAATGTGTTTTGATTTTTAATATAGTTACTGTTACCTAAGTAAATATTTATGTATTTAGAGACAAGGTCTCACTATGTAGCTCTGGCTAGTCTAGAACTCACTGTGTAGACCAGGCTGGCTTTGAACTCAGAGAGATCTGCCTGCTTCTGCTTTCCAACTGCTAGGAGTAAAGGCATGCACCACAATACCTAATCTTATTTTTAGTTTTGAGCCATATATGGCATAAACACTTAAGAATATTTTGGTATTTTAATAGGTAGACATTGAANGTTTCACTAATTATCTGTTGCAATTATTAATTCACAATAAATCTTCGGAAGTGGAATTACAAGGATAAAATGTCCAGGTTTTTATTTACTCTGATACCTAATTTTTTCTTCATGTTTATGTTCTTGAGTACTGACTTGAATGTATATTAATAATATTACTTCCCCTCCATCTCTATGGTCTTTTAGAGTGAAATGTATTCACCCAGCTTTTATGTTAATTCCTTTAAATTAGATCTGTATGGTGTGTGGCTTAGATCTCTTGTGTGGATGTTAGCCCAGACTTTTCTCATGTCACTGTCTTTGATTTCTAACTTAAATAGATAAACATTACAAAAGATTAATTACATTATTACTTTTTTATATGTCATCAGTGAAAACACCTACAAGTACTAAGTGAGCACATACTTCTTTTCTTTCCATTTTTTAGCACAGATGTGTTTCAGACACTGGACTCAAGTTCAACTCTGACCACTTCAAAAATAGCATCATTTGAAGAAGCATTTATATATCTTCAAAAGTTAATGGCAGCTGTGAAGGATATTCTTGAAGGAATTCAAAGGTAAGCATTATATTAAGTTTAAAGTTTATAAATTATGTGTTTATCAGCTTAATTTAGACTTGGTAGAAGTCTTCTAGCAAGTTAGAAACTATTGGCTGTTTTTGAGACAGCGCCTCACTATGCAGCCTTGGATGGTCAGGTGTGGACTAGGCTGGCCTGAAACTCACAGAGATCTGCCTGCTTCTGCCTCTTGAGTGCTAGGATTGCAGGTGTGCATCACTCTGTCTTATTCCCTTAAGACAGAGACTCCTGAAGCTAGGCTGGTGCTAGGCTGGTAGACAGCTCCAGTGAGCCCGTCTCTGCTTCTTAACCTTCCTAATGCTTCAACCATTTAATATAGTTCCTCATGCTGTGGTGATCCCCAACCATAAAATTATTTCGTTGCTAATTCATAACTGAAATTTGGTTACTGTCATGAATTGTAATGTAAATATCTGTGTTTTCTGATAGTCTTAGGTGACCCCAGTGAAAGGGTCATTCACCTCCCCCAAAGGGGTTCAGAAATGCTGTCCTAGATGATTACACACACACCACAGTCTTCAACTAATTTTTCCATGGTTCCTCAGGTATCACTGTGCCTCTTTATCAGGCTCTCCATACACTCTTGGTTCTTTGTTTGTTTTTTCTGTCACCAAGTATATTGTTTGCTTTGATTAGTACCAGAAAAATAATATAACCTATATAACCTATTGTTTGTAGATGACAAGACATAGTTACTCCACTTTCCATTTCCCATTTTGTACGTACCTTTACTTTTCATAGTTTATTACAGGCCCCTAAGACTTTGAGGCAGAAAGTACCTCTTCTATGTCCAGAACCTTGTGCAGGTAACAACATGTTATTGGCCAGTCGATGGTCAATAAATGTTTAGGTGTTTTGAGACATGGTCTCGTGTGACCCAGACTGGCCTCAGGCTTACTATGTAGCCAAGGATGACTATGAACTTGTGATCTTCCTTTCTTTATTCCCCAGTGTCNGGACAATGGNTGTGTGTCACCAGGCCCAGTGCATGTTGTATAAATAATTCTACAAACTGAGCTGTATCTCTAGGCCAGTAAATATTAGTGAATATCTTAAAATATTTCTGACTGAGGGAATCTTCTTTATTATAACAGTAGATGGTTAGTTAATATAAAGGTTTCCAAAGAGGTACAGGAAAGAGAAACCAAGGGGGATGGGTTGAAGGGGGGAGCTGGCGGGGAGGGAGGAGGGAGGAGAGAGGGATCTGAGGTTGGTATGTAAAAGGAGTGAAAGATCTTTTTATTAATAAAAAAAAGGAAAATAAAGAAAAGAGAAATCTAAAGCTAAGAAAGTAAGAATAAGAAAATTGAGAAGTTGAAAAACTCTAAGCAGCTAATGAGATAAAAAATGATCTAGATGTTGATCTAGAATAGGTGATAAAGCCCTCGACAACTTGCCCCAATAGCTCTTGGCATAACATCTTATCAGTTTCTTAGTCCTTGCCCCCACCCCCTCCAATGGGGTTTTTCTGTGTAGCTCTGGTGGTCCTAGAACTTGCTGTGTAGACCAGACTGACCTTGAAATCAGAGATCTACCTGCCTCTGCCTTCTGATACTGGGATTAAAGATGTGCACCATCACACCTGGCTTTTTTGGGGGAAGGAGGTGTATCTCTTCATTAACTAATTTCAGTTAGCAGGCAGAAAGATAGAATCTAGTGAAAGAGATTTATTTATCTTTAAATTTTTTTTATTGAATTATGGTTTCCCCTCCCTCATGTCTTCCCAGATCTTCCTCACTCCCCACCTACCCATCTCCACACCAGCTCCATGTCTCTGTGTTCAATGAAATATGTAGGTGTTGTCTTCAGTAAAAGGGTTTTACCATCAATTTGTGGAGAGTGATAGCTACTTGAATTATTTGGGGATTTCCATGAGTCCCCTTTGGTCAACAGCTCAATTAGATGTAACCCTTATCTGGCACTGAAGATTTCATTTGGTGGCTAGAGAAGTTTAGTTAGGCTTTGTCTCCCCTGCTATTCACTNATTTCATTTAGATTTAGTTCATATATGTGTATATTTTAAGAATCTTCTACCGTAGTAGGCCCTCAAATGGCCCTTAGTGTTACCTGTCCCTCCCTGTCTTCCCTCACTTATCCCATCCTGTCTTCATAACTATGTATTCTATTTCCTCTTACTTGGAAGATTCTCTCCCTGCCCCCAGTCCCATACTCTACACCTAACATCTGTGGTTATATGGATTGTAGTATTTCTATCGAAAACTTAAAAGCTAACATTCACATATAAGAGAATATATACCACCATATTTGTCTTTTTAGATAAGGGTTACCTCATTCAGGATGATTTTTTTCTAGCTCCATCT
>LZPO01055158.1:144400-163025 GCA_001675575.1 Neotoma lepida
TTCTGTCTGCATGTACACCTGCAGGCCAGATGAGGGCACCAGATTTCATTACAGATGGTTGTGAGCCACCATGTGGTTGCTGGGCATTGAACTCAGGACCTCAGGAAGAGCAGTCTGGATTCTTAACCGCTGAGCCATCTCTCCAGCCCTGTCTCNCAGCCTTCTTAATAGCTGAGACTGTGGATATATACCACCATCTATTTTTATAGATTATTTTGTTCATGTGGGTCTATCTGTTCTATGTGCACTTAGGACTTTAGGGTGTTAGGTGGCGTGGTGCATACCTGTAATCTCAGCCGCTTGGAAGGCTAAGACATGAAGATCACATATTTAAGCCAGGCGTGACAACTTAATAAGACTATCAGAGGAAGAAAGTGGAAATATTTTTCATTTTAACTTGGACTTTCATAGGCCCCAAGAAAGAACCGCCTTGCAGTTAGGGAGTATCCAAAAATGTAATGGGCTGCTTCTCATGTTTGTGGGGGTCCCATTACCAAGAGGTTAGTGCTCAAGGGAGATGATTCACTAGAGATGCTGGAAAATGGAATTCAGAGTCTGGTTATGTGTCCAACAGGTGAGTCCTGAGGAAAGGAACTCAGGAACTCCATCACCACACTAACTGCACCAAGCAGCCTCCTGCACTGACAGCTTGCTGCAGGAAATAACTGAGTGGTTGTTGCCAGAACACTGACTCACAGGAAGGGAAGGAGCTCAGCACCACCAGGCTAAAGAGGAGAGGGAGCTCCTCCTAACTCTGAGGGTAGGGAAGGGAAGGAAAAGGAAGGATACAGAAATAGATTCAGTTACTGAAAGATACGTTCATTTGTTTGTTTTCAAATGTAGAATAAATGACCAAGGATAGGATTATGGACTTGNCCTTTTTGTTTTATTTTAGAATTTATAAGAAAACATTTTCATCTCTGCTGTTTTGAACCTTTTACAAGGCTTTTCTGAAAAAAAATTTTTTTGAGTAGTTGTGAAGAAGTGGCAGCAGNATCACAATAATTTTAAGTATAGGAAGTAGACCTAGGGTAACTCAAAGCCAAATTTTTTTAAATAATATTTTTATTCTTTTAAGAATTTCATACAGTGTATTTTAATCATACTCACACACCCCTCCCCCACCTTCCTACTCACTCAACTTCATGTGTTTCTCTCTCCCTCTCCTTCTTCTCCTCCCATCAAGTCCAGTACATGTTGGCCAACTACTCTTGAGTGTGGGACCTCCCATGGAATGTGGTAATACAGAGGTCACACCATTAAAGAAATACTGGCTTTCCTTTCCTGACAGCTGTCAAATGCCAACAACTCCTCATAGAAGGGTGAGACTGTGTGCCCATACCTCCTCCCTGCATACTTTGATTTTGTCTGGCTTGAGCTTGTGCAAGTCTTGTCTATGCTGTCCCAATCTCTGTGAGTTCGAATGTGCATCTGCCCTGTTGTGTATAGAAAACACCATTTCTTTGACATCGTCTACTACCTCTGGCTCTTACAATCTTCCCATCTTCTTCCTCAAAGGTCCATGAGCCTTAAAAGGGAGGCTGTGTTATACATGTCCCACTTAGGGCTGAGTACCTCCTAAGGCTTTTACTCTCTGCATGTTGACGGTTGTGATTCTCTGTGTTGATCCCCGTCTCCTGCATTAAGAAGCTTCTCTGATGAGGGTTGAGACAAGCATTTGTTTGTGGTATAGCAATAAGTTATTAGGAGTCATTTTAATGCTGTGTCCATTTAGCAGAATTACTAATAGTAGGTTTTCTACAATGGCCTATGGCCTATCAAGCCACAGGTTCTTGCCTCATTAACAGTGCCAGGTGTGGGTCCATCTTCTGGAACAGGTCTTATATCCANCCAGAATTTGGTTACATTCATGCCACTATAATACCAATGGGCNTATCATGCCAGGCAAGTCATTATTGTAGCGCAAAGGGCTCATGGCTGAGTGAGATTGATGATACTTTGCTCCTCTGGTAGCATACCTAGCACCTTCCAGCCCTGTAAAAGCCAGGCACTTGGATGAAACTTCCATGTCAGTATCCACTTGATCTCTCAAAGTTTATGACCCAATTANGTGGTGTTTCCAGCAATAGGATCTTACTGTCAGTTCTGGAGGGTAACTAAGAACAGTGCCAGTAGTTTATAGTGTCTGNGGATCTATTGGATCTCATTGGCTAACAACTTCAAAAGAAGCAACCCATCCCTGGTAGTGAGTTTGTATTTGGTAGCACATGGTATCTAGTTCAGGTGTTGTACTCTCATTATTAGGATAACTTCATTTAAATCCTTTCAACATGTNTATATATATGTGTGTGTGTATAATCTTAGGAAGCTTCCACTGGAGGAAGTTTCCATATGGCTTTTTTAAAAGGTGGTTAGTATTAGTTAATCCTCTCCAGATTCTCTCCTCTGTCCATCCCTCCCATCCTCCACCCACAAATTGGGTTTTAGTCAGTCTCTGAGAAGCCACACATCCTCAGGAAGTGGTGCTCTTCATATACAGTGGATTTACTTTTTATTGCCTCTCCTTCCTCTCAGGAATTCTGAGTTCTGACTAGCTCTTTTTCCCTTAGTATCCCTACCCCAAGGGAGCCATCATGTGGGAGGAGAGGTAGCTATAGTCTCTCCAGCACTGTGGACATGGCTCTGAGCCATTCCAGAAGCCAAAGAAGCCAAGGAAGTAATGACATNATTTTTTTTTCTGTCTTTCAAGACAGGGTTTCTCTGTGTAACAGCCCTGGCTGTCCTGGAGATCACTTTGTAGAACAGGCTGGCCTCTACCTTCTGAGTGCTGGGATTAAAGGCATGAGCCACCACACCTGGCTAGTGACATTCTTAGTGTAATGAAGATAACTACCCTTTCTTGAATACCTAACATGCCAGAGATTATATTAGATAACTGAGTATTCTTCCTGAAGTTACAGAGACCATCTCTTAGATGGAGCTATATTAAATACANTGCTTTGGTGCTCTAAAACTAGGGGTCTCATAATTTGTAGGCCCTCNTTAGCTTTTGACAAGTCAACTGGATTCATCTCAAATTTTCTTTTTAAAGCTTTATTTATGTATTATGTATACAGTGTTCTGTCTGCATGTTTGCATGCACGCCAGAAGAGAGCATCAAATCTCATTACAGATGGTTGTGAGCTGCTGTGTGATTGCTAGGAATTGAGCTCAGGATCTCCGGAAGAGCAGTCAGTGCTCTTAACCTCTGGAGCCATCTCTTTAGCCCCCTCATCTCAGGTTTTTAAAAAAAGTCAATTAGAGCTGGAAAGATGGTTCAGCAGGTAAGAATACTCATTGCTCTTCTAGAGGACCCTGTTAACTCCATCAGCATCCTCCTCTGGCTTTTGGGCTCCCACACGAATAAACATATACACATATGTAGCAGGCTTTCTTTTGGGCTGCCAACCAGCTCCCAAATCATGACACAGAGACTTATTAGTTATGAATGCTCAGCCTTATCTTATGCTTGTCCCACTAGCTCTTACAACTTTACCTCTTTCTCTTCATCTACGTTTTGTCGTAGGGCTTTTTATCTTTCTTTGCTTCTGTATATCTTACTTTGACTGCTTCTTCACTGTGTGTGGCTGGCTGGCGGCTGCCTGGCTTCTGACCCTGGGCATGTCCCTTTCTCCCTTGTTCTCTCCTCCTCCTCTCTCAAGCCTAGATTTCTCCTCCTGTGTATTCTCTCTGCCCACATGCCCCTGCTATCCTAGTTATTGGCCATTCAGCTTGTTATTAGACCAGTCTGGTACCTTAAGCAGGCAAGACAAAATAGCAATACATCTTTACATAATTAAGCAAGTGTAACATNTCTTTACGTAGTTAAAGTAATATTCAGCAACANTATCCCTTAAACAAATGTAATACATCTTTGCCTAGTAAAAGAAATAGTCTACAACACACATAAGTAAATATAAATCCTTTTTTAAAGTAATTTAAAAACTTGTGATGTAGGCATGGAGTATATTAGGCATGACTTCCTGCTTTCCCACATTTTTTATTTTGAAACAGGATCTCACTATGTAGCCTTGGCTGGCCTAGAACTCACTATTAAACAAGACTGGCCTCAAAGTCAAATAGACCCACTTGTCTCTGCCTCTCTGCCTCTGCCTCTGCCTCTGCCTCTGCCTCTGCCTCTCAAGTGCTGTATCATCACTCCCAGCATATCCCACCTTTAGTTTAGAGTTATGGATATTCATTTAATTGCTAGTTGGCTTACATCAGTAATTTTATTATTTGGGATGAGGGAATGCACAGGTCAGAGGACAGTTTGCTGGAGTTAGTTCTCTCTTAATACCATGTGGGTTCTGGAGACCACTCAGATCATCAGGCTTAGCATCAAGCTTACCCACTGAGCCATCGTGCTGGCCCACCCGCAGCCTTTTTAAGAGTGGCAGCATGGCACCTTGCATTTTCTCAAGTGTCTAGGTTTAATTGTCAATACTGTCAAATAAAAAGTTCTAATATATCCAAGGAAAGGGACACAATACGTTTAAAAGATTTCTGCACTTTCATATTTAGTTACAGTAGCCAAGATATGAATGAGTCTAAATGCCTACCAGCTAATGAATAGATAAGGGAAATGGTCTGTAGAATACTGTTTGGCCTTTGAAAAGAAGGAAGTCCTGTTGTTGCAGGCATATGGTTGGACCTGGGCACCATTATGTTAAGTGTCTTATAAAAGAAAAACAGATACAGTATGAGCTTGCTTTTTGCAGAACCAAAATAGTGGGATCCAGAAACAGGCAGTAGAGTGGTGGTCACCAGGACCTGGAGGAAGTGGTTGAAAGATTGAGTGGATGTTAATTAAAGGGCACAAAATTTTAGTTATGAGTAGTAGTTCAANAGATGTTTGGGATGTAATATGTATATTAAATACTTCAAGNCAATTCCATAATGTATACATATTTCAAACCATACTATATACAGTAAATATCTACAATTCTTATTTTTGTTGTGTATTTGTTTTGAGATAGGAGCTCATTCTGTAGTCCATGCTGGCCTGGAACTCACTAAGTGTGGGAGACTGGCCTTGAATTTGAGGATTTTCCTGCTTTAGCCTCTCTTGAGCCACCACACCCAGCTATGTAACTATTTTTTTTATTTAAGAATTACGTGTGTGTGTGTGTGTGTGTGTGTGTGTGTGTGTGTGTGTGTGTGTACCACAGCACACATGTGAAGGTAAAGAACAATTTGGAGAATCACTTCTTTCCTTCTATGTGGTTCCAGGGGTCAAATGTAGAGGGTGGGCTGGAGAGATGGTGCAGAGGTTAAGAGGTCATATTGCTTTGGAAAGGACTAGAGTTCAGTTGCCAGCACTCAGTTGGTCAGCCAACAACCACTTCTAACTCTACTCTTCTGGCTTCTGTGGGCACTACATTCATATGCATAAGCCCACACATAGACATACATGTATACATACAGTTATGAATGAATATTTCTTGAGATACAGTGTGTAGCTCTGGCTACACTGGAACTCAGATACCTGCCTGCCTCTGCCTCTGGAGTCCTGGGATTTTTGACTGTCCTCTGGTGATTTACCACTTCTTTTTCCCCTAGGGAAAAGTTAACCATTGGATGTCGCCAACTGATTGAGATGGAATATACCATGCAGCAGTGCAATGCATCTGTCTATATGGAGGCCAAAAACAGAGGATGGTGTGAAGACATGTTCAACAACAGGACTTAAGTTCTTGAGGAATGGTATCTATCATCATGAGTAACACAGTAACTTTCAAACTGGTTCCTTTTTTTGAACCAAACCTAGGATAATTACAAAAAGCCTTCCACAGATAGAAAAAAAAAATATTTTATTGACCATCTCATTGACTCCACTGTAGGATAAACTGTAGTCCCAGCTCTTCTGGAGTTGACAATACTTCCTACCTCTAATGAGAAGAGAGCCATCTTCTTAGTGTTCTCACATGATGGCAGCCTACAGCCTTAGTCTCTCTCCTAACCCTGAATGTGGGCATATGACCAGACACTGCCAAGCCCTAAAACTTAAGACATGACCATGCTACCACATTCCATGAATGGGCTGCTTTCGTGAACAAACTGTCATTTATATAAAACTGGTGGGAAAAACCACCACCTCCTTCAGGGATATGAAGTAGAATTTTGATCTAGCACCTTCTCTGTAGCTGCTTTGGGGGTTGTGTAATTTTTCTTTGCATTTTCAGTGGGGAAGAGCCCCTCTGAGGTTACCCCTTAAATATGGAGCAGTATGCATTTGGGGAATTAGATGGCAGGGGCTGCTGTTTGCCCCTACCTAAAACTCAGTGTTTAAATTGACTTAGTTACACATTAAGTTGGAAATCCTTGTTTACTGGAGTGTATGATGCTTTTGTTAATATATATTAAATCAAATTTGATACTCTATAATAAATGTTTATTTTTAAATAGCAATAAATAACTTATTTTAGTAATATTTTGTTTCTCACTTGACTTCCATATACTTTCTGAAATGAGCATAAGATGTGGTTATAAAAGTGAGTCTTTCCAGTAAAAAGAACTGATTCTGGATGTGCAGAATCAATCTGTCGTTGGTGCAGGGTCTGCTCAGCTGTATGTTTGCAAGGTTGGAAAACATACGTGTTCAAGTTTGTGGACAGAGGAGAGTGTTCCAGCGTGACCGCAGGCCTCTAGACAGCTAGAAGCTTCAGCATGCANGGAGGTCTTCCTCCTTGGTTTTTAAGACTAGAGTACTGATACATAGCCCTGGCCTGATAGGTCAGTTTGATCTTGAACTTGTGGCAGTTTTCCTGCTTTGGTTTCCACAAGGCTAGCATTATAGGCATGCACTACCATGTTGACTTCAGTAATGTGCTTGCCATGAAAGTATGAGGACCTGAATGCAGATTCCCAGCATCCACATAAAAGCCAGGCATCACAGCAACTGCCTATAATCCTCACGCTATGGAGGCAAAGACAGGCAGATCCCCAGAAGATACTGTCTTACAAGTAGGGTGGAGAGTGATTGAGTCACTTCCTGAGAAAGGTTCCCTCAGTGAACCTTAATCTCACTGACTCAGCTAGACTGTCTGTCCAGAAAGCCTCAGGGATTTTCCTGTCCCTGGTTCCCCCACACTAACATTACAAGTATGCACCATTACTGGCTTTCTCACCTTGGTGATGGATATCACACTCCTTTTCATGTGGTACAAGTAAGTGTTAAGTCCCTTAGGAAAGGCAACANTTGAGGGTGCTTTGACTCCAGTAGAATGTCTTTATGGGGTGCATTCCAAGATCTAGTAGAGAGGCAATGATTGGAGTTTATTAAGTGGCTGTTACCCAGTGCATACCACAGAGCTTTTGAGTCAGAGCTTTTGAGTCTAAGTAGTCAGTTTGTCAGCACTGACAACAACTGGTCATACTGAATTAATAGTGTGGTTCCTTTGTGAATGGATCCTAAGAGCAATGAAAATACAGGGTGGCTGGCTTGTCCAGTCTCTGGATTGCAAGTGCTGCTAGGAGCACTTCATAGCATACAGATTTNTCTGAATACTCAGTGGAGAAGGATATTCATCCCAGCCTATCATGATGATTCCAGGCTGAAAAGCACTTCACCAGACAGGTGGGCCAGGAAGTTGTCAAGTAAGGAATGAGAGCACTGACCTGGGCTCTGAGAATTGACCAAGACACTACATAATTGACTAACAAAACTGCTTCATTAAGATGACATTCAAAATACTGAGAAAGTAGCACTCGGGGCTGACAAGCAAAGACCTACAAAAAGGAAAAAGAACTATCTATGAAATTCTAATCTGCAATCACAATTCTCCAAGTCCTGTGCAAGTCCAGTGTTATAGACTTCAGTTCTTTGGTTGTTCTTGGCACCAAAAATAGTGCTGGGGACCCACCAAAACAGATTATCCTCTCCTAGGAAGGAAATAGATCTGTTTTTGTAAAACTAGGTTGGAAAAATTCATAAAAGGAAAACCAAATGCNTTAGCATGGAATTTTCAAAAATTTTTTTATTAAAAGATTTTCTATTCATTTTACATACCAACCACAGATCTCCCTCTTCTCCCTCCTCCTGCCCCCAGCCCACCTCCCATTCCTACCTCTTCCAAGGCAAGGTCTCTTCATAGGGAGTCAGCAGAGCCTGGTACATTCAGGTGAGGCAGGGCCAAGACCCTCCTCCCTGCACCAAGGCTGCACTAGGTGTCCCACCATAGGCACTGGACTCCAAAAAGCCCGCTCATGCACCAGGGACAGGTCCTGATCCCATTGCCTGGGGGCCCCCTAAAAAGTTCAAGCTAGCCAGGCGGTGGTGGCGCACGCCTTTAATCCCAGCACTCGGGAGGCAGAGGCAAGCGGATCTCTGTGAGTTCGAGGCCAGCCTGGGCTACCGAGTTCCAGGAAAGGCGCCAAAGCTACATAGAGAAACCCTGTCTCGAAAAAACAAAACAAAACAAAAAGTTCAAGCTAAACAACTGTCTCTTGTATCCGAGGTCCTAGTCCAGTACCATGGGTGCTCCACAGCTATCTGTCCACAGTTCATGCATTTCCACTAGTTTGGCTGGCCTCTCTGTATATTTTCCCATCATCATCTCGATGCTCCTTGCTCATAGAATCCTTCCTCTGACAGTCTATGATGGAGAGGATGCAGAGCAGGGACCTGAACAGAGCAGAACACTCCTCCATTATTGGTGGGAGTGCAAACTTGTACAACTACTGTGGAAATCAGTATGGCGGTTTCTCAGAAAACTGGGAATCAATCTACCTCAAGACATAGCTATACCACTCTTGGGCGTATACCCAAGGAAAACTCAATCATACCACAAAGATACATGCTCAACTATGTTCACAGCAGCATTATTCGTAATAGCCAGAACCTGGAAACAACCTAGATGCCCGTCAACTGAAGAATGGATTAAGAAAATGTGGTACATATACACAATGGAGTACTACTCAGCAGAGAACAACAATGACATCATGAAATTTGCAGGCAAATGGATGGAACTAGAAAGTACCATCCTGAGTGAGGTAACCCAGACTTAGAAGGACAAACATGGTATGTACTCACTAATAAGTGAATACTAGATGTAAAGCCAAGGATAACCAGACTACAACCTACAGCTCCAAGGAGGCTACCTAGCAGGGAGGACCCTAGGAGGAAAGCATGGATCGCCCAGCAAAGAAGAAATAGATGAGATCTACATGAGCAAACTGGGGGCAAGAAGGGGTAATAGAGGGCAAAGGATGGGGGACGAGAACATAGGGGAACAGGAGGTTTGAACTTGAACAGGGACAGAGTGGGAGAGCAAGGAAAGAGAGATCGTGATAAATGAAAACATCATGGGAATAGGGAGAAATAAGAGTGCTAGGGAAGTTGCCAGGAATCCACAAAGATGACCCCACCTTAGACTACTGACAATAGTTGAGAGGGTGCCTGAACTGGCCTACTCTGGTGATCACATGGATGAATACCCTAACTGTCATCATAGGGCCCTCAGCCAGGGACTGATGGAAGCAGATGCAGAGATCCACGGCTGGGCACCAGCCCGAGCTTCAGGAGCCCAATCGATGAAAGAGAGGAGGGATTCTATGAGCAAGGGGCATCAAAAATATTTATATTTTGTGCATATAATAACTTTTGCCTGCATGTATGTATGTGTGCCACATATGTGTCTGATACACACAGAAATCAGAGGAGGGCAATGTATACGCTGAAACTATACTTAACAGACAGTTGTGAGCTAACGTGGGTACGGGAATCAACCTTGGCCCTGTAAAAGCAGTAAGTGCTCTTAATCTGAGCCATCTCTCCAGTATAGAATTTTTTTTATTTGAAGCAGGGCTAGGTATTTGGTAAAGGCTGGTTATGCTCACATAAGGACCAGAGTATGATACTCAAGTGAGAAAGCCGGTAATGTTGCAAACCTGTAATCCCAGTATGGGGGAAGCAGGCAGGAGAATCCCTGAGCCTTGCTGAACAGTCTAGCTAAGTCAGTGAGTTTAAGGTTCACTGAGGGACCTTGTCTCAGGAAGTGGGAGGAATACAGTCCATGTTGACCTCTGTTCTACACACACACATCCATGGAGGTCAGGCATGGTGGCTCACATCTGTAGTCCAGGTACTCAGAAGGAAAGAGTAAGAAGATTGTCACAAGTTTGAGACCAGCCTGGTATACATAGTTATGTCCAGAGGCTAGCCACAGCTAATAAAGCAAGACTGATGGCCTNCAACCATCTATAACTTCAGTTCCAGGGCACTGAACCTCACTTTTGGCTTCTGGCTGGCGTGCACCTGGTACACAGGCATATATCCAGACAAAACATCCCCAAGCATAAAATTGAGAAAACACAAAATTATCCATGAAGCTGTGTGGCACAACTAATTCCAGCACTCAGGAGGCTGAGGCAGGATTGCTATTAGTTCAAGGCTAGCTTGGGCTACAGGAAAGTCACTCAAATCTCAACTACTCCTTCCTTACTCCTCTCTCCACCTGGCTGGGACTACAGCAGGCTTGTGGCACCACACTGGGTTTGTAGCATGTTAAGGATGGAGTGCAGGTCGTCCTGCATGCTAAGCAGGCATTCTACCAACTTAACCACACCTTAGCCCCACAATTCCAGTTTTAACATTATTATTGAGTTTTAATCTCTTCAACCTCTACAACTCCACTGTAAACTAATGGTTACAAGCTAAACTATCAACTCAGTACAGATGCCTCCAAGGTGAGAACTAGTTCCTTAGGTGAAAATATTAATTTTCCTTTGTAGAATTCTGTGAGCTTTTATAATCATGTAATCATGAGTTCATTCAAGTCAGAAATCACATCACCCCTACAAATTCTTGTGACCTTTTGTGACCTATCTTTGTGTTTATGCTAGATGTTTGCTATTTCTTCTATATCCTTTTCCAGAATGCTATAGAATTGGAGCTTTTGTGTTATACTTTCTACTTATGTATGCAAGGTACTTGCCCATGTGGAAGCTAAAGTTTCATATGGGGATATTTTTCTCACTTGTTTCTCCACCATATTTAAAATATGAAAATTGTTTGATGTATAGCTACCTGGGAGATGGCCACAGCATCTGGGATATTCCAATAGATGAGGGGCTTTTAGAACATCTGTGGTCAGGCCCTGCTGTGTCTAAACAGAGTAAGTTGGGCCAGTAGAAATCAAGTTGTGGTGTCTACTTTGAGTGTTCCATCAAAGCCTGAATAACACCCAGCAAGTCATTTATGCTTTTTCCACCATCATGAGTGTCCATCATGGAGAAGTACATTGTACAATGACCACTGCATCTAGTTGAAGACCGTCCTCAAGAACTTTCCCAAGTCATGGCCAAGCATTGAAACTGGAGTTAAGACTGTCCTGCCAAAGATGGGCTTAATGAATGTATTGGGGGAAAATTATGTTGATAATGTCTACAAAAGCCAAGATTCAGAAACTCAGCCACTCTGCTAGATGCTCTCAAAGGTTCAGTCTTCTGCCATGTGTGGAAGTTCTCACACTTTGAGCAACTGTCAAATGCTTCCTGAATACAAAGCATTAAGTTTATTGTCCTTTAAAAGGCAATTCAAGGTTTTTATCCTTACAGNGTCCCCCTGGTTTCTAGATTAAAATGCCCCTGGGGCTGAAGAAGGGGGCTCATCACAAATTTGCATGTCATTGTTGTGTAGGGCCATGCTAATCTTTGTATGGCTCAAATTTTAATGTGTTGTCAATGCAGGGGCAAATTTTTACTTCTCAATGCTTGCCATCTATTTATCATTAAGTATTCTAGTGTACACCATTAGCCAGTTGGGGCTTTTCATATGGGGGGGGCTCTAATCTCACACAGGTTTGGGTGTGAACAAATCTGATTTTACTTTTATAACTAACCACCAATGTAATTACTACTGCACTTTTCAAAATGCCTACATGATCTTGCAGTTCCTCCTGCATCTAGGAACTCCACTTCCTTTCTGTAATGTTCTAACAACTTTGGTATTTTAATAATCTGTATCGTCAGTAAGGTGGCGTTGTTAGCAATGGAGTTCAGGGTCACAGGCAGAATATTTGTCTGCCCTGTGTGAGGCCCTTAACAATCTCAAGTACTGGCAAAAAGTTAGGTATTGTTTCCCTTAGATAGTCGATGTAACCCTAGCTGGCCTGGAAGTCACTATGTATGGAATAGGCTGCCTCTGAAGCCCTGGGACTGCAGGTACGTGCCTTTGCAANTTCAGTATTTCATTGGCCATTGTGCAAATACTTGTCATTGCATCATTTTAACTTCTGATAAACTTGATAGATGGCAGTTGTTCCTTTGTAGCCCACTCATACTGAACTTGGGTAACTTGTTTGGCTTCCTGAAGACTTGACATTCGTTCTGATTTTCCCTTTTGTGACTCACTTCCCTTGTTCCCCTTCTTGCTAATGTAGGTTACCCCTCAGATCCTTCTCTGTTAATGTTAAAACTCACTTAGATCCTTCGAATCCTCTTCGTGGAAGAGAAACACAAAGGAAAAAGGACTACAGACTTTGCTGTGACTCAGGNGCCTGAGGCGACCCTACAACTACAAGATTGCCCTTCCTGGACCCTTTATCCTCCGCCTCCTTATGCAAATGTTAAAGGTTAGATAAAAACACGGACTTGTTAATAAGGATTCTTGCATTCTACCACATCCTTCCCTAAAGAACTGCAAAACACTGAGCAAGGCAAGCTACTCTAAACATCACAACATTACATTAAAAGTCATAATAAAGTCAGTTGGGTGTGGGAACTGCATGCCCTTAATCCTAGCANTTGGGAGGTGGAGGCAGGAGAATCTGTTAGAGGCCAGCTAGTGCTACATTCTGAGATCCTGTCTTTAAAAAAGAAAGAAACCCATGCTTGAGTACAGCAAAGATACTCTGTTGAAGTTTTAAGTTTTCTTATTACATTTTGTGTACTATTACAATTGGTCAAAAAGTGTAGAATGGGGTTGGAGACAGGGCCAGCAGTTGTTGGCTCTTCTGGAAGACCCAAGTTTGGCTCTCATCACCCAAATGGTGGCCTACAACTGTCCATATGTAATTCTAATTCCAGGTGATATTACACACTTTTGACCCCTGTGGGCACTGCACACATGCACTGCACATACATACTCATACAATGGTTTAATTCAAAATGAAACCAAGAAAGAACTACATAGCAGGTGAACTGACTGACTTTCCTGGTGGTTGTATGCCAGAGAATGAGGTGGCAAAGGACCAGCCAAGCAGTTGAAGAAAATATACCCACATCCCAAGTCGGCCACTTACATCATCCCTTACTTCAGATATAGCAACTGAGTATTTTTCACTAATACTGTAAGNTCATCCTTATGGGGGGGAGGAGGGGGGTGAGGGACAAGGACAACACCCACATTGTAAGTAATGAACTGAGTAACAAACAACATTTGGACATTAATCCCACAGTGCAAGAAATTACTGCAAAGTACCTTTAATGTGTTTGCACCTGCAGCAAGCATTAGGATTTGCTCATTTGGGCACCATAAAGTTAGGTGTGTAGCACTACCCTTTAGGCACTGACTCATCCCAACCAGTATTAATCCAGATGAATAGAAAACTGAACAAAACAGTTCTGAAAAAGGGTGCATTCACAAACCCAATAGTTTAATTTTTTTCGATCAAAGACTTCCACTTACAATTGTTTCGTTAATGATAAATAAAGACAGGTTAAACATCCTACTGAGTCAGTCAAGTAATTCATCAAACCCAGGTTTGAATTATTACCATGTTACTGTTCAGCAACTCCATCCAAATAAACATTGATACTGCATTCTCAAATAGAAAAGAAAAAAGTATATAGCTGCGGCAAATGCTTAAGTTTGCATTCTGAGCATTTAAAAGAAACATCCTGCTCTGCATCTCTTCCACTGCCACTCTGCTTTGATAACTTGAATCTGTCACATTTTACTTCAACAGACAAAGCACTCTGCTGAGAATATAAAAAGTTATAAAAATGTAATCATAAAAGACTAAATATTGGTAGGCATGTCAACTTTCTTTTCAATAAAAACAAAAATAGTCAGTTATCTATTTAAATAAGTATCTTGTTATAGTGTTCCAGTTATTGAAAAAGGGCCCTTAAAAAACCCAACTGCCTACGTTTAAACCCTACCCCTCTTGCCCTTTAAGACAGACCTGAGGGAAGAGTCATTTAATGTGCAAATCAGCAAAACAACTGTGGAGGAGCAGGGACTTGAAATGATGTTCCCAATCAATTTGTGGTTTATTCTTTTACAGTATCAACCTTCAAAAAGTAAAATAACCAGACACCTTAAGAACACACAAACAGACCTTCATCTTTGCATTCCTTTCCAAACACAAAAAGTATGTACAGCATGTTTAATAATATGCAATATGCAAAAGCTTTGTGTTGCTATTAGCAACATCTACCCCACCCACCCTCCTTATTCACAAGTGTACCTCTACTAAACACAATTACATCACTAAGCCTGTTAGTTTGGGGGTCTTAAATTTGTTAAAACTGGAAAATCTTTGTGTAAGGGCTCCACTCATTTGATTCAAGGTTATAGACTTCCACTGTATTCAGAAATTCATTGCCATCAAATCCTCCGACTGCATAAATGGTGTTCCCTACAGTTGTGATCCCAGCATTGCTTCTCGGTGAAGTCATATTTCCCATCAGCTTCCATTCATTTCTAGTTGGATCATACATCTCCACACAACTGATGGCATGAGAGCCATCAAAGCCACCACCTACAAATAGTTTTCCTAAAAAAAACAAGACAGTCAGTCTAAAGAGGCTCAGAAAAAAACAAAAACCCAAAACTCTCAGTAGGTTTAAGGTGGAAATGCCTGTCCATTTTGTTTAAAAAAAAAGTTTTATTTAAATGCCTATATAGGTATTTGACTATTTGACTTGTAACGTCACCATTTAGGAAGCCAAGACTGAGGACTACCAGTTTGAGGTCAGCCTGGGCTACATAGTGAGATTATGTCTTATAAAAAGAAAGAAAAGGTCTGTGTAATTGTGGCAAGGACACTGGAAACCATGGCTATAAGATGAGTTAAATGAACAATAATCCATTCCTACAGAAACTTAGGCAACTACAGGGAGAAANGGGCAGAAACGGAACCTTCTTAAACACATCTCCCACAATTCTCTGGCAATTATTACTGTAATTATTTCACAGATGAAGAATTAAGAGACATAAAGAAGGTAGAAAACTTGCCTAAAGATGTGGGTGACAAACTAGCATAGTTCTGTATATTCAGAGTTGTTACAGAGGGGCTGGGAATATATAAATAAGTTAGTGGTAGAACACTAACTTGCCCAGCAAAAGTGAGGCCCTGGTTCAAACTAGTACCACAAAATCAGTTACAGAAAACAGACCAGATGACTAAACTTCTAGAGATTTCATCTGCATACAATTTTTGGTATGAATGTCACTTCCAGAAACACTTAGGACTACTTTCAAGTATCTATGCAAAGTAGATATTCAACAGTTAAATACACTACCAAAAATTCAGTAATAAACNCTATGGGGAAAAAAACTTGACTAATTCTCAGGTTCCTTATTTTCTCTTTTATTACTTCGCCAGCTTGCATGCATGCAGCTGCAAGTACACTGACAGGGCTCACAAAAGGTTGAGGGTGCTGGGTCAGGAGCTGCTAACTACTATGTCAGCATACTTAATGCTCACTAGCTGAGCCACAACCCTGCTAAGAGTCAGCTTTGTTCCAAATCATGTTAACTAATTATATAAATAGACAGGAAACCAATCAATAAAGACTCTGTGAAAGGACATTGTCTACAAAACAAAACTTACTGCTTTAGAGAGATTTATTATGCTTTGAAATAAAATTCTTAAAATTACTATTCTTAAAAAAAGTCAACTCAAAATCCAAGGCTGAATTATGGAGACAGCTCACAGAGGGAAATTTGGAACTTGATGGTAAATGAATGGGTAAATCAGATGGGAAAATGAATACATTTAGATTACATATCAGACACTTAGGGGAAAAACCCATAATCCCTTTGTGTCACAACAGAGTGCATATGAATTAAAAAGAGAATGATAATTATTGTGTGTATGACATGGGTTAAGGTACATGCTACAGAACACATGTGGAGATCAGAGGACAGCTATGGAGTCAGTTCTCTCCTTCTACCTTTATATGAGTTGTGGGGAATCCAACTCAGGGTTTTTGCCAATCAAGCAGGCATTCAACCTGCTAAATCATTTCACTGGTCCCTGCAATCTGTATACAAATGTGTAAGAGACCCTTCCTGGAATTTTGGAATTAATGCTTGCCACTTCATATTATTTACCTCTCCGCATCTGGATACTCACCATCAAGAACAGCGACTCCAGCTCCTCGCCTAGCCACATTCATGGGTGCAATTAATGTCCAGGTGTTATTTTCAGGATTGTATCGTTCTACTGTGTTCAGACAATTCCAAGATTCTGCCCCTCCAATTATATACAAATAACCACCAAGTTCACAAACTGCAGACTGGTGTCTACCTATAAAAATCAAGGCAAACCAGGATTATTACTAAATCTATTAATTCACAGGTCTTTAAAGAACTACAAGTTCAAGGCCAGCCAGTTTGGTCTACACAGGAAGTTCCAAGCTAGCCAGGGATACATAGCAAAACCCTATCCCCCAAAACAAAACAAAAAGACCAACTTACGAATGTTAAGAGGAGCACAGCTTGTCCACGACTTTGTTACAGGATCAAATACATCACAATTTTTCAGGCCTTTTTGACCATATGGATCGGAGCCACCGACGATGTACAATTTCCCATCCAGAGCACATACTCCTAGGACAGTGAAAGCCATGTTAATAATCTAATCACNAGAACTAAACACTGGCTGTCTCAGAAGAGAAATGTTATTACCTGCATTACAACGGTTAGTTCTCAACTCTGGAACAGGGGTCCAGTCATCAATGCTTGGATCATACATTTCTCCACAACTCAGGTCATCTGAGTGTCCATTTGATCCACCTACCACATAGAGCTGTCCCTATATCAAAAGTAGTAAGTGAGAATTTCCCCTGGGAAGTTCTAAGGAAAAAAGAAAGCTAAAAGGGTTGTTTTTACAGCACACTGTGCTTACCATTAGCACAGCCATTTGAAAGCGGGCTCTTGGTGTTCTCATGGGAGCAAGGAAGGACCAATGATCTGTATGTGGATCATAGCATTCAACTGTTCGAAGACATTCCTCTCTATTATAACCACCTGGTAAAAGAATAATAAAAACTTGCTTAAAATGTGAAATGGGATCAGAATGGCTAGATTTCCCCTCTAGAGGCAGTGGACATTTTACTGTCTCCCAGGCTGGTCTTATGGTTGTGATCCTCTTATTTCATCTCCCAAGTGCTAAAATTAAAAACTATGTGTCACCAGGCCCCACAAAGATGTTTTTAAATAAGTAATGTGCCCAATGAGGAAGGTATTTAACTAAATGTTCGTAATAGTCAAGGAGTAACATTATCTGTGTGAGCAAACTGCTTACTCTGCCTTGAAAATTAGGAAGTTAATCTATTCTGTAGTTTAACATATGGGTGTACTACAGCACTTGACCTAGCAAGCACTAAGGCCTGGGTTCAAGCCCTAGCATACCATCCCTATTTAATTTAAAACAGACACTGACCTCCTCTAACTAGGCATATTCAATAGCAATGTTATTTCTGCCTTGAAATAAAGCATATTGAGTCCTCTTGCCCCAAATCTACATGCCACAAGTCAATATAAATAAATGCTCATCTTCAGGCCTGTCTGTCACACTCATCGTTCNGCTCTTACCTGCAGCTATGAGTTTGCCATTCATCTCTGCTGTCCCTAGCCCAGAGCGTGCATACTGCATGGGAGACATGGGCTTTTCTAGGAGCTCATCAGGCTGCATCTCAAAGCTTAAACTCTTGCTCAGTTTTGGAGTACTTGTTGGTGAGCTCTGTGGACTGTTCCGCCCATGGAGGAAAATGACACAGAATGTACCATCCAGCACAGCCAGGCACAAGTAAGTGTTATCTGTGAACACAAGAGCTCCGTGTTTACCATGGAACTATTAATAATTGGTTGGGGGATTGTGAATTGTATTCCAGTCTTCAGATCAGAACATTCTGCTATGGTTTTCCAAATGTCAGTGATCTGAGTTTTTCCTTAGTCAATCTCAAAGTAGTAAACTGACAACTATCTTTACAAATAGATAAACTGAAGACAAACTTACTTGAAGTCTTTTCGGAAGCAACGATTTTCCACTCATGCTTAGGACTTTGCATTGAAGCATTTGGAGAAGAGAGACATCCAGTGGAACTGCCACTTATCTGCTTATGGCCATTCTCACGGGGTGGCTTTTTCTGCAAAATCAAAAGGCAGCTACAGAAACCTAGCCAGAGAGCATTCCTGTTGTACCTTTGTTCCTGAGCTATTGTGCAACACTGCCAATACACTGAGCGCCTTCCACCTATACAGCACACTCACAGTGCAGTACACTCAACACAAAGCAACTCTGTCCAGCTGACAAATTCCTGCCACACTTACACCACCACTTAAAAATGAAACAGCTATATCTACACAACCGGCTACTCAGAAAAGATCAATTTAAACAACTCAAAAAACGTTACAGATCAACCACCAGAATGATATCTCAATGTTGGG
>LZPO01055158.1:244383-266824 GCA_001675575.1 Neotoma lepida
CTGTGTGACATAAGAGTGGCCACTAATACCTGTGTGACATAAGAGTGGCCACTAATACCTGTGTGACGCAGTCAGTACTAGGCTGCCTTGAAATTTCTGCCAACCCCATTATTAAAAACTCTTCAATTCAGCCCCAGGCAGATTTTTTTGGACAAAGGACAAAAGCAGCCACATTCTTCACCAATATATCACAAGAATGGTCTTTAGGCTACTTACATATGTTCTCCTCTTCTGAAATTTAAATATATGAATCTATGGGGGTCATTATTATTCCAACCACCACACCGTACATTTATTTTATCTATCTATCTATCTATCTATCTATCTATCTATCTATCTATCTATCTATCTATCTATCTATCTATCTATTTGAGACAGAGTTCAGTATGTAATCCTGGATGGTCTGGAACTTACTATGTAGCCTAGGCTAGCCTGGCACTCACAGAGATCCACCTACTTCTTCCTCCCAAGTGCTGGGATTAAAGGCAGAAGATATCAAAGACAAAACAATTTTATCCAGATGGGCCAGAGTGTCAGGTTGGCCCTTCATGGTAACAGCAAGCCAGGACACACTGGTTATAGTGTTTAGTGTTAGCTGCCCGCACTGAACGTCTTTTGACCACAGAACACAGTGGGCACAGAACCCTTTCTCTTTGAGTGGAAGGGGAAAAGGAGTCAAGACTGAAGAGGGTGCATTCTCTGAAAGGACGCAAATAAAGACGCCTGGAAGGTGATCTGGAATCATCTTAAACCAGACTGTTTTTATTCAGATGACGTTTCCTAGCTATTGCTGTAGAGTTGGTTTTCCTAAGTTTTGCTTAAGGACAGGAAATTGGAAATATCAGGAAAGAGATTCTATGTTTATAGAATATGGTCCAGGAAGAGACTTTCACCACCACACAGTCCAAATCTTCACACATAAAGTTGAGAAAATTGAGGGCCAGTGTCTCATAGCTGGCAAAGTGGCTGAATGGCTCAGCCTGGGCATGTTCAGAAGGGTACAGGTGGGGCACCCATAAGGGGATAAAGAAGGTGANGCAGATCCTTTCAGGTGCTTTTCTAGAACAATAAAGAGTTTTATGGCACAAAAGACAACACCATTAAACTCTAAAGTCAACAGTTATTTCATCTTGTGTTTTGGTTATTGCCTTAGTCACTGTTCTATCGCTATGAAGAGATACCGTGACCAAGGTAATTCTTATAAAAGAAAGCATTTAATTGTGGGCTTGCTTACAGTTTCAGAGATTAGTCCATTATCATTATGGCAGGGAGCATGGCGGCAAGCACGGTACTGGAGAAGTAGATGAGTGTTCCACATTCTGATCCAGAGAGAGAGAGAGAAAGAGAGAGAGAGAGAGAGAGAGAGAGAGAGAGAGAGAGAGAGAGAGAGAGAGAGAGACACTCTTGGCTTGGCATGGGCTTTTGAAACCTCAAATCCCACCCCAGTGACACACTTCCTCCAAGTTCATACCTCTTAATCCCTCAAATCCTTTCAAAGTGTGCCACTTCCAGGTGACTAAGAGTTCAAATATATGAGCCTTTGTGGGGCATTCTTATTCACACCACCACAGTTATAACATTAAATGATGATAAACCATTGAATGCTGTTATTGCCAAAGCTCAATGAAAAATGCATACAGTGAAGGGCAGGGAGACCGATAAAGCAGATACCTTTATCAAAAAGCTGCCAGATATTGTCTGAGCAACATCATATAGACAATGCACATTTGAAAAAATCAACAAAACAACCACCTACACCCCATGACTTGCAAAATATGGGAAAGGAAGTTAATAACTATCTTTTAAAGAGGCAGTAATACTGCTGTATATAAACTATTCTTCAGAAGCACCGTTGCTTTACAGCAGAATTCTCTTTGGAGAATGAGCTCTGTGGTAAGGTCACCTTCAGGCCCATCTGGAGCAAGTAAAACCAGGGCTGATTCTCATCTTATTCCATTGGACAACTGTGCTAGACAAATAGCCTACCAGTTTCATTTAATGATCACAATCAGGTATTTTTTATTTATGGGTGTATACGTGCCACATGTGTGTGGGTGCTGATAGAGGTCAGAAGAGGGTGTTTGGACCTCTTGGAACTGGAGTTACAGGCAGTTGTGANCTGCTCTGTATAGGAGCTTGGAACTGATGTGGGGCCTTCTGAAAGAGCTATATGCACTCTTAATTACTGCATATATAATTAATATATGCACTCAAGTGAACAAATATTATTAAGATTCAAACACAAATTCCTTAGTTGAGTAATTAGAATCTGTTTGATCGATTGCCTTTTGAGGGTCAAGATGAAAGACATGGTCTTTGTGTAAATTCCAAGGAATTTCGACAGAGTAGGCTCAAAGCAATGGCCCAACAGCATGACTGTCATCCTTCCAGAGCGCATAAGCCAAACTAGGTCCCCTGCAGACTCCAGATGTTGAGGATAAAGGGTAGTTCTCTTTGCTGAAGAGTTTAGTGTCAGAGTGATCTCATAGGAGGTACTAGCACTTAGCAATGAGTTTATAGTTGGAGTCNAGACCTAAGGTTACACTTAACCCTTTCCTTGCTGATTAGACCCAGGAGCTCTGTGGGAAGGGAGGAATATGTCTTAGCTACTTTGAGAATTGCTGATGTATAAATAGGACCCCAGAATACTGTTTTAGGATTCTGGCTAGTCTTCACATCTCTGAGAGCTGGCTTGGGCTGATCTAGTTCAGCATGAGTCCTCAGAGTATTGTTGTTCACATACATATTTAAGCTTAAAACAGGCATTTATTATCTTAGTTTCTTTTTTTAAATTTATTTTATTTTATTTTATTTTTTTAAAGATTTATTTATTATGTATACAGAAGAGGGTGCCAGATCTCATTATAGATGGTTGTGAGCCACCATGTGGTTGCTGGGAATTGAACTCAGGACCTCTGGAAGAACAGTCAGTGCTCTTAACCTCTGAGCCACCTCTCCAGCCCCCTTTTTTAAAATTTATGTGTATGCATAATTTGTTTGCATCCATGTCTGTGCACCACATGTGTGCCTGGTGCCCATGGAAGCCAGAAGACGACATCAGATCTCCTGGTACTGGAGTTACAGATGGTTGTCAGTCACCATATAGGTGCTAGAAATTGAATTCTGGTCCTCTGGAAGAGCAGCCAGGGCTCCTAACAGCTGAGCCATCTCACCAGCGCCTAACTTACAGTTTCTGAGGGTCAGGAATCTAAATGCAGCTTAGCTGGGCAGTTTGAACAGTCTTGTTACCAGTGATGTACAGGTTAATGCTGTCACAGGTTCATGCCCTTAACAGTTGTTGTAGAAGAGGGTGGCATGGACTGCCCCTGTGGTTAACTGGTCTTTACAGGAAAGCACATGAGTTTGCACTGGAAAAGATGTGGAAAATGGGTAATAGCTGTGATACTGAAACCAAAATACTTTTAAATAAAGAACTGCTTGCATGTGAAATCCTGAGGTCAGTTATAATTGTTTAAATTTGAGGATAGAAGAGTTGAATGGGATTTAGCTTAAGCCTTCTAACTTTACAGACAGCAGTTGAGGGCCTAAGAAATGAAATTCAATTAACAGACAATTTGTATTAAGAGTCATTATCTTTATAATATCTCTTCATGGGAAGATTACTGCAGTATAATATCAGTAAACCCTCTCNGGACTTTCCAGGCTTACTGTGAACAAAGACAAGAATAATAGGCTGGCAATGGAGAAATAGGAAGTCCAATTCTTAGCCACTTTGGAGTCGTGAATCTGAATATAGCACACAGCACGGAGATCTAGATCATAAATACAATTGCCTTGTACACTAGTGGGATAATGGGCTGTTGGTTCTGAGCCTTCTGAGCCTAGAGCTTGTAGAAAAGTTATTGAAAAATTTGAGCAACATACTTAGCCTTGCTAAGGACCATTTTTTTTCTTTTTTTTGTGATTTTTTTGCATTAATATCTTTATTATGGTATAATGCAGTACTTTGTACAGTAACTCATTTGAATGTAAAAACGTTTTATGTACAACTGCAGGAGAAATAATACACAGATAGCTTGAACATAAAAACAGGTTATAATTNAAAAATCCAGAGTTATTTGAAACTAGAAAATATTTTCTCTGTAGAAAATAGTAAAAATGATAATATTTCCCAATAAGCCCTTTTAAGCCAAATAATAGCTAAATTATACATATAAATATTGATTAGATTCTGGGGTATAGAAGAAACCTATTTTCATCTGTTCAGAGAGCTATGTTTTACTTGAGTTGTGTGAGTGAGATTCCTATTCATCTTCCTCCTCACTGTTTGATTTATGGCAGACATTTTTCTATAGGCTAATCCATAATTTAAAAAGATTTTAGCCTCCCCTCCTGAAAGTACAGCCAGCATATCCTTTCATCAACTTGATATGGTACAAATTCTTATCCTAATAGTGAAATGTTTCACTACAGCATGCCCAGTGATTGGGCAAAACCAAAACTTATAAACCACAGTCATCCTAGGGTCCTTCCTGCTAGACAGCCTCCCTGGATCTATGGGTTGCAGTCTGATTGTCCTTTGCTTTATAACTAGTATCCACTTATGAGTGAGTACATACTGTGTTTGTCCTTCTGAGTCTGGGTTACCTCACTCAGGATGATATTTTCTAGTTCTATCCATTTGCCTGCAAATTTCATGATGTCATTGTTTTTCTCTGCTGAGTAGTACTCCATTGTGTATATGTACCACATTTTCTTAATCCATTCTTCAGCTGATGGGCATATAGGTTGTTTCCAGGTTCTGGCTTTATGAATAATGCTGCTATGGACATAGTTGAGCATGTATTCTTGTGGTATGATTGAGCATTCCTTGGGTATATGCCCAAGAGTGGTATAGTTGGGTCTTGAGGTAGATTGATTCCCAATTTTCTGAGAAACCATCATACTGATTTCCACAGCAGCTGTACAAGATTGCACTCCCACCAACAGTGGAGGAGTGTTCCCCTGTTCCACATCCTCTCCAACATAAGCTGTCCTCAGTGTTTTTGATCATAGCCATTCTGACGGGTGTAAGGTGGTATCTCAGAGTCATTTTGATTTGCATTTCTCTGATGACTAAGGATGTTGAGCCTTTCCTGAAATGTCTTTCAGCCATTTGAGATTCTTCTTTTGAGAATTCTCTGTTTAGCTCTGTAGCCCATTTTTTAATTGGATTGTTCAGTATTTTGATGTGTAGTTTTTTGAGTTCTTTGGAGATCAGCCCTATGTCAGATGTGGGATTGGTGAAGATATTTTCCCATTCTGTAGGTTGTCATTTTGTCTTATTGACCATGTCCTTTGCCCTATAAAAGCTTCTTAGTTTCAAGAGGTCCCATTTATTAATTGTTGCTCTCAGTGTCTGTGCTACTGGTGTTATATTTAGGAAGTGGCCTCCTGTGCCAATGCGTTCAAAAGTACTTACTACTTTCTCTTCTATCAAGTTTAGTGTAACTGGACTTATGTTGAGGTCTTTGATCCACTTGGACTTGAGTTTTGTGCATGGTGACAGATATAGATCTATTTGCAATCTTCTACATGTTGACATCTAGTTATGCCAGCACCATTTGTTGAAGATGCTTTCTTTTTTCCGTTGTACAGTTTTAGCTTCTTTGTCAAAAAGCAGGTGTTCATATGTCTGNNGATTAATGTCAGAGTCTTCAGTTCAATTCCATTGGTCTGTATGTCNGTTTTTATGCCAGTACCAAGCTGTNTTTATTACTATAGCTCTATAGTAGAGCTTGAGTTCAGGGATGGTGATGCCTCCAGAGGTTGCTTTATTGTACAGGATTCTTTTAGCTATCTTATGTTTTTTGTTTTTCCATATGAAGTTGAGTATTGTTCTTTCCAAGTCTGTAAAGAATTGTGTTGGGATTTTGATGGGGATTTCATTGAATCTGTAGATTGCTTTAGATAAGATTGCCATTTTTACTATGTTAATCCTACCTATCCATGAGCATGGGAGATCTTTCCATTTTCTGATATCTTCTTCAATTTCTTTCTTCAGAGACTTAAAGTTCTTATTATACAGGTCCTTCACTTTTTTAGTTAGTGAGGACCATTTTTTTTCTGTATGATGTAGCTGATGATAACAACCTTGCAAGATTATAAAAATGATCAGAAATAAACTCTCTTAAGCAATAATCAATAAGTGGTATCTTATTTTTATCATCATTATATCACCATTATATTTGTTTCTCCAAGGCATTAAGTTCATAGCCAGTGTGCAGTTATTTTTACCTAGGAGAATTCTTTGTTCTTTGTTTTTCAAAACTCCATTGGTGTATCTGACCGGTGACAGTGGTGGGAAGAGCCGAGGTCCCCTGTCCATTGCAGCCTTGTGATGTGAGAAGACCTGCAAGGATTTACCTGGCTTTGGATCTTGGTACATATCTATTGGGTTAATTAGTATAGAAGAGGACAATCTACATTGTTAATAAACTTCTCAAGAGTTTTCTAAAGCCACTCATCTTTAAAACAACCACTTAAGGTATTTTGGATCCCTTATAGGGCTAACAAAGGCCAAGACAAATTAGTTGATCTTAACTAGAAGTTTCTGACATCAGCAAAATATGTTTTTGATTGAAATAGAATTATTTTACTTTCTCTTTTCTCTTACTTCCTGCCAGCTATACTCCCACAAGCCCTTCCTATATCCCCCCACACTCAAGTTGATAACCTCTTTTTCTTTATTATTGTTACAAACACACACACATATGTATGTATGTGTATGCACAAATATGCATAAATATAACCCACCAAGTCTATTTTTGTTGTTTGTGTATTTTTTGGCTCACTATTCTGCACTGAACAAACAATAAGGGGACTCATTCCTGGAAGAGGCTAATTCTTCTCCCAGCAATCATTCGTTGCCTATAGCTCTTTGTTTAGGGGTGGAACACCTCAAAATTTTCACCCTTCCACATTAATATGCCCATTGATATTGCTNTTGTTNTGGTCTTGTTTATACATCCGTATCTAGGAGATCCTATTTCACAGCAGACTTCCTGGGATTCTGGGTCTTACACTCTTCCCTCTCTTCCTCAATGTTCTCTGAGCCATACATACAGGAGTTATGATGTAGATTTATCAGTTAGAGCTGGGTGACCCAGGACCTGTTGATCTCTGNATTGGGTCCAGTTGCATTTGGGTCCAGTTGTGGTTTTCTGTGATGGTCTCCATCTGCTATAAAGAGAGGTTACTTGGATGAAGAGTGATAGCTACACTTATCTGTGGGTATAAGGACAAAAACTAGAATGCAGTAAGGGATTATGATGGTCTAGCAAAGTGGTGATAGGAGATTTTTTTCCTACCACCTAAAGTCTCTAAGGCCCATGAGTTCACTAGCCTTGGGTACTTGGCTTCATTTCAGTATCAGGCATATTTCTCTCCTGTTTAGTGGGCCCTAAATCCAATTAGGCAGCTATTGGTTGCAAACAACATGTGAGTGNCACTTATTTTTGCGAAAGTTTCTGTCCCAAATNAACACACTGAGGCTTATATTAATTGCAAATGTTCACTCAATAGCTCAGGCTTATTACTAGCTAACTCTTACATTTTAAATTAACCCACATTTCTTAACTATGCTTTGTCATGTGGCTCATGGCTTATTACTTCATTTTCTACATGTCCTGCTTCCTCTATGTCTGGCTGGTGACTGCCCTGACTCCTCCCTTCTTCTTCCCAGCTGTCTAGCTGTCCCACCTATACTTCCTGCCTAGCTACCGGCCAGTCAGCTTTTTATTAAACNAATCCGAGTGACAAATCTTCACAGTGTACAAAAGGATTACTCCACAGCAACTTATTGCACCTTTAAGCATATCTCACCAGGTCGGTCATTGTCACAGTTCATAATGTTGCAGAATTGCTACCCTCCCTTGGTTTGCATGATATTTTCTAGAATCATGGAAGCTAGACCACAGGAAAGAGCCTTTTCAGGTCAGATCCATCCAGCTCAAATCACCCAGAGACCTGTGTTCTAAGGATGCAATTTCTTCAGCAATAGTGGCTGACGCTCAACTCCCGANAGGCAACCAATGGCTACATTGACAATATATACTACTTTAGGAGTCACTATAGATCTCAAGTAAAATCTCTTATGTGAAATAATCTTAATATTTATATAGTTATTTGGATATTTCTCCATTAGAACCCCTCTTACACTCCNTTTTCCTTAACAAATCTACATCTCCCCCACTTAAGAAATCATGGTTATTTTTTACATCTAGTTGTAAAATATGTAGGGGTATCACTATGCTAATATGTTATAGTATCATAAGACAAAATAAAAAATTGGTGAGATAAGAAATTGGTGTAGAAATTCTGGTATTTTCTTCCCTATCTCTATGGATCAGTCAACATATCCTTTAGGACTTTTGCTTTCTAGTCTGAAGGCCACTGGTCTACACTGAAAGTAGTCAGGACTGTGTTCTTTCCCTAACCTATTAAGTGGCATTTACAGAATTGCTTCCAAGTGCCAGGCTTGTTTCTAATTACAAGGATTCAGTATTCAGTAAGCAACCATTCTATCACTGAGGTGACAGCATCATCACCCCTTGTCATTTTTAGCTCTATGGGCATAAAGGTTCATGACTTCTCTTTCTGCTCGTAGGAACAGAGCTCTGTCTAGTTCAAGGCTATATCCAAGGTCAAATGTATAATTTAAGAATATCAAGGTTTGAAGGGAAGTCCAAGACTCTCTTAGTAGGTCCTAGGAATCTAAACAATGAAATCAGGAGGCTAAATGACTTCATGGACTTAAACACAGCACTGTCATTGGGAAGGCCATGTGGTAAACCTGGGAAAGGACAGTGATGGAGGACTGGTACATGTGTCTGGGCTTCATTCTTATGGGTCATGTGATTTTCTATAAACATTCACCTGTCCAAGCTCCTGGCTGCTTCTTCAGAGAACAAGGATAATATCTATTTTTGCTATCACAATGAAGTTCTCATCATTACTAACGGTCCCATCGAACTCTAGGCTGAATCAAACAGCTGTCAATCACTGAGGATTTATCGAGTTCCTGAGGCTCTTCAAAGTNATCAGCAGGGGAGTGGAATTTCACTACTGCTGACTTTTCTGGAACATTCAAATTTTCATTCTCCTGAATTTGACAACTGCTCACATTCNAGCTGTCATTTCTTCACTCCCACAAGGCTCAAGAGAAGTGACTTCAGTTTGGCTTTGTCTTTTGGCATTTAATTTCCTTAAGACTTCTTTCCTTCATCTGTAAAACGAGGAGAATGATATTTACTTATGAAATTATAGTGAATGTTAAATGAGATAATTTATGTAAAATATGTGGTACAGTTAGAAGACAGCAAAAATTGAATAAACTGTTATCANTCAACTTAAATGGCAAACGCAGGCGAGTTTGCTTAACATTTAGCAAGTGCCAAGGAAGACTCACACAGCCATTTAGAGCTGGATTTTTAAGTATTTAAGGTGAAATGGTAAGATATTGCCCTAAAATTCTCTACTAACAACAACAAAAGTTTTAGGGTCTGGGGTATACTAAAGCAATGAGCTTGGGGCAGGGTATAGCTTTGTAGTAGAGAGCCCTAAGACTCAGTTAGAAAATGAAAAATGTCTTGTGTGATAGACGAAATGTTCAGCTCTGTGTTAGACAGTCTAGATTTAAGAGTGTCTCTTCAAGTAAGCTTAAATATTTACTAGACATAAAAATAAATGGAGAAGGTATTATAGTATGCTCACAAAGTAATGAGCTGGAAGTTTGAGTCTCTAGAGCTTTGATCTTGACTTTTAAATTATATGACACAAATCTTATGCTAATATGTAATAACAATTAATTTATTCTTGTGACACAAGCTTTTGACATAGCCACAATAGTCCTGTAATGACTCATGACGTATCGGATGGCATCTCTTCATCCTGAATTGTACAAGGATGATTTGACTATTCCAGCACATTTCAGCTGATGACAACTCACCTTCACAACGGCCTTGTAGCTTAAAAAATGACCAAAGGACTCACCAAAACTTGGTGTGGAGTGGATTTTCATATGAATTCTTTCCCTTAAATGCTATTAAATTCAAGTCTGAAGTCAGGAGTGGTGGTGCATGCCTGTAATCCTAGCAGTTTGGAGGCTGAGGCAGGAGGAGTACAAGTTTTAGTTACATTATATATATTTAGTTGCATTATANATAGAGACCTGTTTTAACACACACACCACACACACACATACACACACACAAACACACACACACACACATGCATACATGCATGAACTAAAAAAATGAGAATGAATTGCTATTGGAACCAGTCTTTGCACAGACAGAAAAGACCTTAGAGACCCAGCTCACCTCCATCCAGCTCACCTCCATCCAGCTCACCTCNATCCAGCTCACCTCCATNCAGACCCAGAAAGTAGTCTTGCACTTTCCTTCATTGTACTCACAGTGGAGAACAGACAGGGTTTGCATCTACTGCTGGTTTATTTCTCCCAACTTAGCTTCTTCCCATTTCTCTGACTCCTATGTAGTAGAAAGTTTGTCCAGTCCGGCCTGGCTCCCACAGCCGCTTTGACCCCAGTAAGCACACAGAGGCTCATACCATTTTTTAAACCATGGCCATGGCAGGCTTCTTGCTAGCTAGCTCCTACATCTTAAATTAACCCATTTTATAATCTATGTTGCCACGTGTTCCACGTGGCTTTACCTGTGTGCCGTTACATGTTGTTCCCTAGATGGCAAAATGGCGTCTCCTCACTCTGCTTTCTGTTTCTCGTTCGAATTTCCTGCCTAACCTTATTCTGCCTCACCATTGGCCAAGCAGCTTTATTTATCAACCAATCAGAGCAACACATTTTCAGAAAGACATTCCCATCATCTCCCTTTTTCTTTCTATTTAAAAGGAAGGTTTTAACTTTATCATAGTAAAATTACATAAAACAAAACAATTGTCTAGCAAAAATCACAGTTACAATATCTATTTGCATCTGGCAAAAATAAAGAAAATATTTTATCTTATATTTTTAAGTCTAAAGTTTTATATTTAATTTATTTTTTATTCTAACTNAGNAAAACTATAATTATAACTATCTAGTCTTCAACTATATCAAGACCTCAGAAGGATATAATNTTACCTAAGTAAACAGGAAGAATATTGTAAGCAACTTTCAAAAATCTAGAATGACAGAGACAACTGTCTGCCTGGACAGTCACCCAAAGGTCCTCTGCAATGTTGGGGCATCATCTTCAGCCTATAGGCCCAGAGTTTCTCAGTCATTTTTCTTTGTGTCCTGTAGAATGTCTGGGAAACATGCTTGGGAAACATGCTTGTTTCTCCTTTTCAACAACATTGNGACTTAGATTAAATATTCCTTAGGGAATAATTTGTACTGGGATATACTTAATTATTTGAACCAATTCATACTTTTAAAAACATCCTAAAATGTTTAAAGACATAGAATAGTTGATGAATAAATTAGACCCTGTCAGCTCTTAACTCATAGAACTTTAACTGAAGAAGTCCCTGGATACTAATCTATCTGAGGAGTTGTCAACACTGCATAGAGGTAGAATATTTTGTTATTGAAATAGGGGACACTCTTTAACAGAAGTAAAATGAAAACAAACACACCAACAAAATGCCGGCAAAGTAGGTGCCTGCAGAGCACGAAAATACTGAAAAGAGGCTCTCAGAACTATCTGTGTTTGTAGATAAAAGTCATATCCTAGAAATGTCAATCTGCTGGAAGCAAACAGCCTAGAGCTCCAATTTCAGAATTCATAATTACAAAGAGGTGAACCCAGAACCAAACATGTGTTACTGTATATGAAGGAACAGAATGGGATGTGAGGGAGCTTAGAGTTCTAGGAAGTTCTAGGAAGTTCTAAGTAGGAAGAATTTACTTCTGTACTTTCTCAGTCTCTGTACAGAAGTTTCCATTCCACCACAAACCTGCAACTGCTTTTACAGTGGATTGCCATTCCTCAGGCTTTCTTCCTCCAGGTAGATATGANCTATGACACACGGATTGCTTCTGTTTGGAAACCCTCTTTTCAGCGGGATGGTATCGCCTTTGAGCAGTTTTCTGTCACTCTTCCCTCCCTCCTTCCCTCCCTCTTTCCCTCCTTTTCTCCCCCCTTCTTCCCTCTCTTCCTTCCCTCCCTTTTAAAGTGTTACCAATATTCCATACCTGGCCCCTTTTCTTTAAACACTGTGAGAAGTTCTGAAAGTAAAATATGAATACATCACACATATGCACGTCAGGAATTACTAATTGATCTGGGCAGTTTTTCCAAGCCCGGATTCTATCCTAGAATTCTCAAAACTGCTCCAGGCAGATACCATATGATCAGAAGAATTCTTCTGCATGAAGAATTCTTTCTGACATGCAGAAGAATTCTTCATTTCTATTCTAGTTTCAAATATAAAACTTGGGAATCTCATCTGTAGTTATGACTGTAAACAACAAAATGGTTGGGAGTTATGTGTGCTTCATATTGCCTGGATGGCATGGTTAGGATTGGATAAATATTTGAAGAAAAAACAGGATAAGACATTAGATTAACGAACAATAAATATGATGGGATATATCTTGAAAACTAAGTGTAATTAAAATGGAAATGTAGTGATCATAGAGAATGAAGAGATTGATGACAGTGAGCATCTGTGTGTATTTTAAATTTTATTGTTCNTGTATTGAGACACAGTGTTTTCATTAGGTTTCTAGTGCTGTGATAAGACCATGACCAAACACACCTTTCTGGGGAAGGTTTATTTTGTCTTATACTTCTAGGTAGAAATCTGTCACTGAGGGAAGTCAGGGCAGGAACTCAAGCAGGGCAGGAACCTGGAAGCAGGAACTGGAGCAGAGGCCACAGAGGAGTGCTGTTCACTGGACTGCTCCCAGTGGATTGCTCAGTTTGTTTTCTTACAAACTCCAGGATGACCTGACCTGGCTGCCAAGGGATGGCACCATGCACAGTAGTCTGGGCCCTGCCAAATCAATCATTAATTAAGAAAATGCCCTACAGATTTGCCTACAGTCAATCTGGATAGAGGCATTTTCTCAATGGAGTTTCCTCTTTCCAGATAACTCTAGCTTGTGTCACGTTGACAAAAAAAACTAACCAGGACACAGGACAACACTATGTATCCCTGGCTGGTCTGGAACTCTATGTAGAATAGGGTGGCCTAGAACTCATTAAGATCCTCCTGCCTCTGGCCACTGAGTGCTGGGATTAAAGGTATGTGCCACCACACCTGGCTTAGAGGTCTATTTTGAAAAAGAGCATTTCTGAACAAAGATTCTGTTCTGGACAATATTTCCAAACTACAGTTAAGTAAGTGAACATATTCTATTTGAGGACAAAGCCTCTGAAAAGGTGTGGGAATTTGATTTGGGGTTGAAGCTTTGATAGTGGGCCAGATCAGTTGGATCTTTTGTCTGAAAGTTGTAAATCCCAATCCAGGGCCAGTAAAGAATGAACTGTGCCTGCTCCCTTCTACAGGCAACCTGTCTTCAGTAATCAGGGCCGTAGGCTGACCTTCTTCCTGAAATTTAATAAATAGTCTCTAACAGGTCGATTCCAGAGATGCTTCTAATAAAATATTTTTTTATATGCAGAGGATGAAGGGTGAAAAACTGAGTCTGATTTCTGACTTCCTCATCGTTTTCAGATTGTTATATAACAGAGAAATATTTTCTACTATAGCACTATTGTCTAAACTTTATATGCCACCTTTACCATTTTATTCTACAGTGCTAGAAAGTTCAGGAATACTTAGTCCAAATGACTAAGTGCTCGCTGTTACAATCCTGTGTTACCAAAAGATATTGGCTTACAGAATTCTTTCTCTTATTATAGTCTGTGTGTGTTACTGGGGGATTGAACCTATAGCCTTGAGCATCTTGGGTAAGTGCTTATACCCTGAGCTACATCCCCAGAAAAGTCTCTAGAAGAGGCATTAATTTTTTTGAGTGTGACAGATCACTTAGTAAATATTTTGAACTTCATAGATTNTTCTGTTTCTTCTGCAACTCATCTCTGCTGCTGTGGTGAAGTGCCACGGTTACCACAAAACTTTGTTTACAAAAACAAGTGCTGGTCTGTGTTACAGAGGCCATAGTTTGTACACTCCTACTCCAGTGGTGTGATTTTCTTTCAAAAAATTATTTCTAAAATTTTCATACAAAAATTATTTATTTTCCAAATTTCCACACAAAATCTATTTTTAAAATATATTGCATATTGAATGTATTCCCCTATACTCTTCTACCCTTCTTCCCTCACCCCTCCTGCTCTCAATAGTCCTCTTTGTTTCCCCAGTTTTCTTCAATTAATTTTTAAAAATTTTTACAAAACACCCTTTTATCCACTTCTGTGGCTTATTCTCTAGTCTTACTATTTATGTATTTTTGTGTGAGGTGAGGAGAAACCTGGTTCAACATGACTTGGTCGGTACTGGTTCAAACTTCTAGAGTCTGACACCAGGACAGTTTACTGTAGGCGTATTTACATACAGTATAATATAGAAAAAAGTGTCCTGGTATAACAGAATCCCTTGTGCATGAGGAGTCATACTTACACTGAAACTATTCTCAAAGTACATGTCATGTCTTCCATGAAGATGGGATCTAAAGGTAGGCTATATGTGTTATCCTAAGGGCCTAGGGGAGGATCTGGTGTATTCTTGGTCATACTGATGGTGTAGAAGTCATTTAGGCTCCCACAACCCCTAGTCCTGGTTGTGGAAGGTTGGGGCAGCCCCTGGTCATACAGATAACACAAAGGTCACCTGNACTGTTAAGTAGCTCCATTCCTGATTGTGGGAGCTTGATATTGTCTGATCTACAGAGAGCACAGATCAACCGTCTCCGTTCTGCATAGAAAAACAGGTTATACATCTCTCTTGTTGAAGAGACAATCCTGTGTGTTTAACATTCCTGCTTTTCCAAGGACCTTTGTGCTCCCAACACTGGCATGTGCCATCTCTCCAAGCTCAGCCCCATTTATTTGCACTGTTTATTATTATTATTTAATTTTAAAATTAAATTTTATTTATTTATCCTGTGTATTCACATGCATGCTACAGCACACACGTGGTGATCAGAGGACAACTCTGGGAGTGGGTTCTCTCCCTCTACCACGTGCATCCTGGGGAACAAAATCAGGCTATGACGCTTGGTGGCAAGCGCCTTTACTAGCTGAGCTCTCTCATCAACCCTATTTTCACTATTATTGTCATGTGTTTTTGACTTTTGTTTTCTTGAATGTTGGGATATTTGATGCATTCTGCCATACTGCCATCTTTTTGCTATGCTATTTTTAAAATTATTTTTTAAATTAAAACGTGATTATATCTTTTNTCCCTCCCCTTTTCTTCCTCCAACCTTTCCTATGTACCAACCCCTAATAAACTCATGACCTCTTTTTCTTTAACTGCTGTTGCTACAAATATAACACGTATATGTATGTATATATAAATACAACCTGCTCAGTCCATTTAGTGTTACTTGTGCATAGATGATTTTACTGACCAATTGGTATTGATAACCAATTAGGGAGCTNACGCCCACTCTCAGCATTCCTTAGTCGACTGTAATGCTCTTTGTCTATGGCTAGGGGTCCCTGTGAAATTTCCCCTTTCTATGTTACCATGCCTATTGGGGTTGTTCGTATTCAGATTTTGTTTAGACATTAATATTGTTGAAACTTACCTATCATTTCTAGGGAACACAATCTCACAGCAGAGGTCCTGGTTCTCTGGCTCCTGTAATGTTTCTGCCCGCCTCTGCCAAGACTTTTCCTGAGCTTTAGGTACAAGAGTTGTGTCGTAGATGTATCAATTGAAACTGTCCTCCCCATGGTCACTTGTTCTCTGCATTTTGTGGATTTCTGTAATGGTCTCCACCTGTTGCAAGAGAAGTTTCTTTGATGAGGGGTGAGACTTATATTTATCTGTGGGTGTGAGGATAAATATTTAAAATGAAGTTAGGAATTGTGCTGGTTTGGTGAAGTTTAGGTATAAAGTTCTTTTCTAAGATCCATGACCTAGCAGGGAGGTGGTGGCATATGTCTTTAATCCCAGCACTCGGGAGGCGGAAGCAGGCAGATCTCTGTTAGTTCCAGGCCAGCCTGGTCTACAGTGTGAGTTCCAGGACAGCCAGGGCTACACAGAGAAACCCTGTTTTGGGGAAAAAAAAAGGTCCATGACCTCAGCAGCCTCTGGACAGTTGTTAGGTTTCCAGGACCAAGCACAACTTTCCTCTTGTTGAGTGGGCCTCAAGTCCAATTAGACATGTGTTGGTTACTGCCAAAAATATGAGTGCCANTATTGCACACTCAGGAATATGTTGATGGCTCTTGTAGTTCAGAGGCATCACATCTGGGTAGGACTACTGGAAGCTTGCATATTACCTTCCCATGTCACTATGAAAGCTAGTGTCAGGAAGGAGGCTTTCAGATTAGATCCAGCTCAGATCTTCTGAGTCCTGTGTCCAATATGAATTGTGTCTTCAGCAAAAGAAACTTACCTTTAACCCCGGGAGGCAACCAAGGGCAACAGAAATAGATTATGTTGTTTTGGGGTTCTCTTGAACTCCGATGACCAACAACTCAACTTTTTTTCTTTTTTTGAGACAAGTTTCTCTGTGTAGCTTTGCTCCTTTCCTGGAACTCACTCGGTAGCCCAGGCTNGCCTTGAACTCACAGAGATCNGCCTGCTTCTGCCTCCTGAGTGCTGGGATTAAAGGCGTGTGCCACCACTGCCTGGCCAATGCAACTTTTTGAAGCTCTGTAATCATTTGTTATTAAAAATTAAACCTAAAGGCCAGATGTGGTGTTACATGCTTGTATTCCCGCTTTCAGGAGGCAGAAGCTGGAAGGTTGCTGTGGTTCAAATCCAGGCTGCTTTACATAAGGGATTCCAGGACGAATAAGGAGAATATAGTCTCTGTCTTAAAGCATCAAACAACAAAAATCATGCCTAAAAATCCAATTAATAAAACTTCATCTTAATCATTTATAGACAGTAGAAACATTAGAAAGGAAAAAGGGCCCTTAATATGCTTAATACATGATTGGTGGGAAAGCTTGCCCTCCTGTTTATAGANGAAATTAATTAATGTTTAGTAGTGTGTAGCCTTGATTGACTCTGATGCCTTGGCTGATGTACAATTTGAAGGGCTTCAGAGTANATACTTTCCGTTCCTACTGTCTGCCTCACATTAGGCTCTTCTAAGCCCTTCTGCTGGTCCTGTCTTTGGTTACAAGTGATGCTGGCACTGGACTTTTCCATTCTTCCCTATATGTGTAGAGGGATCCTTTACATTCTCAACTCTAAAGGCAGAAGGACTTATTGCTTGTTCATGCTGTGGCCCAATGTTTTAAGCACAGGCATGTTTTATTTTAATTCAATTGTGTGGCTTGGGATAAAAAGGATCCTATTAAAATTGGAGATGCTATATTCCTTGGAAATCTTTTGATTCTTTTCAACAAGAGGAGTTGGAATTATGAACAGTCCCAATTTTCAATAGATTATTTATAATTCCTATTTCTGCATTCTCTTATGGTATGAATGCTTTTAAAATCTTAGACTTGTAGCAAAACTAAAATAAACAATTCTATTTCAATAATATCATCATTGTTCAGTAGGANGGAATGACAGTTGAATTAATTTTTTGGTTAAATAAAGATCAAATAGAAAATCCATTTATCTTAGTCTTTGGCAAACATATTCCTCAGTAGTTTTATGCACTATCNCCTCTTAATATTAATCATGAGGACACCAGTGTATGAATCTGNACTGGCCCCAGTAGTTAATCTGAAAATCAAACAAAATATTTGATGTTAGTTTGTTTCCTACTAAAATTAGGTCTTGTTCATGAAAGAAAGTTTATTTCTTAAGTTCTGATTAATTGAAGGTTTGATATTTTCTTCCAGCTCTTGTTNATATGTGACCACACCACGGGGTGTGACCAAAATATGTGCTCTGTGTGAGTCACTGTGGTCCATGAGGTCAGTTACATAAGTCNAAGTGTACAATGTCCAAGTTTCTGTGTTGACAGTCTACGTGGGAACCAAATGATGAGGCAAATCTTTTACTCNTGTCTCCNGNATTCATACAAACATGGTTTTAAAAAAAGTGGGGAGACCGGCACCTGCTTCTTGGCACTGCTGAGGTATCATGTCAAGTATCCACANCAACAAAACAACAAAATGAAGTACCAGGTTACTACTATGGAAGTTTAAAAAAAATCTATTTTAATTTAGAGTATGTGTATGTGTGTCCTGTGTGTGGGTATGACAAGTGAGCACAGGTGCCCTTGGAGACCAGAGATCTTGCCTCCTCCTGGAACTGGACTTTTAGGCAGTTGTGAGCTGCATGATGTGGGTACTGGGAACTGAACTCTGGGCTTCTGGGTGACCAATAGGTGATTTTACCCACTGAGCCATCTCTCCAACCCCTCTTATGAAGATTCAACAAGCATTTGAGACATTCCAATCCCTACAAAATTAATGGTAGGGCTAAAATATAGCACAATGGTAGACAACTTACCTGGTGTGGTGGCTAGTTTTATGTCAACTTGACACCAGCTAAAGTTGTCTGGGAGGAGGGATTCTCAATTGAGAAAATGCCCTCATAAGACTGGGCTGTAGGCAAGCCTGTAGGGCATTTTCTCCGTTAGTGATTGATGGAGGAGGGCCCAGCCCATGTGGTACCATCCCTGGGCTGGTGGTCCTGGGTTCTATAAGAAAGCAGGCTGAGCAAGTTATGAGGAGCAAGCCAGTAAGAGCTCCCCTCCATGGCCTCTGCATCAGCTCCTGCCTCCAGATTCCTGCCCTGAGTGAATTCCTCCCCCCAATTCTTTTGGTGATGAACTGTTATATGGAGCTGTGAGCAAAATAAACTATNTCTTCCCCAAGTTGCTTTTGGTCATGGTGTTTAAATTACAGCAATAGTAACCCTAACTAAGATACCTAGTATGTGTAAGACTCTGACTTCTATTCTTAGCACTGAAAAGCAATTCATTTTAAAGGTGAAGGGATCTCTCCCTACGATGCTCTTCCCTTAGCTATATCATAGTTCTGAAAATCATNTAAGCTTTAGTAATCTCCTGCTATGCTACAACATTACCCCTCCCTAAACTGAGTCACTAAAAACAACCTCCATTTATTACTGCTCAGAAGTCCACAGGTCAGCCAGTGCTTCCACTGATGGCAGGTAGAGTAGGCTTACCTTACCAGGCTTGCCCTGGTCTATGGTCAACAAGCAGGGCATCTGGTTGTTGGTTTGTTTTGGCAGGGCCTTAATCATATACCTGTCAGTTAGTTGATTGTAGGCTGGGACAATGAGGCTGTCTGGGCTGTGTATTGCTCATTAGTCATCAGGCTAACTGAGATTTATTTATAAGGCAGTGGGAGGAGTCTAAGAGGGAGAGTGGAACGGAAGTGTGCAGGGCTCCTGGCAAAATATTTCTTCCTCTACACCCTGTTGATGGGAAGAACTCACAGAAACAATCACTCAAGGGATGGGAAAATATACTGGTGGGAGTGGTAAAGCCGTATGGAGAGGGAGTTGATTTGTAGGAGGNTAGAAAATTGTGATTATTTGGTGATCTACTGTGCAACATAGCTACTTTTCCATGTCTATGTTTTATGTTTATAGTTGATGAATNCATGCTTATAAATGATTTTATGTAATTAAAATCAGCATAATTACATATTAAATATTATATTATTTATTATATNCTCTCGGACATTGAGTTCTTCAAATACACAGTTATGGAGCTGAGGATGNAGGCCAGCTGATGGAATGCTTACTTGCCCAGTATGGTGTGTGTCTGCAAGCCTAGCACTTGGGAGGCGTTGGCAAGAGGATCAGAAGTTGAATGGTATCTTCAGCTACATAGGGAGTTTAAGGCCAGCCTGGGCTAAAAGAAATCTTGTCTCAAAAAACAAAACAGAACAAAACAAAAAACAAAAACAAACTGATAAATATCCCACAAAACAAAACCAGCTCACAATTATATTTTTGCCATTTAGTGTTTTAATGATTTTTTTCTCATATAGTATTACAATTTATCTACATAATCTTTTGTTGATAGAAATTTAAATTCTTTCCTTTTGGGGGGTTGGGGATTACCAACAAATCAACAACGAGCATGCCTACACACAGTGGTGTGTGAATATATGAGAGCTACCATAGGAACACTGTTTTTTTTCTGTTCTGTTCTCTTTTTTTGCCTTTTTGAGAGAGGGTCATTCTATGTCGTCCTGACGGGCCCAGTATCTGAGATAATCCTTCTGCTTCAGCCTTCATAAGCGCTGGGGTTACAGGCATGTCTACCATATCTGGCTATCTAGCTACATTTCTTAAAATGGATCTATTTGATTCTAGGATCTACATACTCTCAGGTTTACTAAGGATTGCCAAATTGTTCTCGGAAGTAGATAGCCCAGTTTATAAGCCCAGTTAGGGTATCTAGTAGCTTTATTTTCCCTTCATTCTTACAGGTTAGACTTGGTATTGTTCGGATTGTGTATGTGTGCATGTGTGTGTGTGCATGTGTATGTGTGTGTATGTGTGTATATGCATGCGTATGTGTGTGTATGCATGTGTATGTTGTGTGTGTGCGTGTGTATGTGTGCATGTGTATGTGTGTGCATGTGTGTGCATGTGTATGTGTGTATGCATGTGCGTGTGTATGTGTGTGTGCATGTGTATGTGTGCATGTGTATGTGTGTGTGCATGTGTGTGTGTGTGTATGTGCATGTGTATGTGTGCGTGTGTATCTGTGTGTGCATATGTGTGTGTATGTGTGCGTGTGTATGTGTGTGCGGTGGAGCTAGAGAGTGACCCCAAGGCCTTGCCCTTGCGAAGCAGGTGCTTGGCCACTGAGCTGCACCTCTAGATCTAGGTTCCATCACTGCAGCTGCGCATTGATGGTATAAATTGAACACATTTCATAGGCACACTTATTGCTCAGAAGAATGTTCTCTTCTGTGAGTGATAGAGTCAATGTTTACATTGATCTAGTTATCTTTTCCTTCCCAGTCTGTGGTTATCTGGAGAAAATATAAACATCGGAAATCAGTCCTTGTTTGGTTATATGTCTCAGCTTTTAGATTGTGGCACATTGTTTAATTTTGTTTATTGGGTCTTCTGTTCTGCACATGCTTTTTAATATAGCACTGTGTCAGTATTTTTCTTTCTGGTTTGTACATATTTTGTCTTGTTTATAAACATCTCATACCAGGATGTCACNATTTATTTTTCTATATTTTCTTATAAGATTTTGGGCTGGAGAAATGGCCCACTCGTTAAGAGTGTTTGTTCTTGCAGAGGACCTGGGTTTGATTCCCAGTACCCAAATGGTGGTTCACAACCATCTGTAACTCCANTTTCAGGGGATCTGATGCCCTCTTCCTGACCTCTGTGTCAGTGACACAGGTAGTGCACAGACATACACACAAGGAAAACACACACACGTGATATCTCTACATCTATCTATCTATCTATCTATCTATCTATCTATGTATCTATCTATCTATCTATCTATCTATCTATCTATCTATCTATCTATCTATCTATGTATCTATCTATCTATCTATCTATGTATCTATCTATCTATTATCTATCTATTATCTATCTATCTATTATCTATCTATCTATCTATCTGTCTATCTATCTATCTATCTGTCTATATCATGATGATGGTAGGCTGCAATGAGAACAACAACTTGAACAAAGGCTTATAGGAGATAGAGATCAGCTGAACAGTTTACTAAAGGAAAAGTCTTCTAGACAGAAGAAAGTGTTAAAGGCAATATGCTAAGGCAGCCATGTCTGAGGAAGTTAGCAAGACCAGTGAGACTGAAGCAGAGAGAGATCACAGGGAAAGACCAGGAACTGAGGGCAGGGTAATTGGTGAGCTGTTGAGAGGATGTTGGCTTTTGTTCAGTGTGAGATGAGAAGTCATTCCAAGGTCCTGCNTAGAGTTATGGTGTAATCTGATCCAAGTTTAAAAGGAATAACTTTTGTTCCTATCTTTACAGCTGATACCATCCAATAGCGGAAGTGAGGGATATGGTGGGTGTACCCAAGAGCATCAGTGTGGGTATGCAAAGTGGCTGCATTCTGGATGGATGTGTTTTACAGGTAGAGTCAGCAGATTTTCTAATGGGGTGGTTGCTAGGATGTAAAGAGAGAGAAGTCAGGGATGACTGTAGGGTGTTGGCACACGAAGCTGTAATAGAAGCTTCTATTAACTGGTTTGGGGAAGACTGTTGGGAGGAACGGGTTTAGGTAAAGATCAAAACTTGGCTTGAGGCATGCCAGGTTTGAGATGTCTATTCGATGTTGAGAGATGAGTCTGGAGTCTGGGGAGAGGTTCAGGGTGGAGCTATGGGTTTGGGAGTCATTGGGATATACCTGGTATTTAAAATGTGGAGGCCTGGGATGCTAAGGG
>LZPO01055158.1:270361-290592 GCA_001675575.1 Neotoma lepida
TCTTTTCTTTTCTATTTTAGATTTTACTCATGTGTATGTGTGTGTGCCTGTGTGAGTTTATGTGCACTATGTATGTGCAGGTGTCTCTGGAGGCCAAAAGGTGACAAATCCCCTAGAACTGAAGCTACAGTTAGTTGTTAGCTGTTTGACATGGGTGCTGGGAACCGAGCCTGGGTGGTGTGTAACACAGTGACTACTCTTAACCACCGAGCCATCTTTCTAGTCTCCCTGTAGTCTTTTTCCAGTTGTGAGTAGAGCTTAAGACGTTCAGAACCAGCGTTAAGTACATTCCGAGGTTGCCTGAAGAATATGTGGATAGGCATGGGCTGTGCCTGGGCTTTGTGCTGAGTAAAGATATTCAGAACCAGATGACGAAGACATAAAGATCCCCCAATGAAAGATNCAGATCTGAGATGTTGCCTCAGCCACCCTGGGCCAGAGAGAGTGGCGGCCAGAACCAAAGGTACTTGTAGTGTATATTGGCAATTTTCTGAGAGGTGTGTACCTGTTTAATAAAAGTGAATTGTTCATTTGCCTAGCATTTAGTAACAATAAGAATAATAGCAAGTAATTTATCTGTTACTCCTAAAGTCCTAATCTAGTACTCCTTTGTAATAGAAGAAATGACCTTTCTCTCTGAGTCTATAACAAGTCCTGTGGAGGATAGCTCCATGAAGACACACGGGACGTTTGTGAGCAGATACAGACTTTTGGGGGACAGGTATAGCATGCATCAAAAGACTCAGGTTCTTTCATCTTTACTCTCTTATTGTGAGTCCAAGATTTTGTATTCAATTCACACATTTAAAAAAAAAAAGTGACTTCACCGAGTTACTTTAGGTAAACACCTGAGGTGTAAGTTAAAGTCCACACATAAATGAGTCCTGGTCCCCTCTGTGGACAGCATGGGGTGGACACTGCTGTTATGTTCCTTGACTCATTATGAATCAGAGCATTTCAGTTAGCCCATTTACACTGACNGTTAACACAGACAAATACTGGCTTCCTGGCTCTCTACGGCAATTATTAAAAGCCAGAAAAGATGGGCATTTATTTAACAAGAAGGGATTCAATGTTAGTGAATCGTTTTTAAAATACACTTCTAAGATTTCCTTACAATTGTCTTTTATTTTCATTTTTTTCTCCTCCCTTTTCAAAGCCTTCCATCTTTTAGCTTTTATTTATGCCTTTGGCTTGCAAAATTCTGCTTAGCGATAAACATAAAAAAGATGAGCAAATGGATGAGGGACAGAAAACAAAGAGGTCATGAACGAGGTTCCTGAGGCACCTTTCATTTTCCGTGCAATTTGTATTCCTAAAACGCTCAGGCCATGGTCTTTCCCACATTATTGATGGGTACATTGAAACAGTAGGATTAAGCTAGCTTTTACAGGAGCAAATGTTGAGCCAGAGATAAGAGTGAAAACGAACAGAGAACTCTTTGCTAGTTTGCCAATCAGATAGCCATTAGAAGTTGGTCCACTGGCAATAGTCATCTTCTCCTAGAAAAAGATGGCTTAACTAAGCAAATAAGGATGTGACGTTNGCTCAGTGGACAGGAGAGCTTGGTGTGTAAGCCCCATAANCTAAATCTGATCCCCTCAATCTGCAGAAAAAGACAGGCATGATGGCCCGCACCTGTGATCCCNTGGTTTGATGGGAGGCAGAGATAGAAGAATCTTCCAGAAGCCCAAGGGCCAGCTAGCCTNCAGGACAAAGCAGGGCAGAGACAAGAGACCCTGCTTTAGACACAAAACAAAACAAAGTAAAACAAGGTGGAAGAAGGGAATGGCTCAGAAAAGTCAGCCTCGGACCTCCAGCACAGCACTGGGGCAAGTGCCTCCATCTGTAATAATAGCACAAATAAAAGCAAAAAATGAAAAGCAAATACATACTCTTTTAAATGCAATTGGAAATTTTGGGAGGATTTCAATCCCTGTTTCACTTCAACTCCTCTGAAGGATTCAGACACTCTGCCTGTTGGCCTGCAGTCTAGTCTCCTGTCTGGGCTCAAGCTACACCCTATTTCCTCTTCCCTTTATCAAAGCAAGTATTGTNTATCCCAGTTTCCAGTTTCATTTGTTGCTGCACACNTCTTGAAGGTCTCTGTCATTATCTCCAATGTACACATGTTTAATGCCAAATGCCGGAGGCAGTATCAAGCCCTGAAACTCTCTCTCTGGTTCTTCCTGTTCAACCTTTTAAAATCCCACAGAACATCCCTTTCCATTGGTGTGTTTCCTGGTTCANACATCTGGGCTGCATTGATGAAGACATTGTTTGAGTTGTGTTTAGGCACTGAGAATTTACATTTGATAAGTGGGGGTGTTTCTTAAGCCTTGGGCTGAGTCTTTTCTCTGACCATCTCAAAGGTCCCTTTGGCTAGCTTAAATGTGGTCTAAGAAGTCCAGTGGGGAAGATGTAATGTAATGAAAAGTAGAACCACCTGTAACAAGTACACAAAATCTGCATAGTAATATGGTTGAGCAATTAAAGTCACTAGAAGAATGANCAGATGACTCTAATTAGCTCCACTCACACAGTCAAATCACTGGTCTATTTCACTCTTCATTTTGTTGGTTTTCAAATATCTCTGGTCACTGATGGAGTGAACATCCTCCCTNACACCTGGAAGATCAGGTTGGTTCTTTCCTTCCATTCTCCTTCTCTCCCTTCTTTCCTTCCTTCTGTCATTTCATGGNNCAGGGGAACTGAGCCCAGAGCCTTGTATATGACCAAGAAATGCTCCCCGCCGAGTGACATCCTCAGTCCTGGAAGAGCAATTGTTTCCTGTGCAATATGCACATAGTAGCAAGGTCCAAGGCACTCCAGAGTTAGGAGGTCCTGGCAGCTCCCAGTTCGTTGTTTCCAAGGTCAAAGGACATAAAATTCTCATCTCAATTAAAATATAGTCAAAGTTTCACGCTTTAAGATTTTTCTAGTGCATTGATTTCAAAGCTATTTTTNTTTGTGGCTTGATTTGGAGGCTTTTTTTAAATGACTCCTTGACATTCTAATNTCTGTGTTATTTTCTAGTTCTCCAAGCATGGCTTCAGGAACTTACTGGAGAGAGGAGAGGCAGGGATAGTGGTATTGGGTGTGCTATGTCACATGTGGGCATGGAAATGCACAGGGAGGTGTTGATGGAGCCGGGAGTGGCAGGGCTGGTCCCTGTGTGAGAGAGAAGATGCCAGGCCTTTCGTGCTCATGCTTGTCCCATCCCTGCGGGTCCAGGTGCTCCATGCTTCTTTCCCCTTCTTCCAAACCTGCTCTGGGCAAAGTGCTGTGTCCCAGGAAACTGTCAGCTATTGCCTAAGCAAGGTGTGGCCAGACTGTTCCCACCAGCAAAACTGCTCTGTTGCAGGTGGAGAAGAGTCCAGACACTTTGTCCCCATGTGGCAAATGTTTTCAAAGATGTCTTAATATCCTAAAAATTAGAAGTTAGCAAACTGACAAACCATCAGAAAGCACCCAGATCTCCAGCCGTGGGCTGATCTATGCAGCGTCCTCTACCTAGTCCCTCCAGCGGTAACCTTCTCTCTGTCTCCATNGGACTCTGTAGTCTATGNTATTATTCAAAACTTGACCATATTTTGTTAAATTCATTGTTCAGTGTTTTATCTATTTTGAGTAGGGGCATTTTTTATTCACTTTTGTTATATTTTACTTGGGAAAAAATAAAAAACCATTCATACTAAGATGTAAAGAGCCGGTATCTGCTTGAGATACCTCTGCTTCCTTCCACAGTCTGAACACACAGCCACTTCANTGAATGACAGAATTTCTAATTAAAGAAATGTTAACACCATAGTGTTAAATAGCAATTGCAGATAAGACTCAACAGGGTATGTAACACCATATAAACCACATAAGGCCATTTGGTTTTCCCTACAAAAAGATTACTTATTTTTCTTTTATTGAAAATATTTTTTTCATACAATATATTCTGATTATGGTTTCCCCTCACCCTGCTCCTCCCAGTTCCTCAGAGATGCCCCCTCCCATCTGGATCCACACCCTTTCTGTCTCTCTTTAGGAAAAATAAATAAACAGGAATCTGAGGAATAATAATAAAGTAAAATAAAATACAATAAGTTAAATATAAACAAACAAATCAGAATATAACAAAAAAACTAGACAAGAAGAAAAGCTGAAGTAAAAGCACAGGAAATGCAGATAGACATGGATATGTGCATGTGTACACACACACACAGACAAAGACATACACACACACACACACACATACACAGAGACCTACACACAGACATACAGACACAGACACAGACACAGACACACACACACACACACACACACACACAAAACTCCAGACAGGAAGCAAAGGACCTGTAAGGTAAAACAAAACAAAACAAAACAATACAAAAAACAACACCCTAACTTAACATTATGAGACAAAGAACCTTCAAAAGTGCTGTTGAGTTCATTTTGGGCTGGCATCTACTGCTGGACATGGGGCCTACCTAGAAGAGTGGTTTGTATCCCCAGTGAAACTCCCTTGGAGAAAACTAATTTTTCATTTGTAAGTGGCTATCAATTGAATATGATATATTCAATTGATATTGGGGTAGGAGCATGTGGCCACTTCTCTCAGCAAGAGTACCTCATCTGGTGCAGACCTGTGCAGGCCCTGTGCATGCTGCCTCAGTCTCTGTGAGTTCATTTGTACATTAGCCCTGTTGTGTCTAGAAAACCTTGATTCTGTGGTGTCATCCATGTCCTCTGGCTCTTCCATTCTTTCTGCCTCCTCTTCTGCAGAGTTTCTGGAGTCCTGAGGGAAGGGATTTGATGGAGAGATCTGTTTTAGAGCTGAGTATTCCAAGATATCTTACTCTCTCTGCATAATGTCTGGCTGTGGACTCTGTATTTGTTCCCATCTGCTGCAGGAGGAAGCTCCTCTGCTGATGGCTGAGCAAGGCATGGATCTAAGAGTAGAGCAGAATGTCATTAGGAGTCATTTTATTGCTATGTTCCTTTAGCAGAACAGTAGTATTTAGTTTTCCCCTAGGTCCCTGGCCTATCTAGTCTCAGGTTCTTCGACATCCTGGAGAAGAAAGAGGGTGTTACTGTTCCTTTGGGGTGTTCCACAGTGATTTGCATTATGTAATGCTGTGGCTCTTTGAAATGTGGCTCTTTAGGGGAGAGACTCCAGCCTAAGATGACCTCAAGAAACCACAAACTTGAGGCCTGGGAGATGACTCAGTTGATAAAGTGTATGTTGTATATGCATGACGACCCCTGGTACCCAAGTAAAAGCCTGGTGAGTGTGTGTGTGGGGGTGTGGGTGTGCGTGCAAGNATGCACACCCACAAAGACAGGTGGATCTCAGAGCCCACTGGCTAACCAGTCTAGCCAATTAGTAAGCTCCAGGCTCAGTGAGAGACCCCGTCTCAAGAAAAAAAGGATGGATAGCTATAGAGGAAGACCCCTGGCTTTGATCTCTGGCTCCCACATACATGTGCTTGCAATGTGCACGAACACATATCTAAAACACACACACACACACACACACACACACACACACTTTTTTTTAAAAAAGGAAAGTTATGATTATTGCTGTCAGTTTAAAAAGTAGGGGCAAAGCCTCCATGTTGTAAGCCGTGGATGCCACTGTCAACCAACTTTTCTGAAAGCCACAATGGAGGTGGCCATCCTGTGTTGATCACAAATGGGTACTTGGATGAGTGGAACAAAGCTGACTGTATTGGCAGTGAATGAGTATTTTTTGCCTAGGGATAAAAATTCTAATAACTTGATGGTTACAAACAAACAAACAAACTGGGGAGATCGTTTGGGCCTGTGAGAGCATTTGCTGTGCAAGCTTGAGGATCTGAGTTCAGATCCCTAGAACTTCCCACATGAAAACCAGATGGAGTCTTAAGGCTGGAATCTGGAACCCTAGAGCTGGAATCTAGAACCCCATTGCTGGAATCTAGAATCCTGGTGCTGGGGACAGGGCAGAGAAAGGCTCATGGGACTTTAGAGCTGTCAGGTTCAATGAAAGATTCTTAAAGAGACTTAATTAAATATTGAAGCTAGATGTGTAGTTATTTCATGTATCTTCATAAAGACCCATATTCAAGTTGGGTCAATCACTAAGCACTGCTCCTACTACCTGCTGCCACTTTGAAAAGAGTCACACTCTATTTCTGTATTTTTTTCTTAAATAATGAAAGGAAAATCAAAAGCACAAGCCTTTTCTCTCTATGAGTAACTCTTAAAATTTAATGGGCCCTACATACTGGTTAGTTTTTTGTTAACTTGGTACAAGCTAGGGCTTTCTGGGAAGAGGGAACCTCAGTTGAGAAAATGCTTCCACCATACTGGCCTATAGGTAAGCTTGTGGGGCATTTTCTTGATTAGTGATGGGTGTGGATGGGCCCTGGGCCCAATTCAGTGCCACCCCTGAGTAGGTGGTCCTGGATTATATAAGAAAGCAGGTTTAGCAAGTTGTGAGGAGCAAGCCAGTAAGCAGCGCTCCTTCATGGCTTCTGCCTCAGTTCCTGCCTCCAGGTTCCTGCCCTGACTTCCTTTCGTGGTGGACTATAAGCTGTAAGATGAAATAGACTCTTTCCTCCCCAAGTTTGCTGTTGGTCATGGTGTTTACCACAGCAATAGAAACCTAAATAATATAGGCAATTATGCTCTTACGTAAGTAATGAAGCTTTGAAAAGTCCGGGCATCTCCTGTGGGTGGGGAAGATACTGAGAGAGGGAGTGGGGTCTCTGTACCCTTAGAACCATGTTAGACAGGGCCCACCATCTGTGCCTTGAGAGAGGCTGACTTTGCGCAGGAGGCTGACTTTTTCCATCTGGGAAAGCTGCTTGTGGAGTGATTTTGGAGCCCAGATATCAAGTGTGCAGTGAGCACACTGGGAAGGATGAACCAGCGTGGGTTAAGTGTGTTAGTGCTGTATTACAAAACACCTCCAGACCGGCCAAAAGCTACAGCCATTTATTGGTCACTATTCTCTGGCTTGGCAGTTTGGTCAGAGCCCAGAAGGATGGCTCATCCCTGTTCTTCAACTGTTTGCGGTTGCTGGCTGTCTGGTCACAGATGGCTTTGCCTCTGTCGCAGCTGGACGGCTGTTCCCTCTGCGTGTGAGATTCTTCTCTTCTCATAGAGAGTGAAAGCAGAAGCTGTGGGGCTTCTAGGAGGGGTGGGTGGTGGGTGGAGGGTNGGAGCATTGCCAGTCATGTGATGCTGCTTCGGCCACATTCTGTGACCCAAAGCAAGTCACAAAGTCAGCCCAGATCCAAGGAGATGGGAAAAGAGACACNACCTGCTTAAGGGAGGAGCCGTAAAGAGTCTCTAGCCGTATTTAACTCTCCTGTGGGAAAGGCAGCTCCTGGGATGGAGCCAGGACAGGTGAATATGAGGGTTTTAAGGAATCCAGCCTCTTTTCAACAAGGAGGCCATTTAATGAGTATCTTGAAAAGGAACCAACACGAGAGACCTGAACCCGGAAAGCTTAGAACCAGGGCTTTAAGGTAAGAGTCAACACGAGCCAGGACCTATGCCCTGTCCACGGCTGCAGGAGTCCGTTTTAATTCAGCTTCAGTGAGGNTTTGAATTTAACAAACACTCATCTTGAGAGCTCAGAAGAATCTGTTTCCTGAAACCCCATGTCCAGGACTAGACTTACCAAAGTTATCACAGCTTCCCAGAAGTCAGCTGACAGAGGCTAAGTATGCAGGCTCACAAGCTAGACAGAACCTGGGTTCAAATCCTGTCTTCACCTTAGAAGCCATGTTACATTTGATTGGCCACTTCAGCGCTCTGAAGTGGTTTCTTCTATGGGTCAAAAATTGTTCTTATGTTACAGGACGACTGTGAGGATGGAATCCACTGACAGGCTTATGGATTCATTGATGGAGGGGCTAACTTAATGTAATTCTACATTTTGAGACATCCCTNCCTGAATTATTATCATTTCTTTTAGACAGAGTCTTACTGACCTTGAGTCTGTCATCNTCTGCCTCAGTCTACCAAATGCTGGGATTATAAGTATATACCATTATGTATTGCTTACAACTATTATTTTTACTTCTTTTAAAAGTATTTTTTACTTTATTTTTATTTGTGTGTGTCTGTCTGTGTGTATGCTCGCATGAGTACAGGCACCTTCAGAACCCAGAAGAAAGTGTTGGATCCCCTGGAGCTGGAGTTACAGGCAGTTGTGAACTGCCTGATATTGGTGCTGGGAACTGAACTTGGGGCTTCTCTTAGAGCAGTACTTGCTCTTAACCATGGAGGCATTTCGCTAGCTTCACAATTATTGTTTTAAAGAGAAAATACTGCTTCAGTCTCATGTTTCAAACTGGATATTTTGTTTCCATCAGGTTTATGATTTTAAAAAGTTTACAATGATTAATGTATATTAGTTGTACAAATTAATGGGACTTCACCATGATGTTTCCATAGATGTGTGCATTCTGATTTAATCCNGTTCACTCTCTTTTCTACCCCCAGATCNCTTCCTCTCTCTACCTGCTTTCCCTAGCATGTTGCACTTCCCTAACAGTCTTTCTTACATTTTCAGATTATTTTAAAAAAAAGTCAAAATAAAGAACTTCTAATTTTTGAACAATTTCCCACACATATAATTTTGGTCATTTTAAACACTTCCCTTACCCTTTTCTCAAGTCCTTCTTATTCCTGCCAACCTCCCTTGTTTTCCCAACAAGTCCCCCTCCTACCATCTCCAGTCTTGTGTGTGCTTGTGTGTGTGTGTGTGTCCCACTGAGTTTAATTAGGACTGCTTGCATGAGCACAGATGGGGCGTTGTTTACTGGAGCATGGGCAACTTTTACCNGTGGCCACACTGCTGAAGAAAGAGGCTCCTCACTCCCAGCAACTATTAGCTGCCTGTAGCATAATTCTCCAAAGTATAAGAGTAGTGTCTCCTGAGCCCTTTCCCATTCAGTGTGGGATACCGACAGGCCTATCTTGTATAGGTAACCATAGCTGCTATGTGTTCATAAGTGAAACATCCATGTCATGTCCTAAAGACAAGGTTTCACATCACTCCTCCCTATCCTCTGGCTTTTTATTCTTCTCATTCAGTCTCCCACAGTGTTCCCTGGGCCTTGGAAGGGGTNNTCTCGATGTCCCATCTAGGGCTAAGCATGCACCTGTCACTTTATTCTCAGTACCAGTTATGAGTCTCAGCATTAACTGTCGCCTCTGGCAAACAGAGGCTTCTGACACCAAGGCTGATATCACCACTAATCTATGGGTAGAAACATAAACATCTGGAAAGCATCCTTTCAGATCTTTAGTATTCCCCCCTCATACAATAATTTTGATGGAAAAATATAGAGTGAACCCCAANTCTTGTTCATTCATCTGTGAGCAGAATGAAACTNATATGGGCTAGAAATGCATCCAGTTTTCCTTACGTCCATCCCTCACCTAGAGAAAGAGGAGTTTCCCAAGGTTCCCCGGTTTTCTCACAGTTTTAGCAAACAAGGGAAGCTCTTAACCACAAATGTGCCCTAAGAGAGATAATTTACACTAAGCAAGCAGAATCGATGTCTCCTAGATNCTGCTCATTGGAACTGACTTGTATCCTGGATTGTGCTCACATATTTCACATAACCATGAATGAAAAGCCTGCTGACTGGATGGCTAGAAAACAATTATAAGGAGGTCATTATAGGTATGCAGAGACTGTGTACTTGAGTGAAATGTAACTGGCACCTATGTCATATTATAGAGCACGAGGTTAGCTTCAGAAGAAAACCGCCCTGTTCTGGCCTCAGTTCTTCTGCAGGCAAATGGGCAACATCTGGCTGAGGGTGCATCTTGGCTGGAAAGTGGAGGGTCACAGCTAGAGGGAAGAATTCCGAGCTTGCTGATTATTCCATTCAGAAGATCTGGATAAAGCACAGGGGAGACCCAGCAGGTTCTCTCTGTCCACTCTCCCATCATTGCTTTACCTTATAAAGAGAATGAACTCAATTCTCCATTTTCCTTCTCCCTTAATCCATTTCCTAGGAAGTNGTTGAGTGAGCCAGGCTGTCCAACGTCAGGTGCTTTGATTCAAATCCCTAAGCTGGAAATGAAAGGCATTAGGACACAACTCATAACTCAGGCAAATAAAAAAATGTCTCTTGAAATAAGGTAGGGTGTTATCTACTGTCAACTAACTCTGAACATGCCATGCCCNGCCCCAAAAGAGTCCCTACAGAGAGCCAAGAGAAGTATTTTTAAATGAGCCACCTGTGCTTCAAGGCCTCTGAGAACTTCAACAAGGACCAATTTATGAAAATTGTTGCTATAAGCCTGTGTGAGAAGCTAAACACAAATTTTAAATTATTCATCGAGTCTGCCTGAGGGATTGAGACACGGTGGGGGTAATGAAGATGAATGTTAAAAAGAAATCAGTAGTGACTTTTGAGAGGAGGTGGAAAAGGGCCCAACTTACACTTTTGCTGAAGAATAAATAAGAAGCAAACCTTTCCCCCCTCCCGTTTTGTGTGTGTGTGTGTGCGTGTCTGTGTGTGTCTGTGTGAGTATATGCCACATGCTGGTGAATTCCTACAAAGGCCAGAAGAGGGCGTCAGATTCCCTGGAGCTGCAGTTACAGGTGGTNTGAGCTGCCCATTGTGCGTTCTGGGTATCAAACTTGGGTCCTCTGGATGAGCAGTGTGTGCCTTTAACTGCTGAGTCATTTCTTCATCCCCCAAAAGGATAATTTTAAATTAGAAATACTAATTAATGTATACTTGTAATGTAAGACATATCTTTAAGACAATTCATTAATATGGACTGATATAGCTTTAGTCATAGCCATCCAGGAAAGAAAAAGAAAAATAATAATGATATATAACGTGTTACTTTGATTAGAATTTTTATTAGTTATGTCTATTTTGAGTAGGAGGCAACCGCGTGCACTGAGATTAACTTGACCCTGGTCATAACCGTTGGACTAGGGCACTAAGAGGGTGAAGCCAGGGCTTGTGCTTTTTCTATTATGGGGTTCNAGCCAAATCATGCTGCCTCCCAAAGATAGATCTAAACAGGGAAGAAGCCAAGTGCTCNATAGTCCAAGTTCTTAGTTCAAATCCTGTTTTCTTCTTGCTTAGCTGCGTGACCTTAGATAAATTAATCTAACCTTTCTGTCCTTCAGTTTCTTTCTGTATTAAGGAGTGATAACACNAGATAATATTCAATAAGCTTATAGTTATTTTTAGTGTTACTGAAACAAACAAAGAAAAAATACTGGGTGCCTGCTTCAGNTAAGAAGCCGAAGCAGTGCCTACCACAGTAACGCCATATGCTCTGCCTGGGTCTAGGAGAAGAGTGGATGAGTCAGTCACTAGGTTGGGCTGTCAAGCCTGGGCAGTCCCTGCCCACCTTACTCATGGCCTGCTGCTCAGAGTCCTAGTGCACCTGGCTGCATGGTGTGTCCTACCCTGCATCTGATNGTCACGGTGGTCATCTTCCTTACCTCGGGCTGTGTCGTGCTAGGTTCAAAGTGTCCTTCCTTGTTAAAGTCCGTTTCCCTGGTTTACTTATAACTCAGTAGGGCTATTGTGAGCAGCTTTCTCCTTTTGAGCTATCTCTTCCTTGCCAAGACCCTTTCTCTTCAAAGAAAGCCTACATCCACCATCCCCGACTAAGCAAAGAGTTTTACCCCTGAAAATCCTTCCTGAGGACAGATTTATCAATGGAGCTGTGTCCCCCATTGTTCTCCAAATTCATTACTCGTATCAGTGATTTAGAATGTGGCTAGCTTTGGAGACACAGACTACAAAGTCAAGGGGAACTGAAGAAAGAGGAGACCTTGTCCCAAATGAGGTTAATATTATTGTAGCAAAAGCAGTACGTGAACATCTGCATGTCACAAAAGCAAATTTGTAATTGAAGCACTCAGGAGGCTGAGGAAGGAGAATTGAGAGTTCCAGGCCATTCTGGGGTGCACAGTGAGATGAGAGAGAGACAGAGACAGAGACAGAGACAGACAGATGCACATACAGACACACAGAGAGGTGAGAAAGTAAATTCCTATACTGTTTAATTTACCGAGTCTATAGAATGTTGTTATACCAGACCCAGCCAAACAACAGAATAATTGTCAGGTGGTCCTCGGGTGCTCCAAAGCAGGAGACACTGCACAAGGTGCTCTCTGATGAAGTGTGAGTCAACCCCTTCCAAGGTCATTTAGAGCCTCAAGCTGTAAGGTCAGTGAGGGACACAGCTCTGAAAAGTTTGAAAGTACAGTCTGCAGGGAGAGCCTTCAGTGTGTCTGAAGACTTTCCTTCTTTAAAAACAAAGTGTGTGTGTGTGTGTATGTGTGTACGTACATATGCCACAGTGTGCATATGGAGGTCAGAGGACAACTCTCAGGAATCAGTTCTTTCCTTCCATCCTGTGGATTGCAGGATCAAACTCAGGCTGTCAGGCTTGGTGGCAGGTGCCCTCACCTGCTAAACCATTTTATCAGCTCCTGAAGCCTTTTTTCCATCTTCAGCAGTCTCATGATAAAATGGGAAAAGGAGATTACTGGGATGCTGTTGCTGAGCTGATAATGTGGGATGCAGATTCTGGGGAGGAGTCTCGTGACGGGCAATGAAGGGAGAGATGCTCTGATTGTCAGTCNTCTCCCTCCTGGTCCAGCCCCAGAGAGCCGACTAAGCTTTCAGGAAGAGGTGAAGTGTGATGGTTCCTCCTAGAAACCAAGTGTTCCTTTCTGTGCTGGGGACACAGGGCTGCGTAGATTGCNTCATGGCTGGATGGTAGAGCCCCTGAGCACCTTCTTTTGACCTCTTAGTGTTTGCAACATTTGATCAGAAGTTTCACCTTTGAATATAAAGGACGGGGTGCAATTGGGGAAGGAAATACATGGAGAACCAGCAGAACGAAACAGCCTGGCCGTAGAGCGGTGAAGCGGGATCCTTTCCTGCCCACCCCTCCACTACAGCGCTTCCAGCAAGGTGTGACTGTAACTCCAGGGTTCTTATTTGTCAGCTTGAGAGAGGAAGAAAGGACACTTTGGCAGCAGCATGACAAGTGCAGCTGCCTCCAGCAAAGCCAGGTAAAATGTGTCCTCCTGTGAGACTCCTGCCCACTCCCTGTCTCATCTTCCTTCTCCTGGAGTCCTCCCACTACCGTGGCAGCTTGTCCTCCCACACCCGCAGGGATCCTACAGCTTCTGGGACTAACTTGCTTCCTCCTCCCGGGAAGTTGGTGGAGACTGAAAGTAAAAGTTCCAGGACTTCCTCTGTCCTCCCAGAATTTAAAGATAAAGGTAACAGGATCAGAAGTTCATGGTCATCCTTAGCTACATGACAAGTTCAAGGCTAGCCTGGGCTACATGAGACTCTGTCTCAGGAAAAAAAAAGACTCCAAAATGAATTTCTTGGCTACAATTTCAGATCATTGGGGCAGGTGTTATAAGGCAGGGAATTCCTCCCAAAGTTTCCAGTGGGCCATTTCTCTGACTGACGAGAGTCATGTAGCCTGATGGACTAGAAGATGCTGTGGACGGAGAGACATAAAGTCTTCTTCCCAGAAGAATGAAAGAGCACATGTTACACTTTATTCTGAGTTGTCAGAATGACAGCTATGTTGTCACTTTAACAAAGTAAGCAGCCTTATTATCATTTTGTGACAACACTAAATGTGGAGGTGACGGCACAGTCAAACAGGAGAACAGAAGGGGGTTAGAGTCCAACAATGTATGACACTTGTGCGTGATATTGCCACAATGCAACCTAGTGTGTGCTGACATAAAATTACANAGAAAGAATGTGGAATNAACTCAGAAANATTTGAAGAAAATCTTAATAGAGTTTGCACCATTCTCCTTTCTGTCTCCAGCCCCAGTGATACACAATGTTGTTGAACATGTATGTCCATAACCCCAGGACTGACTCCTGCCTGGTCACAAAATACCGGGCAAGCTTTGGGAGGCTGCGAAGGAGGGTGAGTGGCACCCATAGAGCAGTTTTGTGCGTCCAGCCCTTCACTCCCACCTAGGCTCTTTGGCCAGCAATCATGGAAGACAGCCCTGCCCTGGGGCCTACTCTGTGAGGATCATGTACTGACTTCCCAGGCCTCCTTCTCATCAGTCTTTGGATCCTGTCTCTTTCCAAGCAACAAGTACCATAAGGTATGCTGTGGAAGTGCTAGAAGGACTTCCCCTCTCCTCTAACAAAGGAGGCTCAGCATGCCACATCCTACAAGTGTTGACAGGACCATCTGTAAACTAGACCCAGGCTTGGCCCCACCCTATACACAAAGCAAACATCTGAGGAGCGAGCTGCAGTGTGGCATTACAATGTCAAAAACAGTGGGAGCAACTGAACCCTCCACAAATGGGGCTTGGTTAAGTATGGTCTATAGAATGGAATAATGCACACAAAAAAATACACCATTTTAAGTAGTGTTCTGAGGTAAGTACTCAGTGAGTGGAATAAATTTGTTGCTGAAAGGTTAATTGAAAACATACAAGATAGAAAACAGCTATTATCTCTGAAATAGGGAATTACAGGATTTTAGCTTTCTTCCTTCTGCTTAACTATTTTAATTGTAGACCATGAACATGTTTTAGTTGTGTAATACATCATTAAAATAAAGCCTTTGAGTAGGAAAACCACCGTAAGAAACCCTCCTCACAAGTGAGTGTGGAGTAGCACTTTGGGAGAATTCTAAGGCCAGTGGTGTGATTTTATTGCTTTTGCTTGCAACAAGGAGTATATTCAGCAGGGAGGGAGCATTTTCCACAGAGAAATACTTAGAGTTCTTTTGACAAGATGCAAAGCGTATAAGCTTTTCAAGGTTTTAGCCAAGTTCAGTTATTAATAAAATATTCAATTCTAGTTAGATAAAATTTGGTTCATTACAGTAGATATATATCTTCAGATGATATTTTTTTTCCAATTAATTTGTGTGATATGTTTACATATATATTTTATTAAGATTTAGAAAATAAGGCCAGGTGAGATGGCATACAAGGGGGGAGTGACCTGCTCTCCCATTCTCATGCCCTCAGGGCCAGTTCTCTTGTGCCCTTGCGAACAAGGTCAGCTCTATTGCGCAGCCTGAGAGAGATGTAGGACCCTTTCTCCTGAGTGCTTCAGCCAGCCAAGGAGGGGTAGGACCAGTTCTCCCTAGTGTTACAGTCAGTGAGGGGCGGGGCCAACTCTATACAGACCTATCCTCTCTACCTTTGGTGGGATCAGGAGCCACAGACATCAACAGAGACTGTGGTTACATCAGAGCCTGAACCCAGACATGCGCCCCAGCAGAAGCCCAGGCCCAGATGTCACCGTGGCCCCAGGTGGCAATGAAGCCACCCACCTTAGCCCACTCCTCATCTCTTTTGCCTTTTCAGATATGCCTCTGTCCACAGGACATGAACCATTTTGTCTCTCTGTCTCCCTCTCTCTTTCCCATATCCCTCCATACATTTGCTTACCATAGTAGTGCCTGTGTGCCTGGTGTCACAAGGTGGGCCAGTATTTTCTTCTNGGAGCCTGGGGTGACTGGCTCAGGTCCCCGTGTGAATCTCCTTGTCCTGCTTAGAATGTCATGACCTTGGGCAAAACCATTCTTCCTCATCACAAAGAGATCATAATAGTGCCCAGCCTCCTGATGCCCGGTGGAGGTGGAGGTGTTGCTGGAGACCTCTTGAAAGCCTAGGCTGTGATCCATCGAGTTCAGCCAGTCCTAGCTGCATGGCGTGGGGTGGGGGTGTTGCTCTGGTGTAGCCATTTTAATATCCAACAAAATAGATTTCAAACCAAAACTAATCAAAAGAGATAGAGAAGGACATTAAATACTCATCAAAGGAAAACAATCCACCAAGAGGACATTTCAATTCTTAANATCTATTTCCCAAACACAAGGTCACCCAAGCTTGTAAGAGAAACACTACTACAGAATGAGAGTCTTCAATACCCCACTTTCACCAATGTACAGGTCATNCAGACAAAAACTAAACAGAGAAATACTAGTGCTAANAGATGTTATAAACCAAATGGACCTAACAGATATTTACAGACCACTTCACCCAAGCACAAAAGAATATACCTTCTTCTCTGCACCTCATGGAACTTTCTCTAGAATTGACTACATACTCAGATACAAAACAAGTCTCAATAGATACAGAAAATTTGAAATAATTCCCTGCATCCTGTCAGGCCACCATGGATTAAAGCTGGATATCAACAACAGAAACAACAGAAAGCTTACAAATTCATGGAAACTGAATAACTGAATGACTCTCTACTGAATGAAAAATGCACAGAAATAAAGAAAGAAAGTAAAGACTTTCTAGAATTCAATGTAAATGAATACACAGCATTCTCAAAACTTATGGGACACAATGAAGGTGGTTCTAAGAGAAAAGTTCATAGCACTAAGCTCCTACATAAAACATGGAGAAATCTCAGGCTAGCAGCTTAACAGCACACCTGAAAGCTCTAGAACAAAAAGAAGTAATCATACCTAGGAAGAGTAGATGGCAAAAAATAAACTGAGAGCTGAAATCAATAAAATAGAAACAAAGAGAACAATATAAAGAATCAATGAAATNAAGAGTTGGTTCTTTGAGAAAACCAAAAAAATAGACAGACCCTTATCCAAACCAACTAAAAAGCAGAGAGAGCATATCCAAATTAACAAAATCAGAAATGAAAAGGGGGATATAACAACAGACACCAAGGAAATCNGAGAATCATAAAGACATACTTTAAAAATCTGTACTCCACCAAATTGAAAGTCTAAAAGAAATGGATAATTTTCTTGATAGGTACCAGTTATCAAAGTTAAATCAAGATCATATAAACAATTTAAATAGACATATANCCCCTAGTGAAATAGAAGCAGTCAGAAAAGGTTTTCCATCCAAAAAAAGCTGAGGGCCAGATGGTTTTAGCTTTAGAAAGTCTACCAGACTTTCAAAGAAGAGTTAACACCAATACTCTTCAAATTATTCCACAAAATAGGAACAGAAGGAACATTGCCTAATTCATTTTATAAGGTCACAGTTACCCTGATACCCAAACCATATAAAGACTCAGCAAAGAAAGAGAATTACAGACTAATTTCCCTTATTAACACAGATGCAAAAATACTCAATAAAATACTTGCAAACNGAATCCAAGAACACATCAAAAATGTCATCCACCATGATCAAGTAGGCTTCATCCCAAAGATGCAGGGAGGATAGTTCAACATATGAAAGTCTGTCAATGTAATCCACCATATACATGAACTTGTGGAATATTCCTTTACACTGTGTGAAGATGTGTCATTGTGATTGGTTTAATAAAATGCTAAATGGCCAATAGCTAGGCAGGAGGTATAGCAGATACTTCTGGACAAAGAGAGCTCTAGAAAGAAGAAGGCACAGTCACCAGCCTGATGGAGAGGAAGCAGGATGGGCAGTACAGAGTAAAGGTAACTGAGCCACATAAAAGAACATAGATTAAAAATATGTGTTAATTTAAATTATAAGAACTAGTTAGGAACAAGCCTAAGCTAAGGCCGAGCTTTCATAATTAATAAGAAGTCTCTGTGTGGTTATTTGGGATCTGGCAGGCAGGACAGAGAAAAGTGGTTGCACTTGATTGTAAGAGAAAGTGGGGAATAGCCTTAAATGCATTGGTACAGGAGACAACTTCCTGAACAGAACACCAATAGTGCAGGCACTAAAGTCAAAAATTAATAAATAGGACCTTGGGAAACTGAAAAGCTTCTGTAAGACAAATGACACCATCAATCTGACAAAGCAACAACCTACAGAATGGGAAAGATTTTTACGAACTCCACTTCCTATAGAGGACTAATATCCAAAGTATAAAGAAGAACTCAAGAAACAAGATATCAAGAAACTAAATAATCCAATTTAAAAATGGGTAACAGATATAATAAAGAATTCTCAAGAGAGGAATCTCAAATGGCTAAGAAACAATCTTCAACATCCTTAGCCATCAGGACAANGCAAATCAAAATGACTTTGAGATTCTATTTTACACCTGTCAGAATGNCTAAGATCAGTAACACAAGTGACAGTTCATGCATGCAAGGATGTGGAGCGAGGGGAACACTCCTCCATTGCTGATGAGAGTGCAAACATATATAGCCACTATGGAAATCAATATGGCAGTTCCTCAGAAAGTTGGGAATTGATCTACCTCCAGACCCAGCTATACCACTCTTGGGCATATATCCAAAGGACACTCCATCCTACCACAAGAACACTTGCTCAACAATGTTCATGAGGCTTTATTCATAATGGCCAGAACCTGGAAACAACCTAGATGTCCCTCAACAGAAGAATAGATAAAGAAATTGTGTTATGTTTACACAATGGAATATTACTCAGCTGTTAAAAAAATGACATCATGAAATTTGCAGGCAAATGGATGGAACTAGAAAAAAATCATCCCAAGTGAGATAACCTAGACTCAGAAAGATACAGTACACATTCATTTAACAGGGTGTGGTGATTTGAAAGAAAATGGCCCCCAAAGGGAGTGTCACTATTAGGAGGTGTGGCCTTGTTGGAAGAAGTGTGTGTCACTGTGGGGGTGGGCTTTGTGGTCTTTTCCTCAAACTTCCCTCANTGTGACAGTCANTNGACTTCNTGTTGCCNGCAAGATGTAGAACACTTGGCTATTTCTCCAGCACCATGCCTGCCTCCATGCAGCCATGCTCCCTGCCATGATGGACTGAACCTCTGAACTGTAAGCAAGCCACCACAATTAAATGTTTCCTTTAAAAGAGTTGCCATGGTCATGGTGTCTCTTCACAGCAATAGTAACCCTAGCTAAGACAAAGAGGATATTACCCATTAGTAAGTGATAAGCTACAATCTATAGGCCTCTATCTATCTATAGATAGAGGAGGACTCTAGTAGGATGCATGGATCTCCTTGGGAAAGGGAAGTAAGAGTAGATTTTATGGGTGGACTGGGGTGGGGTGAGAATGGGAGTGGGAGGGGATGGGGTGGAGAGAGAGAGTGCAGGGAGAAATGGCTGGAATTGGGGGGCCCTTGGGGTGTGTGTGTCAAACCCAGTGCAGTGAAAACTTCCTAGAATCTATGAGGGTGATCCTAATGAGGACTCCTAGTAATTGGGGATAAGGAGTTTCAATTGGCTGTCTCTTGTAGCCAGGTGAGGCTTCTGGTGATAGGATGATTCAATGAGTTGATGGCCAAAGAAGTCCCATGGAAATTGCCAAACAACCCAGGCTGTTGCTAAGACAAAAGGTTGCTCTCTGCAAACTGACAGCGGGGAATCCATTACTGAGAACAACACCCACACAACTCACTGAATGTGNAGAAGTCGAGCTGGTGCCTACATGGAGCCCTTANCCCTTNTTTCTAGTTTCTTTGGTGAGGGGAGGTACTCTGCAGGCTACTGAAAGAGAAACATAGACACTCCCCCAGCCACAAAACCGTTGACCTACAATCTGTCTTGCTTGCATAATATGCTGGGTCAATAGTGGCACAGAACTTGTGGGAGTAGCCAACTAATGTCTGATTTGACCTAAGGCCCAGTCCACGAGAAGGAACCCACACCTGACACTGCTTGGGTAACCAACAGCCAGAGACTAGACATCCTGGAGACCTAGGGTAAAACCAAACACTATTAGTCTGAAAAAAAAATCAATAAAATGACTCCTAGTGATATTCTGCTATACTCATAGATGAGTGCCTTATCCAGTCATCATTAGAGAGGCTTCCTCTGGCAGCAGATGAGAACAGATGCAGAGACCCACAGCCAGACATTATTTGGAGAGGGTCTCCATCAAATCTCTCCTCTTAGAGCTCAGGGGATCCTGAGGAAGAGGAGGCAGAAAGAGTGTAAGAGCCAGAGGGTATGGCAGACACCAGGAGAACACGGCCTTCTGAATCAACTAAGCAAGGTGCATATGAGCTCACAGATACTGAAGCAGCAAGCACAGGGCCTACCTGGGGCTGGACCAGGTCCTCTGCGTATATATTACAGCTATGAGCTTTGTTTTTTTTATGGGACTCTTGACTGTGAGAACGAGTAGGTCTCTGACTCTGTGTCTGCTCTTGGGACTCTTCCTCTGTTGGGGTGCTGTGTCCAACTTTGACACGATAGTTTTTGCTTCATCTTATTATAGCCATGTTTGATTATCTCTTAGAAGCCCATTCTTTTCTAATGAGAGACAGAAAGGGAGTGGATCTGAGGTGAGGGGAGGAGGGGAGAACCAGGAAGAGTAGAGGGAGC
>LZPO01055158.1:290822-301950 GCA_001675575.1 Neotoma lepida
CCTGCCTCTGCCTCCCGAGTGCTGGGATTAAAGGCGTGCGCCACCACCGCCCGGCTGAATTTTTTTCTGATAAGTCCTGCATAAATATTGATTCCCTTGCATAATCTCNACTTGTTCATCTAAGGAGTAGTTATAGATTCTATGCATATAAGACTTTTCAACACTGTGTTAACGTTAATAATATTAATCAAATTTACCATTTCAGTCATTTTTAGCTCTGATTTAACTATGATATTTTGGTCCTTATTATTTGAGCCCATGCCTATCCTCTATGGAAGCTTTCTTCTCTCCATGGTAATGTCAATATTTGCTCATTGTGAAGAGGCCATTAATTGTAAGACAACCAAGAATTTTAGCAAAAGAGCATTCTTAGGGATTTTCTTTGAATGTCCACAGGCCCTGTCCCTATTAAAAAGAATACATTGTAGAATAGAGGAAGCATGTAGCTTCCCCACTACACTCCACTGTGGTGATTGTGGAATTCAAAATTCTGCTGGTGACAGGAATTCCCTTTTTGTACAACNACACTGGAAACCTAGTCCCAATCAGGCCATCACAAGAGNGCCCTGGCACTCTCCAGGACAGACCAATGGTCCCCTTTCTAGCTGAGGAAGGTCAAGTGTCTTATGTCTAACCTGTGTTGTCATGGTGCTTTCAGCTGGCTCATGTCCTTCCCATATGACCTCAGTAGAAACTGTAGAATAAATAAGCAAAGGCATCAGACTGAGACATAGGTGTCAGGCTGCATGAAATGGGTTCTGGTGTTTTGAAACCAGAATGACAAGTTCTTCCCATTCAGTGAAAGAGGACATAATCACTTTGGGACTTTTCATTTTCATTTGNACTGGCTTCTAGAGAACTATTTCTTCCTTCTTGCTCATGATTTCTTGGCCAGAGTCACTGTCTGCATTTCAGCAGAGTCCCTAAATAAACGGTGTTGGTGATGGATTTGTGTGCTGGCTAGTGTTACATCAACTTGACACAAGCTATAGTCATCTGAGAGGAGCAAACATCAGTTGAGAAAATGCTTCCATAAGATCAGGCTGCAGGCCAGCCAGGAGGGCATTTTCTTAATTAGTGATTGACAGGGAGAGTCCAGCCCATTGTGGGTGGTGCCATCCCTAGGTTGGTGGTCCTGGGTTCTATAAGAAAGCAGGCTGAGTAAGGCAGAGGGAGTAAGCCAATAAACATCTCTCCAAGCTCTTGCCTCCTCAAGCAGGTTCCTACCCTGCCNTAGTTCCTGTCCTGACTTCCCTCAGTGACGGANTATGATTTGGAAGTATANANCAAATAAACCCTTTCCTCCCCAGTCTGCTTTTGGTCATGGTTATTCATCATCGTAATAGTACCCCCAACTAGGACAATTTCTTAACTGTGTTACTATGGTCCTACACAGTGTCTCCAGTAATTACGGAAAGAAGTTCTAGAACAGATGGTTGACTTTATCCACATGCATGTGATAGTGGAAACAGCCAACAGCCAACCAGAGGCCAGAAGGGGACTGTGTTCTCGGTAACAGTTCCTTGAGTGGGTTGGTATCTTGGAAGGTGATTAGATGTGTCTGAGCAGACGCCTGGCCAGGGTGGTGCCTCTGGGAACGGAATTAGGTTTGAGTAAGCCTGAAATGAAAAGAGATTCTTTTCAGAGGTGTTAAGTCAAGGAACATTTGTATTTATCTGGGAGCAGGTAAGAGATGACTTACCTCTCACAAGAGCCATCAGTGAAGTCTAATAGGACTCACTGCTTGGCGGGGGTGCTTGGAAGTCACTGTGAGATAGAGGAGACCCATGTAAAAAAACAAAAAACAAGGAAAGTTATGTTTGGATTTGTCAAGGTGTCATGACACTCAAAAAATTACAGGAAGGCGTGGTGTTAATAGTTCTTGGGCACCGGCCATCTGCTGAGAATATGCTATGGGAGTCTTACTTTACCTCTGTGCCGCCTGGGAGGGGGTGGGTTTGGTTTGTGTTTTATAGAGGAACACTCTACAGGAAGACTCAGTGTTTACAGTCACCAGCTCTGATGCCTGGCAAGCTTTGGGGCTGGCATTTGACACCCCCTATTACCTTACCTACCTGCCGTTCTTAAGCCACACCTTGACACAAAGGCAACAGAACTCTCTGTTCTCTTTCCAGCCTGGCAGCTCTAACACGCACACAGCAGCCTTTTGCCTATACAGTTGTGTGTTCACTGACCGTGCATGGACGTGCGATGGATTCTATGCATTAAAATCCGCATTGAAATTTTATTATTTAATGTTTTACATGGTTATACGTTTTCTTTTTAGATTATAACCTCTAAGACATTGATATTTACCTGACTGTTGTATCTCTCACAGTGTTTGATGAATAAGTGATGTTCATTTAATTCTTATGGATTTAATTTCACGAGTGTGAATGAAACAAGTTGTGATATAGTTGATCTGAAGTGCAAGTCATAGTCAAAACTATTTAAAGGCATTTAAGTATACATGGTTCGTGGGACTTTTGATAATTCTTACATCTACAATGGTAGAGCTTCAGGGAAATTGATGGGAGAATAAACAGAATGGTAATTCTGAGAAGATCTGTATTATTAAGGATTTCTGTTTTTATTTATTTAGTGTGTGCACATGTTTGTGTCATGACACATTTGCGGAGATCAGGGGACAACTTGCAAGATTCGGTTCTTGCTTTCCATCATATGGGCTCCAGGGGTTCAACTTAGGTCATCAGGCTTGGTGACAAGTGCCCTTATCTGCTGAACCATTTTGCTAGCCTCATCAATCATATCCATAAAAATGTTACATTACTTAAATCTTTATTGTAGAAACCCCTTTAGATTTTTATCAGCTTCCTCATTATCTGTATGTTTTATCGTCCACCTCACCACACAGACAAACTTAATTATTTGTTGCTCTGAGCCTTACCTTTTCCATATTTCATGTATAAATATCCATCAAGGTCAAAGCGGGGCGGGCAGGAAAACAACAGCTAATTTCATTCAGAAGACTGTTTTCTCCTGGCTGTGGTGGCTGTTTCCTGCTTGAGTCAGTCGTCCCCCCTCCTCCCCCGAGAGCACAGCACTGGGTGTGAGAGCCAGGCAGAGTGCCTCAATGAACCAGAGATGTCAATAAACCTCCTTTCATTTCATGGTAGGGACTTACTTTGCTTTGGAAAGTATGTGTAATTCCGATTACTATAATTCCCATTCTTTCCTTAAATGTAATTCCGGAGAAGGAGGCTGGNTATTGCTGGCCCCAGGGTTGAAGCTTGTACTTCATAGATGCCAGTAGCTTGTTTTTCCATCTGGTCCAGACCCACAGTTTGCAAACCTCTTTCTGAGTTACTCATTCCCTGGTAAACTCCGATCCCAGGCTACTGTGGGACGTGTGCCAGGCTTTGCCCTGAGGTCTGCAAACATAATATGGCCCTTGTTTAATAGTGTTTTGCTACCAGAAGTACAGCTAGTTCTTCTGAGGTTTATGCTTGCCACCTCAGGCTGGTCTCAGTTCAGAGCACCGAGATATCTCTGTGAAGTTGATGGCTTGAGCACCTAAGGGATGGCTCTTCACACTGAAGCTTGCTTCCCGCTGGGAGATGTGGCCAAGCATTTGTCTACAGATCTCCAGATATTGGTTTGGCGTAGCTGTGGTATTGGTTCAAGTGTTCCTGGAGGGTGTCCACATTTGGAATTTCCCCATGTGGTCTGACATGGCTCCTGCTGTAGCTTTTCCTGACAGGGAAGGTGGCTGACTCCTCTGTCTTCTTTGTTAGACTGAAGTGGCTGAATTCAGCTTTCCCCTGACCCTGGGGCCTCTTAAACCAACTGCTCAAATGCAAACAGAATTTTTGCGCAAAAGAAACATGAATTTATTTTCTTAAAAAAAATCTGGTATTATTACTATTGTTATTATTATTATTATTGTGTGTGTGCATGTGTGTCACAGCAAATATGGAGGTCAAAGGACAACTTTGTGGAGTCAGCTCTTTCTTTTCATCTTTCTGTGGATTTTGAGGGGTCAAATGCGGGCCATATATTGTAGCGTGCCTCTCGGGATACCCACACCACAAACAAGCTGCCTGGGCTAGGATTCCAGCTGGTCACTCACTAGTTTTTTGACCTTGAAGAAGTAGCCTCGCCTGTCATTGGTGAGTGTCGCTGTGAAGAGCAGGAGGCAATGATACGCACCTTCCTTTACCCTCAGCACCTTCCTTTACCCTCAGCCGTCAGATGTCAAGTGACCGTAACTCTAGACCTACTGAACCACCTCAGCACTCTTTCCCTGAGCAAAAAGAAACTCACAGTCATTGTTATGCAGATGAATGAAAGGAAAAACCATTGCTTGTAGTTTATTTTCCCTGGAGCCCACAGCACTTCCATAGATCTTCTCAAGACTCTAAGAACGTTTGCAACTCCTTACCAGGGGTTACCCAATGAGAAAATTGGACTCCTTACCCCTTTCCTGTGCTGAATTCTAGCTTGTCACGATACTCTGGGCTCTTGATTCTCTTGGATTTTGTTTGTTTTTTCTATTATCGCCTAGGCTGGTGCCATATATAAATTTACAGTTATGTCTTTGTGTCTGTCTGTCTGTCTGTCTGTCTGTCTGTCTGTCTGTCTCTCTCTCTCTATATATATATATATTTTTTTTAAGTAGAAAATATTGAAAGGCAGGGGAATTCTGTTGTACTTGGCTAGGCAGCCCTTCAATACTGGCACAGGGGCTGGCCTTAAAGCTGCTGAGGAGATTGCTCTGCAGATGTACAATCCACTCAGGCTCCTTTTGCTGTCTTACCCATGGAGACGATGTGTGAAGCTCCAAGTGCTTTGTAGAAGTGTGACTGAGCAGCTTTTAGTCACTAAGTTGGGGATTCTGGCTATAACAGCAGCCATGGTGTCAGCTGAAATCACTACTTCACATTGGTGTATTTGCTACCTATTATTTTACTGTTACAGAATTATTACCATACACTGTCTGTTTTAAGCAAAAGATGTTTAAAAACTGACTCTAAACATTTGATAGGGTCTAGTTTACCTTTTATAGTTTCTGAGTTTCTCCCTNCATTATTTTTAGTTGATACAGATATTTGGACAATTTTATTTTAAATATAGCTTCAATGGCCAGCAAGATGGCTTAGCAGGTACAGGTGCTTGCCACCAAGCCTCATGACTTGAGTTCGACCTGCTGAAGAGTTGTCCGCGACTTCCCCATGCCCTATGGCACACACACATCCCCTCAAACTAACTAAATAAATAAAATAAAAATAGCTTCAAAATTATCAACTATCCATATATATTGTAAGAAACACAAATCATTCTAAAAGCAAAATAAAATTTAAAAATTACACTTTTTTTTTTTTGGTTTTTTTTGAGACAGGGTTTCTCTGTGTAGCTTTGGAGCCTTTCCTGGAACTCACTCTGTAGCCCAGGCTGGTCTTGAATTCACAGAGATCTGCTTGCCTCTGCCTCCCGAGTGCTGGGATTAAAAGCGTGTGCCACCACCGCCGGTCTTGAATTACCCAAATTTCTATTTTTCAGAGTAAACGACCACTAATAGAATATGCGTGTGCCCACACCTTTCCTGTTCCCTGCTCCTCCCCTCTCCCTTCCCTTTGTTCTTCCGGACTCTTTAGAACTATGCTAGCACCAGTTTACATCCCATCTACAACTTGTTTTCACTCAACAATCAACATATTTCTGTATTATAAAATATTCCACAGAATCTTTTTTTTTGGAGACAGAGTCTCACTATGCAGCCCAGGCTGGCTTCAAATCCTCAATCCACTTGTCCCAATAGTAATATCGGGATGCCTCATCATGTCTGCTTTTCAAAACATCATTTTGATGGCTGCATACAATATTGTCATATGGATATAACTTAGTTAGCTACAAAATGATAAATATTCTTGCCTAAACTGTCTCCCAGTAGTTTTGTGTATTTTTATGTGTAATTCACCTAACATAGATTTTTGTAGGCAGGCATCTTGCTTTATTGCTTTCTACCTTAACCCTTTCCCACCCTCTGTTCAGGCAGCCATGCTGGAGACTACTCCAGGCAGAGTACAGGGTTGGAAACACAAAATTGTTTGGACTAGTTTTAGCCTGTACTTCCCAAGAAAGCCAGGGGAAGTTTGTCCTAGGGTGAGTGGTTGCTCTAATCTCATGTATTTTCTGGTGTGATCTCATCATTATTGTGTTGTTTCAGTTGAGATGACCACTTCTTTCCCTTGCACTGGAGTTTATGCCTTCATAGTCTTGGTATGATGTAACTCTGATCTAATANTAAAATGGGGCTGGGCCCACAGATACAACTTTTTAGTGTTTTGGGTTTTGTTGCTGTTTTAGCTCAAAACTTATATAGGATGTGAGCTCTAGCCATGACATGGGTCACTACATGAAGATTGCCTCATTGAGGTCCTGAGTCTTGAAAATCTTTTTATCTCTAAAGACAAGATACTCTAGTGAGCACCTAAGCCAGTGGTTCTCAACCTTCCTAATGCCGCAACCCTTTAATACAGTTCTTCATGTTGTGGTGACCCCAACCATAAAATTATTTTAGTTGCTACTTCATACCTGTAATTTTCTACTGTTATGAACTGTAAATATCTGATATGCAGGTTATCTGATATTTGACCACTGTGAAAGGGATGTTCCATCCCAAAGGAGTCACAACCCACAGGTTGAAGCATCAACCTAAGTGACTTAGTTATCCATTGTGTGTAGGTGGAACCTACCAGTGATTGACAACAGAAAGTTGTTCAGAGAAAGAGAACTAACATTTCTTAGAAGCCAGGCCATGAGCTGGGCTTGGTGGTGCACACCTGCCATGCTGGCCCTCAAGTGAGACAGGAAAACCACGAGTTCCAGCTCAGACAATGCCTCAAAACACCCCAAACCAGAGAAAGCCAAGCCAAACCATACCAAACGGACAAAACCGAACAACAGTGAAGAAGGAACTAGGGACTGCGCATGTCCACACGTCATTAAATCAAACTACAGGTTGGCTACATATTAGTGCCCCNATTCTCAGAAGATTAATCAAATTTCCTAATGCCAAATAGTTGGTATGATGTGGAATTGAGATAGAGATAGAAGTCTGGCACCAGATCATTTTTATAATGGTTTTATAATGGTTTACTGACTAAATGAACGATTCATTGGCTCAAGAGTATATCTTAACTGTAAAAATGAAGTAACTAGTGGATATAATATCAGATAACAAATGTCTACTTCCCTTGATCTTTTAAGGCATCCAAAGTTAGACCACACTGTTGGGTCTCTTGTGTATCTCTAGCCCCGTGATGACCAGTGAGACTCTGGAATTTGACTGCCCAGCACATCTTTCTCATGGAGTCTCAGAACTTCTAATAAACACGAACAAACACCTACTAGCCATAGGCTTTGGAGTGATAGAATCATTTAATCATATCACTCCAGCTTTTAACACACCTACCACCGTAATGGAGGGGAACAGATTTCACTAGAATTCCTTGCATCACATACTTCTTGCATGAGACAGTAATGAGGCAATGTCTGGGTCTTACTGAAGGTCATAAAAAATAATTCATAACTCAAAAAGAAGTACATTGTTACTACCAGGTATGCCAGTTGCCAGTGAGGCTTCATTGAGAGCATCAGTTAGGGCTTTTCTTCCTATATTACTTCAATTTCATTCCTTTCTCAATCTGTCTGAGAAGTTAGAATCCAACTTTTAAAAAAAACATTATTTATTTTATTTTTGTAAAGAAAGGATCTTGCTGTGTTGCCTAGGCTAGCCTGCTACCTTTGGACTCAACTGACCCTCCTTTCTGAGCTCCGCAGCTCNAGTAGCTGTAACTAGGTATAGGTCATCACACCAGCTCTAACTTATTTAGGAATAGCTAGAGAAAGAAATACATTATGGGAGTTTAGAAAGTGTTGAAAAAAATCAATCACGAAAGGACCTTTGCATTATTTGTTTTGTTTAGAGTTATATAATTTTGCTTCCTTAGAAGTTTGAATTTCCTGTTCAAGATAAAAAAACAGTAAACAGTCAATGAACATCAACATCTTTGGAAAACTATGTGCTATTTCAAATCCAAACCTCTCTGACACTTACTACTTCTTTCTTCATTGTTTGACCTAATCTGTTTTCCCGTCCCATGGAAACTAGTTTTTGTTTGAAATATGACATAATAATAGACTGAAAACATGAGAAAAGCAATAATGACTTTTGGTGCTATTTATATACCCAACTATAAAGTACTTATTATGGTCAAACCAAACTTTTCTGTTTTGTCTGTCTGGAAAAGTAAAGTGCTTTGTGTCACAGTCCATTCTCTGTGAGTTTGTCATGAGGCTGTACATGGGTAGTCAGTTGCTTTGGGTTGGGGATGAGGGGAAAAAGTAGCTCATGAGAAAGACACGTACATAGTAGCATAAAATGAAACTTACAATGTAAGCGAGAGTCTGACATACAGAGTAAGGAGAGCTGTGCAAATGAGAGGCATTGTGAGAAGAGGCCATTCATTCCGTGGCAGGAAGTAGGAGCCTGAGGGTGGGGTCTTCAAGAGCTTCCAAGTGGGATGTGAGGATGTCTCTGGACGAGTCTATGGCTCCTCCTGTGCACAAAGCTCTGTGGAGGGTGTAGGGGACTGGGAATGAACCTTGGCATATGACCTCAGGATCCATAGTTTTAGAGGTGAATGTCCTTGGATAAATGGAGACATACGGAAAGGAGAGAGTGAAGCTTGCACTTCAGAGAGGCCAAAGTGTCAGTGGAGGAGAGAAGGTGGAGGAATCACTCAGTAAAGGTGAAGACAGACTGACAGTTCTAGACAGCCCGGTAAAGGAGGGTACAGATGGAGTGGGGTTAATGAGGAACATGGATTCCAGGATGGAGGCAGAGAGAGGATGGACGTCTGGGTCTTGGGCTTCTGAGAGTGCAGAATTAAGGAATATACTTAAATCAAGCTTAGCCTTGGCGGCTGCTGCTAGAAGATCTAGCAGTTCAAATCTTGTCCATCACATAATTTGAAGAAATGCAGCAGCCACAGACAAACAGTGCTGTGTCAGCTAGCATGGTTTCTGGCTTCTCTTGAAGGCCTTACTTCCTTTAACTAGCCGTGNGTCCTCAGGCAATGCCTGTCTGGCTCTTATTTCCTTCATTTACAGTGAGTCACCTCCAGGGCTCACAAGTGGATTTCATCCTCTGAAATGGTCCCACCCAGCTTGTTAAATTCTAGGCATTCTTTAAGAAATGTCTCAGAGGCTACATCTGGTTTAGGATTCTCTGAGTTTACTCCTCCCAACCAGAGGAGACCTGCTCACCACACAATCATGGAAGCANGTTGTTTGAATACTCTGATGGCAGTTGTCACCTTTCCAGTGGCAGTTATTAGTGTTTCTCTCTCCTTTTAGGTCACTCCGTGAGAACAGGAAGTGTGACACAGTGGTTTTGCTTATAGTGGGTGCTAGATGGATGAGTTTCAGACAAAGCAGTAAGATGCATTTCCAAAAGGCAAAACAGCTGTGAAGTGATGGAGACTGCTAGAAAGAAAAGGTGAAAAATACTCTGTAATATAGTTCAGATTTTCGTGGGATATTAAAGAGAAGTGGAAAATGTGATGTCATTAGGCCTAACTGTTTATTTGGTTGGCTTTTGCTACAAACTTGAAACAGTCACAGACATAAATAGCTCTTAGTAGAGGGGAAGGCTGGGGAGGTAGCTGCTACTGGCTGCTCTTCCAGAGGACCTGAGTTTGATTCCCAGCACCCACATGGCATCTCACAACCCTCTGTAACACTAGTTCCAATAGACCCAACGCCCTCTTCCCGCCTCTGCAGGCACCAGACATACACATGGTGCACAGAACCCGTGTAGGCAAAACACCCATATACATAGAAAATTAAAAATAGCTATTAGTAGAGACAAAAGTGAATCAAGCAGATATCTTTGGGTTTAAAGAATTCTGTCATGGGGCTGGAGAGGTGGCTTAGCACTTACTACACTCGCAGAGGACCCAAATCTGATTCCCAGCACCCATGACAGATGCCTCACAACCACCAGTAGTGACAGTTCAGGGTAATCTGATGCCTCAAAGGATAAACACAGGCNTGCACACACCTCTACACAGACATACCACACACATACAGTGCAAATCAATCTCACACAAATGCAGTGGAAGAAGGAAAAGTGAAAACATGTTTGGAAGAGCATTGAAGTGCCACATGGCGAACAGAAGGGCAGTGTGTGATCTTTAGACTTAAGAAAACAAGCCAACCCGAAAATGTACCTCATAAATATGCACACCAACAAAATCCCACATATGCACAATATTCTACATTAATCAAAAACATTTTTAAAAATGTGTTTGTTAGCCTGATTTGATCAACACACCTTGTCTACATCTATTGGATTATCATAATGCATCTAATAAGTACATACAATTAAGATNGTAATAAAACCTAAATATGGATTTTAACTAAATAGCCAAAGGATAAGGAGGTTTCTTAGGCTAGTAATCATCTAAAAGACGTAATTCTAGCAGGGCTGGTGGTGTAACCNGTAATCCTAGCAGCTGGGCAGCTGGAGGATCACANATTTAAAGGCCAGTGTGGGCTATGTAGTGATTGTTTGCCTCAAAAACACAAAGGAAACAGAACCCAGGTGTTGAAGTGTTTTCATAGGGAGTGCATTAGTTATTAAGCTGCAGAAATTGTATCAGGTAGCTTTGTTTTGTCTACATAGAGTATTTTTAGTGGCTACTTTTTTTGTTTTAAGTCCAACTTGAGCCACTGTGATCTGCTAAGAAAGAATGTCCCGGCTGGGGTCAGTGGGACAGAACATGGGGATTGAGACAGCACAGGGAAATTCTAGAACTCTATTTAAGTAACTGTAGTATCATCACCATGATAGTGCCACCCCCCAAAGTCATCCACAGAAAAAGTAGCAACAACTCTGAGCCCTCATTCTGTGTCAGTGTCCCCAAGGGGAGCTGTATCTTAAGAGGCCTACTGTCAGGAATCTGTGTATGTGGCTGTGGCGGTCCNTAGGGTAGGCTGTTAGGTGGGCTGGGCTAAAATAGTCCAACATGAACTGAAGCTCCTGGCCACAGGTAGAATGTTTTCTTCCTCCTCGATAACTCAATGTGGCTCTTAAGGCCTT
>LZPO01055159.1:11912-34956 GCA_001675575.1 Neotoma lepida
CTCTGTGAGTTCAAGGCCAGTCTGGTCTACAGAGCAAGTTCCAGGACTGCCAGGACCGTTACACAGAGAAACCCTGTCTCGAAACAAACATACAAACAAAAACTTACTAAATGTCAGAAAGNAAGCATAGTGAGTCATAGTTAAAATTTAATCTGTTCATGCACATAGTGTAACAAGAAGAGTACATGACTTAGAAGGACCTTTAGTAAGTGCTCTAATGTTTCCTTTGAGTGTAACTTCTGAAAACTCAATTGTGAAACAAGGATTTTCCAACAGTTCGGTAATAAGAAAATTTGAAAGTAAATTCTAACATAGCAAAGTTAAAGACAGTGATTTTAAGAATATCACACATTTTATTAATAGAATGTGTCCAGTGTGCTGATAAATGCATTACTGAATGTATGGCCCATAACTCGTGTTTCTGATCCTAAATATATTTTGCTCATCTGTTTGGGAACTGAATTTTTCATATGCTGATTTGTTCATCTAACTGATCCAAATGCTTCTAAAATCATTTGGGTTCATNCCTTGGTATTTGTACTGTTGACANCTCTGGGCTTGCTTAAAGAACTGTATTGTTTTCAATGACTATTTTTCAGATCATCCAAATCAACAGCACAGTACTAATTAGTTTGGAAGAGCTTGTGGTTTCTGAAATTCCCAAGAATAATAATCACAAGAAGCCTCAAGATAATCTCCCCACTGGTGACTTGTGCCAACCCCTTACCACCTTCTGTGATCACACTGTGGCTTTGAAAACCATCCTTGAACAAACATCATCTCCAGTTTATATAGGGATGGAGTGCAGAGCTCTGAGCAGGATAGAGCTCGTGTACTTTCCTCTGTGTTCTCTTTATGACAGGGTAGATGGGGTCAATAGTCCCAAGCTGTCCCTGTGTGACTTGCAGCAACATGAAAGCTTTCTCCANGGTGTTATTCCTGGGAACACATAACTACAACGAGTTGTCAGGCAGATCTAAGATTGATATCATACTTAATAGCAATTGTAAAAGAAGAAATGTAAATATGCATTGGATAGANCTTTGTTTCCTCAGAATGGAAAAAGAAACCAGAAGTTTTATTCTAACACACAGCAATATTTTAAAAATCATAAGAAGAAAAAATTGAGAATAATCATGACCTAAAATATTAAAGCAAATATCAGACTATTTGGCAGCCTACTAAAATCCATTTNGGGGCTATTAATTTTTCTTTAGACAAAATAACATTTATATGTCCTATAGTTTCTAGAATTATGTATTGGAAGAACACAATTATTTTGCAATATAATTTAACCACATACATTTTCAAAACTCTAAAATCAAATCTTGTTACACAGCAAAGGTAATAACTGAATCCTCTTTAAAAGGTGATGTGCTTATAGAGACAACTGCTCCATTTTTTCCCCCCTTCACAAAATTCAAATTATAATCCAATGGCACCACCTGTTGTTGGGATGGCAGAATTGACNTAAATGACAAGATCACATGCTACTGAAATTAAGTCTAAAGATAGAGCACAGGTCTTTGACAGCTGGGCAGATGACATAATGAGGCAGTTACACGGTCATTGATTTGCTCAGATGCCACTCTGACCCTGGCCTTCTGTAGAACTGCCCAGATGTTTTGAGGACCCATCAATGTATGAGCACAAGAGAATATATAATTAAGATTAGTATCCCCTCATGCTTTTAAATGTAAGCCATAGAAGAAAATCATTGGTGACATTGATGTGCATTTGTGGTGTGTGTGTGTGTGTGTGTGTGTGTGTGTGTGTGTGTGTGTGTGTAGAACCCAGGGGACAATATTAGGAGTCATTCTCTATCACTCTCCATCTTTTGAGACTAAATCCAGCAAGCTCTGGAATCCCTGTCTCGCCCCACCCTGTGCACTGTGCTGGAGTTACAGGCATCTGGGTTCTGGAGATCTGACTCAGGTTCTCATATTTTTGTGGCAAGCACTTTAATGTCTAACTATGTCCTCAACATTAACATTGATTTGAAAAAAATACAACGTATAATAAGGTTGGATTGAACATTAAAGTTCTGCAGATCACATTTTTGGAAGCATTTATTCGTTCATTTATTGGAAACATGATGGACTGAACAAATAACCAGTAAATACATTTTAAAATAACTTTTATAAAATAATGAATATACTCTTGTATACTTATACTTTAAAAAACTAAATACCCTCATAGGCAAAGTCATTGAAGGACTTCAGAAGCAGAGCAATAAGGCTGGAGAGATAGATCAGTCCTAAAAGTGCTTGCCACTCAAGCATGAGGACTCAAGTTTGACTCAAGCTGGGTATTGTGACATAGTCTTGAGATCCCAGTATTGAGGAGACACAAACAGGATGATTCCTGTGTCTTGCTGGCCAGCCAGCCAGGTTCAATTTGGTGACCCTAGGTTCCAGTCTCAGAAAACAAGGGGCATGGGTCTCACAGAGAAAGGACACCTGAGGTTGACTGTAGGACTCCATGTGTGCCTATACACACAGAAACACACACACACACACACACACACACACACACACACACACACACACACACCACGGAGACATACTGAAAACAAAAGGCAAAGCAGTAAATCAATAGGTTGAGTTTTCCTCAGCTGTCCTGGGAACTTACAGGATGTTGCTGTTTGAAAGTGAACTACTTTAGGCCGTACAACAATGACAGAATCCTGAAGAGAGTTCCACTGAAGAGGAGTTTCTATCTAAAAATATTCGCAAAGCTGACAAGAACACATTTCATCACAAGTAACTCAGGAAACATCATAAATTCTCAGGCACAGTTAGAAAACAATTAGATAAAACTTATATCACCTAAAAAATTATTGAGATTTGAAATTCTGTGAATTGGTTAAAAGTGGGAATAAAGGAACTAAGCAGAGACTTACAGAAAGACTATAAAAACAACAAAGCAATAGAAAACATGAATGAAATTGATACATAGAAGATGGAATGAATAAACACAATAAATTGTCTCTTTATTTCTCAAATGGACAGTAAATGGTATGGTAAAGGGAAAATATTAAAATTGAAATGACTGATTTTCCCATAAATTGATGAAAATCATGAACTTTGTCATTGAAAATCTGAAAATGTCCTCTTCTTCTTTACCTCCCTCCTTCCCTCCCTCCCTCTCCCTCCTCCCTACCTCCCTCCTTCTCTTACAGCCTCCCTCTCTTCTTTCTTTCTCTGCTTTCTGCTGTCATGAGGTAAGCACCTTTACACTACTATGTGTTCCCACTATGGCATTCTGCCTCACTACAGGCCTCAAATAATGCGGCTAAGTGATCCTGGATGGAAACTTCTGAACTAGGAAATTACAAATCTTCCCCCACTTATGAGTTGTTTACTTAACAGATTTCATCAGGGTGGTGGAAAGTGAGCAAAAATCACATATTTCCAATCTAAAAACACGACAGGACAGCAGCAGCCTTTGTGCCTTACTATTGCTGTCTTAAGATGACACTAATGTAAGCCAGGCCTATGTCCATCTGTCCAGGTTCCAATCTCAATTAGAGCTTCTTTATAATGCTGCACAATGTGTGACAGAGAAGGTCCAAGTGCAGAGGGCATTCATCCTTTGGCAAACATGGCATTCTTTGAACAAGGGTCATGGTCACTCNACTGAACCAGGGAGTTAATGATCACAGACCTCTTCCTCTAGTTTTTCACGCAGTAGTCCAGCACCAACTTTGAGCCAAGTAACTTTGGACAGTCNTGTGTTAGCTTTTCACTACAACAAATAAATATATGAAAAATGAACTTAAAAAGAGAAACTGTTTTAGCTGACAGTTTAAGAGATTTCCATGCATGTTGACTGGTCTATTGCCTGTGACAGAATAACATATCATGGTGGAACCCAGAGAAAAACCACTCACTTTAGACAGGAAGGAAAGGGAGANAGAGAGGGTCTGGAATCCTACAGTTCTTCTTCAAGAACGCACATTGTCATGATGACCTAAGAATGTCCAACTAAGCCTATTTCCTAAAGGTTCCACTACATCCCCAAAGCACTGTATTGATCACCAAACACATCTAGCATGTTGGCCATTGGGACATTGTAGTCCAAACTGTAGCAAGCACCTACTCAGTAGAACTAAGACACACCACACNGGCAGAGCCNGGGAAAACCTCTCAGTTAAGAAACTAGTATTTGTTCCCATGTGCACTGTTGCTGACTTAGCTCACAGCTTGAAGAACATTATCTTCTGGCTGTCCAAGTCCATCCAGGTTCAGAGACTGTGCCTACCTGAAATCAGTATTCCTCCACCAGACTATGGAGGGCTGTGTTACTATGCAGCTNAGTTCCACATATCTTTACTGCATCCCTAACCTGTCCAGAGAGGATGAGATGTAAGGGACTTATAGAGAGACAAATCCCAGAAGAAAACATGAAAAACAGTGGGAGAGGAAGACCCTGAACACTAAAGGCTAGGGAACTATAGAAACTCAGAAGACAGAGNCTGGAGGGGNAGCTTAGTGGTTAAGAGCATGTACGGTCTTCTCAGAGCAGTTTGATTCCAAGCACCCACATCAAGTAGTCAACAACCAGCTATAGCTCTAGATCCAGGGGTTGTCTCTTGTCTTCAGGTGCCTGACTCACAGTCACGTACCCACATACACACGTGCACAATGACACATAGTTAAAAATAAATCTTCGAAAGGGTACAGAAGAGGTNCTAGCATAGGCAAGCTGTGACGTAATTTTAATTATATTGTTATCACATCGAGAGTCCTTAGAATGCAGTGAGAACAGCAGGAAAGGCTAGAAGAACGTGAGCTCCAAGGGCCTCAGCTCGCTTTTCTAGCCATCTTTGTGCTATAACAAAATACCTAGACTGNGTGGCTTACAAACAACAGAAACCTATTGTGTCTGCCTTTGGCGACTGGAAAGAACAAGATGAAGANACTAACAAATTTGGTGTAATTATTAAGGCCTGTTTCTGCTTCGTAAGTGGCATAATCATGTATGGCTGCATGAAAAGGAAGAGCAAGTTCTTGGTCCTCTTTCATGAGGACATCAATCTAAAGCAGGAGGGTGCCACCCTCACCACTAAATCAGTTACCCCAAACCCCGTATTCTACCATCAACATTTTATGGGGTAGAATGTCGTCAAATACATTTGGAGTAGGGAACAAATGAACACTGAGGTCACTGGACTAGCAGAGGACAAGGTGAGAAGCCAAGAGCTACAGGAAGCCTTTTGAGGCTGAAAAAGGAAACTAGTAAGATTTTAAATTTTTTGAAATTATATCATTTCCTCTCTTCTTTTTTCTCCCTCTAACATCTCTCATATATACCTCCCTCACTTGCTCTCTCTCTTTCTCAGATTCATGCCTCTTTTCTTTAACTATTAGCACATACATACATGTATGCACATAATCATACACACACACATATATATATATGTATGTATGTATTCCTCAAGACAGTAATACAACCCTCTCAGCCCATATAATGTTATTTCGCAGGGCTGACCATTGGCATTGAATTGTGGGGCTTTTCNCTGGGGAAGACTATTCCTCCTGCCCTCAGCATTTCTTAGTTCTTTGTCTAGGGTTGTGGCTTCGTGAGCTTTCATTGTCTTCATTTCATCCTCTCAGGTAGTGTTATAAAATATAAACATGGCTTTCTCATGTCATGGATCAAAGCTCTTCTCAAGCTCTTGTGATTTTTTTAAATAAAGNTTATATTGACAAACAAGCATTGCTAGCATGTCTATTGGCTGTCATCCTTGTTCCATGCTGGGTTATGCAGGGGCTCATGGGGGATGTGTGAGGAGCAATAGGGGAGGAATAACATGGTACAATGACGGGGGGAGGTGGAAGAAATTTGGCCCCTTAACTATGGAGTGGGGAAGGAGATGAATCAGGAGGGAGGAGGGTAAAACAACAGTAAGGATGTCTGAAAACACTGTAAGAGATCATTATCTACCTAAGATTACATATAATACGTAGAAATCTGTGTATACATAGACATATATAGTTTAGATGAAATTCTCACACTTGGGCTGGCAATATCCCCCAAAGATCCACAGACTAATGAATAGTCCACNTGTAGGCCTGAGCCTTTCCAATCAGTCTGTCATAAAGCCCACAGAAATCAGCATGCACAGCTCTGCTGCTACACGGACTCTATACCCTCTTCAGCCCTCTAGTTTTCTTTACTTTCTCCAGTATTTCTAGAGTAATAGCTTCATGTGGTGCTCAGAGCTCCCCTAGCTGACTCTCAGGGCAAAGAGGCTCATTGTAAAGCCTAGCTTTTGCATTATGGCTTCAGTAAATACTGGATTTTAGATGTCAACGGCCTAGCTGTTCACTCCTGTTTCCCCACAAGAACCAGGCAGACTTGTCACTTCATCCCCATTTGCATTTCAGGTCCACTTCTGTCAACAGAGATGCTAATAGTATGTTTAGGCAGAGTTATGTCTCAACTTGTTAATTAATCTACCAAGTTCATCCATTCTGCTTCCAAAATGCCTGTGGGATTTGCTACTACCTAAACTCAGCACTGATATGGCTCTAACTCACAGCTTTCTCCTGGACCACTGCAATCGCTTCCTGACTGGTTTAGCAATGTCCAGACTCTTCTCCTAATTCACTGTCTGCACTCCTCCCTGCCAGGCAGCATTATAAAATATAAATATGGTCTTGTCACGCTGTTACTCAAGACTCTTCTCAAGCTCCTACTACTTTTAAAATAAAGTTTATATTAAGAACCAATCAAGAAGATTAAGGGGATAGGCTCTGAAATCAAACTTCTGTCTTAAAACATTTCATGCTAGGTCCTGGGTTTATATCCTGATTTTTTTTTTCATTTATTACATGACCCAGGGCAAAGTACTTATCCCTGCAAGAGATCTAGTAACCTACATCACAGAGTGTGAGAGTTATGTATTGTAATATATATAAGGGCTCACTACTGACCTGCATAGTCCTAAGGAAATAAATATTAGCTGCTGCTATTTTTATTTAAGACAGTGTCCTATATTTTTTAAGATTCTAACTCCAGTAGTGATCAGCTAGTATTGCCCTAATGAAATATTTCAGACTAGATGGCTTTTGCAGANATTTTCTTTTTCCAGTTCTGGAAGCCAGATTTCTAACATTAAATGGCTCTAGAGATTGGCTTAAGCAGTGGTTCTCACCCTTCCTAATGCTGCAACCCTTTAATACAGTTCCTCAAGTTGTGGTGACCCCAAATTATAAAATTATTTTCATTGCTACTTCATAACTGTGATTTTGCTACTTTTATGAAGTATAATGTAAATATCTGTGTTTTATGATGATCTTAGGTGACCCCAATAAAAGGGTCATTTGACCCCCAAATTGGTCATGACCCACAGCTTGAGAACCACTGGCTTAGAGTGAGAATTCCCTTTTGGATCATTGGGTGCTGACTGTATTATGTAGTTACATTGCTTTCTCTCCATGAACGGAGAAAGGGGAGNGGGAAGAAAGGGGGGAAAAGAGAAAGAGAGAATAAGTAAATAAATATATATATTCTGGTGTTTACTTACAGCAAATAGGATGCTCGCCCTGCTGAATAAAGGCCCAATACTATGACCTCATTGACCCTGAATTATCTACTGAAATGTCTCATCTCCTAGTGCCTTCATGGTTAGGCTTTAGACACATAGAATTCAGAGAGAGAGACAGTTCGGTTCCTGACTTGTATCTTTCTAGTTACAGAAAAATCAGAATTTTTCCACAATAATATTTCATACCTAAAAGGCACATATACTATCTCATTATAGATATATATGCACATATATGCATATACATATATATAATTTTTTCCTTTAAAAATATTATTGTATACATACATGATGTGTTTAGAGGTGTGCATGCTATATCATATATGTGAAGTCAGTTCTCTCCTTTACATGAGACCCAGGATTCATCATGGTTGCAGGCAAGCATCTTTACTGCTGAACCATCTTGGCAGCCCTTTCCCATTCTTTAGTCAAAATTCTCTCCAGCTTGAATTTTTCTGTTTTCCTCTGATTGAAATGAAGAAATAATTCTTTATTTCACCTTTGCTCCTTTATGTTGTTTTTCTAAATCAATAGGTTGTATAAGAAGGGTATTTTCAATTTCCATTTTTACATCCAATGTTCACTATTACATATCACAACAACTTATCCCACATTATTTCTCAACATTCTTTTCACATACACTTTGAGTTGAAGACAGATAATTTTTAGAATAATATAAGTTATATGATCTTGATTAAAATGAGAACTTGAGAAATTATCTAAACATGGTCTTTAATTTACAGATGAAGAAAGCAGGGGACAGTGAACTGACATAACCAATACCACAGCTGGTGGATTTAGAGTTTCTACTTCTACTCTAAAGTTTATACTGTTATTCCACTGATTCCCTAACAGTCTTTTCCTGAACATAAACTATTCTAGAAACACAGTGACTCAAACGTGTTCCTTTAATGCTGAGCACACTTGCAATTCCTGGAGCATGGCAATTAAACAACTTGCTTAAATTCACTGGTTAGCAGCTNATGGGAACATTCTTTTTCTACCATATAATCATGTTGGTAGGAAATGCTAGCATAATAACGCCATACTTAAATGTGACCATGCAGGATTTGAAAGGGGTCTCATGTACTCAGTATAAAAATAGAGCTGAGCAGAGGTTAGAATGATGCATAATAAAAATCATTAACTTTGTTAAGATTTCTGGTTTTACTGGAAGGCAGAGAGTATATGAGTAGGCTTCCTCAATGACATGAGGAGGAGACCTGTATAGGATTTATAATTGTATTGCAGTGTAGGTTTTTGAAATTGTTCATTTTATTTTAGTGTAATGATATGCACTAACTTAGGACATAAGGACTCCCGTGGGAAAATTGTTTTTCTCATGGTCATTGGGAACAAACAGAAAGTGAAACTGCTTCCTTCATTTGAAAGAAACTTGGGGGAAAGAGGAGGAAGGCAATTAAACAAGGTTAGGGAATTACAATGAGCAATTCCCTTGACATGAGATAGTACATATTTATTAGTATAAAGTTATTGAATGTGAAAATTTTGAATAAATAAAAATTTGTATTTCTATTGTAAAAGAAGTACACAATTTAAATGTTGTAGTTAAAGAATAAGTAAGCCAATACATAATTTAACATTAATTCAATATTACTTGCTAAAATATGCACTGCTAATTTAAAAATGTAAAACACTGAAAATAATACAGCATAAAAGAAGTGACAAGGACATTAATCAGTATCTGGTGAGATCTACCTCTTTTGGTATAAATGAAAATTCAAAAAAAAATCACAGTTCAAGGTATTTTCCTTTTCTCAAAACACACTTTTTACACTAAAACTGCCAGAGAAAAAATAGGCAGTACTTTACAAGATAGAGGGGTGTGTGCATGTGTGTGAGTAAAAAGAAGCTATGTCACACAGGGTGACAATGCTCCCCACAAGAGCCATAGACAACCTAACAAAAACCCAAATGCCAGGCATGGGAAACCTTCCTTTGTTAGTCATGGGAGTCCAAAAGACTCCGTAAACAATATTGGCTATTGTTATTGCTCTGGGTTTGATGGGAATGTCTTTCTAAAAATGTGTTGCTCTGATTGGTTGATAAATAAAGCTGTTTGGCCAATGGTGAGGCAGAATAAGGTTAGGCGGGACATTCTAGCTAGGGAAAGAGAAGCAGAGAGCGGAGCTGGGCAGACGCCATTCCGCTATCTAAAAAACAACATGTAACAACACACAGGTAAAGCCACGTGGAACATGTGGCGACATAGATTTATAAAATGGGTTAATTTAAGATGTAAGAGCTAGCTAGCGAGAAGCCTGCCAGGGCCATAGTTTAAAAATGATATAAGCCTCTGTGTATTTATTTGGGTCTAAGCGGCCGTGGGAGCTGGGCGGGGGAACCAGACAAACTTTCGTCTACATGNGTTTACCTCCTGAAGTTAAGACCATACTGCTGAAAACACCACACACTTCAGATGCTGGCCTAAGAACTGAACTGGAACTGACCTGCAAACCTCCTCCGTAAAGACCAGCTCTCATAGTATTGGAAGGTGCTACGTAAGTTTCCAAGGAAGAAAAGCAACCAATAGCCCTATAAATAGTTCTTTAAAGCCTACCCGTCATAACAATGGCTAGCCTTGACAAGATATCCCTAATGGTGCAATAGTGGCACTTTTATCTTGAGGGTAAACAACAGCTGGAGAATTAGACTTAAGGCTCCCTCAGTAGGAGGGAATTCACGACTGGGACTGTAAACATAGCCAACTATCCATGGTTGGAGAGGTCATAGACTCTAGAAGAGAATCTATTACTGCCATTTTTGTAAAATAATTTCTAACTATATTTTAAATACTTATCCTTATACCAATAGATAAATGTAGCTCTTACTTCTAATCAAAGCAGCTTTTTTTTTTCAGCAAATGAAAATTAATACACAGATGCACAACTGGTCACAATAAAGAGAATTAGTGACTGTAGAGTGCCCAACTACAATAGATATATCTACAATCAGACCTGTATTCCTCATGCTTAGGGAAAAATCACAGGGGTGGGGGTGGGGACTATAAGGGACAGATCGGGCTGCCTGATTTAGATGGTGTTTTATAGACACAGTGGAGAAGCTCTACCCATGAAATCACAGGGATATGGTTGGCTACAAAAGATCTGCATAATGACCAGCTGACATACTGATGGGGACCAGGGAAGTTTCACATGGTCCCACTCCTACATGAAGAGCTATAGGCAAATTAATGACTCTTAAGAGAGGGAGAATCAGTTTTCTTCAGGGATGAATTACCCAATCCCAAGTAGTCAATTCTAAATACATGTGTTGTGGAATAATCTTTTTGTAAACTGTGAAGATGTGTCACTCTGGTTTAATAAAAAGCTGAACGGCCAATAGCTAGGCAGGATTTCCAGGCACAGAAGATGCTGGGAAGAAGAAGGGTGGAGAGCAAGCAAGATGAGCAGTACAGAGATGAGATAATAAAGCTACTAGACAAAAAGTAAATTAATAAAAATAAGTTAATTTAACTTATAAGAGCTAGTTAGAAACAAGCCTAAGCTATTGGCTGAGCTTTCACAATTAATAATGTCTCCATGTCATTATTGGGGAGCTGATGGTCCGAATGAAAAAGTTCAACTACACACATGTATTTAAGTACAATACTAAATAGACTCATTAGGGTGTGCATATTACAACAATAAAGAAGTCATGAATTTGAAAGGAAGTCAAGAGGCCGTGGGAGGAGCTTGAAGGGGAGAGGAAGTAGTGAAAATCATTTAAATATGGTGTGTACTTTGTATGAGAATGGTTCCCATAGGGTCCTATGTTTGAATACTTGGTGCTCAGTTGGTGAAAATGTTTGGGAAGGATTAGGAAGTATGGCCTTGTTGGAAGAAGTGTGTTATAGGGGGAGATCTTTGAAGTTTCAAAAGACAAATGTCATTCCCAGTGTGCTCTCTCAGCTGTTCCTACTGCCATTCCTTCATTCCATCATCATAGACACTAACCCTCTGGAAGTGTAAGCCCAATTAACACATTCTTTTCCAAGTTGCCTTGGTCACTGTGCTTTATCACAGCAATGGAAAAGCAACTAAGACATATAGTATTCATGTATGAAATTATATATATATATATATATATGTATATATATATAGTTGTTTGTTTTGCTCTTTGGGGGGCCCACCACCCAGCTCCCAAATAAATCACTCATGGAGGCTTATTCTTAATTATAAATACCTGGCCTTAACTTGGCTTGTTTCTTGCCAGCTTTTCTTAACTTATCCCATCTACCTTTTGCCTCTGGGCGTTTTCCTTTTCTTACTTCTATATATCTTATTTTCATTCTTATTCCATGGCTGGCTGTATGACTGGGTGGCTGGCCCCTAGCATCCTCCTTTCCTTGTTCTCTTGATCTTTCTTCTTTTCCGCCCAGATTTCTCCTTCTATTTATTCTCTCTGCCTGCCAGTCCTGCCTATCCTTTCTCCTGCCTTGCTATTGGCCATTCTGCTCTTTATTAGGCCATCAGGTGTTTTAGACAGGCACAGTAACACAGCTCCACAGAGTTAAACAAATGCAACATAAAAGAATGCAACACATCTTTGCATCATTAAACAAATGTTACACAGCATAAACAAAACAAATGTAACACATCTTAAAATAATATTCTACAACAATATATATATATATTTAAATTAAACAAAGACATGCTTTTAAAATATAGTCTTTTCTCTCTGTATTGGTACAGAGGTGACCAAATCTATAATAACTATTTCTATGTTATTGGAAAAAATATGGTATTGAATTATATATATAGATATATATAATATACTAAAATGTATAGTTTTTAAGAGAAATTTGGATTTAAGTTACATCTTCCCTTTGAGATATGTTATGTCTTAAGAGTTGGTAAAGTTAGAATGTTTGCTTATTACAGGAAGTAAATTTAAGTTATAACTTCCAGTATAAATAAATTTCATTCTTTTGATTGATGCTTATCTTATTATAAGACTTCATGCATCTGTACTTTAAGAAAAAAGTAAATAATTTTCTGCAATTGTAAGGATAACAATCATGGTCATAGGGAGTTACAGACGAATGTACTGTGAAATTTCACAAGTTATTGTTAGTTTAGACTATAATAACTGAAGAAAGTTTTATACAAAAAAATAAGAATAGTCCACCTTACAAAGACTCAATATATGAAAATAGGATAAAAGAAGCTCTAGGGCCAACAAGTAAGCACAGTGAATTAACGAGCTTTGCTGTCAAGCCTGAAACCTTCAACACATGGCTGAATGAGAGAACCCATTACTACAAGTTTTCCTCTTACCTCTACATGTGTATCATAGTGTGCATGAACCCATGAGTTCAGGTGTATGTACATGCACACACACACACAAGTAAATGAATGTAATTTTTTTAAAAAAAAAAGAGGATGAAAGGAATCCAAAAGACTACTTTTTAAAAGTTATGAAGAAGGCTATGGCCATAAGAGGCATTTTTAGCAATCCCCTAATACTACAGGGAAGAATGCTTAAATAAGGAAAAAATTATAAATTAGAAAGCCTTTTTTTCAAGCTGGGTGATTTAAATAAGAGTTTATTTATCTTAACTAGCTAATACAAGAACAATGTTCTAAAAAAACTACATATTCTGAAATCAGTGAGCTACGCATCTTGAATTTATCATTAAAGAAAAAATTGTCTAAAATTTGAGTCAAAAAGTACATAAACATTAGCGTTGCATCAAATTTCCACAAATAAGTAATAAAAACATCCCTTGTTTTCTGTCCCATTCCATGTACCAGAAAGTATCTGAATCCTTTACACACATTTTTCTTTTATACCTTACAGTATGTGAACTGTATGGTAATTCCTAGTCTAGGGAAAATAAGCCAAAATGGAGTGAACCTAACTTGATAATCATCACAGAAGAATCCCGGGTTTTCATGACGTAGAATCCGACCTCCAAATAACTATGAAATACTTCATCCCAGAAACAAACAAAAAAGAACCCAAATCTTTAAAAGAACAAACTTTTAAAATGCACAATTTGCCCTTTCCATATAAACGTCAAAGCCAACCAATGAAAATAATCTTTTTTAAATGTCACAAATAATTCATATTAAATTTCACGGAATGCTAATCTTTTAATAAAACCCTGGTCTTTAATCTCAAGAGCTGCCAACATCTGTGTCTCAAAACATGAGAGATGAAATCTGTGCCATTTACAAACTGGTTGCTTTAGGTCAGCTTACTTCCAGCTAGCTCTGTAGTGTGCGTTACACCTGTAGTTATTTTTAATACACGAATGCATTTACAAGTGTAACCAGGTAATGAGTTGGTTGGATTTTACCTGGTTTATCAAGGGACAGTGGAAGGCAGCTTCCAACTCAAGAGCATAGCTATCATCTTATAATTCCAGTTCTGTGAATTATTAAGGACCAGGTAGGAGAGCGAGGGCCTTGTCAAAGCGTGCTACAAAAAAGTAGAGCACAGCCCAGGAGAGCAGGAGCTCTCTCAGTGCCCTGACAGGGCAGGGCAAAAGCCTACAGTCCAACCACCCCGAAACCATACAGGTCCCAAAGGTGACCAGAGAGAGACTCCCAGCTCTTCGGAAGCTCTACCCAGTTCTGCTTCCGGGGAAGAGATTCCCTGCTGCTCCGCGGGGGGCGGGGCTAAAGGAAGTCGGAAGTCCTGCCACTTCCGATACGGGAAACTCCAGGCTGCGGCTTCGCCCGGCTTGACAGGCGCGGTCTCTGCCGGCACCGTGCTTGCCTCACCTCGCTTGGCCTCTCGGTCGCCGTTCCGCCGCCCCTTTCTCGACTCTCCCCTTCCCTATGTTCCGGGGCCGGAGTCCGGGAAGCAAAGACCCTCTAGCCCAGTCCCCATCATGTCCGAAGTGACCAAAGAGCTGCTGGAGCTGGTATGGGGCACCAAGAGCAGCCCCGGGCTGTCGGACACCATCTTCTGCCGCTGGACGCAAGGTACCGGGACAGGGCTCACGGTTCCAGCCACTCCGCCGGGGCTCTGGGAGTCGGGCCAGGACGCCCCGCTCGCTTCCGGGACCCCCGGCTCCACCACCTCGGCTACCTGGCGCTTGGCCCCAGTGCCCTAACTCTGCTAGTACCCGTGCTTGGTCCCAGTACCCCCGCTTCTAGGCACTTGGGCACCCGCGTTCTGTCCCAGTAGCCCCGCTTGGTCTCAGCACCTCAGTTCCAGCCCTTCTGGTACCCTCACTCTTTCCCTGTATTCGGGCTTGGTACCCCAGCTTCAATCCCTCTAGTATCCGCGCTCTTTCCCTGTGCCGGCCCTTGGTCCCAGGACCCCAGCTCGGCCACTCGGCTTCCTGCACTCTGTCCTGTACCGGCGTTTGATCCTAGTACCACAGCTCCAGTACCTGGGGGTACTCGCACTCTTTCTTGTATCAGAGCTTGATCCCTGTATCCCTGCTCTGGACCCCTCGGGACTCCGCACTCAGTTCTAGTACCCGGACTTGGTTACAGTAACACGGCTCCTGCACCTCAAGTACCCGGCGTTAGGCTCGGTTGCCTTACCTCTGGCCTGTCTGATACCCCGAGCTCGGTTCTAGTACCCATGCTCCAATCAGTGGTTCTCAACCTTCCTAATGCTACGACCCTTTAATATAGTTCTTTATGATGTGATGATCCCCAAATATAAAATTATTTCGTTGCTACTTCATAACTGTAGTTTTGCTACTGTTATGAATCGTAATGTAAATATGCGCTATGCAGGATATTTGGTATGCGACATCTCCACCCCCTGGGGCTTTGGGGTCGAGACCCACAGGTTGAGAACAACTGCTCTAAGTGGCTTTTAATGGAGAGAATTTGGATAGGAGGGTGTTTACCACAGAGCCCAGGCGCCTCTGCCGCGCTCAGCTGACTTGCTGCAGGGGTGGAGGGGTGAGGGTGGACTACTGCAATGTGTGACGCCTAAAGGATCTTTACACCTCCAGTCTCCAAGTGAGTTTTCTGTTATCAGTGTTTGGTTTTGGGGGTGGTGTGGGGTGGGGTGAGGTGAGGTAGTGATCCAAGTGACTAATGCCAGAAAGCAGTTTTATGTTGTAACTTTGTAGTTAGGTGTGGTGCACTGAATGGAAGCATGGTATTGCTCACTGCAAATTGTTCNCTTGGCCTCAAGTATCCCTGCTTTTGAGACGGTGTCTGATACTGTTTGTTGCATTTTAAAAGGAATATGGATCACAGCACTTCCTCTGCCAGTCTAATGGTGCTCAGAATTAATTACTCTTAGAGGCCATTGCTAAATGTTGCTGTGGTGGTCATTTGGGATTATTCGAGTAGGCACAGGGCACATTAGTAAGGCGGCTTGATTTTTGTGGTCGATAACTGCATTGAATTGACAACTGCAACCTCAGTCTTCTGAAAATAAGATACAGGTGTAAAATAAGAAACAGTTATATCTAGAGAGATTCCATTTATGAAATTACTTTAGGCAAGTTATTTGCTTCACGTTGCTTGTTAAAATAAGCCAATAGAGTAGCACATAGTTGTTCATTTTTCATTGATAGGACTGTTTTAGTTAATTCTTTGGAAATCCCTTCCANTTAAACAAGTATATGTTTTGGGTTATTTTTTAGCAATCCTTATATAAAGATTTATATGATNTTTTTCTTTACTTAAAAAACATATGTGTATGAATGTTTTGCTTCCATGTATGCTCACGCACCACATGCATGCCTTGTGCCCACAGAGGCCAGAAGAGGGCATTGGATTCCCTGGAACTAAAGTTATGGATGGCTGTGAGCCTGCATATGGACGCTGGGAATAAATGCTTTTAGCAGCTGTGCCATCTCTACGATTTTGTTTAAAGGCAATAAGCCTTTCACTAAAAGGTTTGAATTTAATTTTGTTTTTGAAACAATGTCTCACCATGTAGCTTTGTTTGGCCTCGAACTCACTGAGATCCACCTGCCTTGTCCTCCTGCGTGCTGAGATAAAAGACATGCCATATCTTGCCAGTCCAGGCTGACTTTTTAATTTGAAAGTTTGTTTTCTGTTTTGGTTTTCTCCTGTTCATTTGCCTACTTTTTAAAAAACGTTTTTTGCCTTTTTTAGTTCCTTAGCACCACTTACTCTTTTGTCTTCCTATAAGCCTCGCTGGTGTCCCTAGCCTTTGCAGCTGAAGCCTGGGATAGTAGAGCAAACATCAAGTGCCTGCAGTGGTTATTAGGTGACGGGACAGATAGTCCTGGAAATACTTGGAGTCCTTGGAGCCAGTCGTGCAGGCAGCAGAAGAAAGTGTTCCAGACAGAGGGCACCGCCCCTGTAAAAGTCTTAGTGCCATGTTCTCCGACTGCTAATNGGGGAACAGGAAGGACATCAACGTGGCTGGAGAGGAGCAGTGCGAAGGAGAGGGGAATAAANGCTTTAAAAGTAATATAGTCATATAAGGCTTTCTATCCATTATAAGGACATTGACCCTCATTCTGAATGAAACAGGAGTCCCTGGGAGTTTTGGAGCAAGGAGATACAGGTTCTGTTTTTAGAAGGTTGATTTGATTGCTGTGGTTGAGNGGAGACAGTGGTGAGACTGATTAAGATCAGATGGTCCCTGTAGTCCAGGAAGAGAAGTGGNGCAGATCAGGATAGTAGCACTGGAGACAGGAGGAAGCTGGCAGATTGACCATGTCCCAGCAGAATCCAAATTGGCGTCTTCTCTGTCTGACAGAAGTAGTATTGATCATGNGAACATTTGACGAGCTAGGAGTTCAGTTTTCAGTGTTGATTTCGTAATGCAGTGTTTGGCAGACTCTGCAAAGGGCCAGTGCCTTTTCTCGTTCTCAGTGTTCCTCATGGGTNGTGTAGGCACAGCTTTCCAAAACATCTCTTATGAAATATTTGGGGACTGTGTTTTCCCTGACCTCAGTTTAGATCTCGAGCTCAGGAACCACTCTGTCCCTTCCTCCAAACTTCACGTTGTTTTATTGTTTTCACCTGAAGGTGTGCTAGAAAAAGAGATGCTCNCCATAGCACCTTAATGTGGATTTTATCTTTTTGTAATGTGGCGGAGCTGTATTTGATTAAAATTAGATTTTGGAGGTTTTCAGAAATAAGGGACAGTCTTTANTTAATAATATGGAAAATAAGATTTTTAACTTATGAAAAGTAAGGGATCATTTAAAAATATAGAATGGGCCAACAAGATAGCTCAGCAAGGAAAGGTACTTGCCACCTGAGCCTGATCANCGAGTTTGATCCTCAGAACCTACATGTACANACACACACACACCATACACACAAAAATAATTCATTACCAGATCATTTGGGTCAAAGTTTGAATTTAGGTTTTCCTTTCGGTAGCATAACTAAATTGTAATTCACCTAATAGGTAATTTTAAAAAAATCATAATTTTCAAACACATGAGAAGGTTAATTACTTAGTACTTTAAGTATATAATGTAGTTTCTTTAATTCAAAAATTTGAAATATCTGTACTATGGTGTCATCTTGTACAGCTTTTTGAAATCTTNTTTAACTGTTACCACAACCCTGCAAGACAGCAGAGGATAAACATCTCTATTCTAACATTATTAGCTAAGGAAAATAGGCTCCATTCAGATATTTGGCTTAGCTCACACCATCTGGCTTNTANTAATCTAACCAAGTCTGTGCCCTTGGTTTTACACTGGTTACTAAGACTTTAGAGACCTTGCTTATCCAGTTGGTTGGAGGGATGCGAATGTGTACAGACAAGACTTGAGAATAAAAGCCAGGAAATTTGCAAAAAGGTTCATGGCTCACATTTAAATTAGGTCCTATAAAACATGAAACTGAGGATGTCCTCACTGTGAAATATGTTACAAACTGTCTATCAAATCAGTTGTTAGATGAGTAATTTTAGGGTTAATCAGAAAAATTGTCCTTTTGTGATAAACAAATTTCTTTTAAATCTAGGAAACAATTTGAATGAAAACACTTGACAGTAAAAGTAGCTATATATTAACAAACACATTCAAGGAGAGAAATAAACACAACTCACTGCATTGTGATTGTAGTAAGCACCACCCATGGATCTTGATAGTTGTATTATATCGATAAGATTTTTAATAATGTTTTTACTTCTNTGAATATTGGTGGAATTTTTAAGGAAGGCTAAAATCCCTTCCTAATTCATTATTTATTACATGAACTGAGAGACTGGTAGAACTTTGTTCTTCTCTGCACTTGCATGCAGTACCAGAGCTCCTTCCTTATTCTCCTTGGACAAACAGTGAAGGTGTCTTGGTGTCACCTCTCTTATCCAAGTCCTGACAAGGCCTGNCCCTGCTTAGCAGAAGAGAAGGTGGGGGTACTGGTGGATTCTGGATGGTATGGCCACCGACTCTTGGCACAGATTCTTGGCTTCACTTCTCATTCCTAGTTTAAACATGAAATTTGGTTGTCTTAATGTGATAACCAGCACTCTCAGGTGTCACTCTCCTTATTANGCTTTTTCCATCCATCTTAACTACGTCCANATCTCCATTTATTTAACTNTCACAGACTCCAGTGTGTTGTGTGCTGGATAAACCTGTGTCTGGCATCAGCACAGACAGTCATCACACCTTAGCTGNGTCCTCACTTCTACTCTTCATCCTTGTCAGCTAGCCTTGTACTTTTCAGAACTAGCATCCAGAGAGTTCCTTAGTTCTTACCNTTCTTCATTCCCTTGGCTCCAGTCAGTGGATTCACTTTTTTATTGTTGTTGTTTAGAAATCTTCTAAGATTTATATCTCTTAGATCACCAGCTTTCATATTTTCTGAGCTCAGGATCCTGTTATACTCTTAAAAATTAAGGAATGCAACATGAAAGCATACAACATTATCAGGATTGTGGCAGATTATGTCTTGGCAGATTTCGAAAACTGTTTTAACTCCAGGTGGGTCCCTTGCACCAGTCTCTAGTACTACAAAAAGTCTGTGAGACAGGGTGCACATTTGAGAACCTGTCTGGTTGGTAGTCACTATTGCCATGCTACACTCTCTCAGCTCTCTTGTAAGATTTACAGGTCTTGAATTTCTTTTTTCCCATATGAGTCATTGAATCAACTCCCATTTACTTATTTAGTTTGTTTGTTTTGAGTCAGGGTCTCACTATGTAGCCCTGGCTGCCTGGAACTCACTAAGTAGACCCAGGTTGGGCTCAAACTCAGAGTTCACTTGCCTCTGCCTCCCAAGTGCTGGGNTTAAAAGCATGTGCCATTTTTTAGTTCATGGCCTTCATTCTTTTGGCTAACATCAAGTATCAAAATAATTCTTCATGCTACCTCCTTTTTCCTTCTGTGAAACTTGTACAACAAATAGTTTGCTTTTGCTGTCTCTCCTTCTGTCATTTACAGTCTTGCTTTCTTGCTAGCTCTGAGTTTCCCTTTGTAGTACCTTCAGTGGCATGCTTGATCCAGCACTTCATGGCTTAGCACTTGTCACAGCTGACCACTCTTGTATCTAATTGTTCTCTTCNAGANCCTCAGCTACCATATTTCTGTCTTGCCTGTTTTTCTAAGCTGTTATCCTGCAATCCTGACAGCCTCTACCCACGTTTTAAATGGTTCAGCTTTATTATCTTTGCAGTACATGTTGGCATTCATTTCAACTGACTTGTTTCAGATGATTGCAGTTGCTATCTGTAGTCCCAGATCTCACCCTGAGGTCCAGTATCTCCCATTTCTGGATGGTGGTAATTGCTGTTTTACATGTTAGAAACTGAACTGTTTTACATCTTTCCAAACACCTCTTATTTTATTGTCTTCCCTTCCAGAAATTCAACAAGCATTAATAAGTAGTGACTAAACAGCATTTGGTGAGAAACAGCCATCAATTAAAGACATGATACCTGTATAACAAATTAACATGTAGATTATGATGAATGCTGGTTCTACCGAGGGATGGGAGACTGCTTAGACAGGTTTGCCAGGAAGTCTCTATGGAGTTAACATCTAAATTGAATCCTGAAAAATATGAAGAGCAGAATAGAAGGAAGCATTTCATCTGGAGAGAAGAGCAAGCATTAATAAGGACTTTGTAGCTAAGCAAAGTAAAAGTAAAATGGAGGTTCATTGAATTGATCAATCCTCCCATGTCTTTAGACCAGAAAAAGGAGTTAAGGGTTTACTCTACTTTCAATGGGAGGCCATAGAAAGATTTTTAAGCATTGTGACCACACCTTGTCTCCATTTCTGTAATACTCTCCAGGCAATACTGATGAATTGGAGGGGTTAAGTAGATGNAGAGCTGGAAGGTATGGTTGAAAACTTTTATCAGTATACTAGGTGAGGGGGGATAGCAGTNTGAACTATAGGGCAGACTAGATACGGGATAGAAATGGANACATTCAAGATATGTTTTGGAGCCTTGAGCCAAAAGGAAGGAGGAAGNATAAAAAATGTCAGTGTCTTTAGAAAGAGCTAGCATGTGTTTCAGACAGAATGAACATTATGCCCGAAGGCATGGTGGAAGAGGTGGAGGCAGGAATGTTTGAAGACCTGGAAGAATCTGAACAGAGAGACNCAAGTCCACTATGTAGGACCACATAAAGACTTTAGATTCTGCGTGTCTGGCTTATATTTGGGGAATGCTTGGTTATAATCAGTAATGGAAATTGAGAGAGTAGATAAAATTCTGAATATTAGCAGAGAGAACATATAGAAAGAAAAATACACAGTCCCAAGGCCAGGCCTTGGGGATCATCAGCATTTAAGAGGTTCTGCAGTAAGATGGAGAATAAATAAGAGGGACCAAAATGCAAGAGACCAAGTTTCTTCAGAGTTTATGCTCATGATTTTAGGTGAATCTGTGAGAAATTAGATGAATCTTTAAGAGTATCCTGGAGGCATCAACAGTGAAAGTGAGAGAGAGTGAGCTGGGTGCAGCCGGGTATTGAAAGTGAGCACATAATGTGAGCTGAGGAGACCAAGGTGAGAAAGGTAGGCTGTTGCATAGAGACAGCTGCAGTGGGGCTGAGAGGTCAAGAAGAGAGGGTGTGGGGTGGATTTCTTGCTGGAATCACGTATGTTTTTAAAAACTATGTGAAATACACATTAAATGCTGTTTGGAAGAGAGGCTAAAGGAGAGGCTGGGGAGGAAGCTCCGGGTCCTNAGCTTTTTTTGTTTTGTTATATTTTCTGTAGAAACTTCAGAGGCAACTCTCATTTCTCTGTATCTTTATCTGTTCTCTATATCAAGCACACTCCATTTACATATAGTAATCAAACTATAATTTCACTTGAGAAATACCATCTGAAAATAGCTCTTCTTCTCCATAGGAAAGTAGCTTTTATTAGGTCAGTTCCATCTCCACTGGGCTCTTGAGAGAGCTTTTCTGTTTCTGTCCTTTAAAAACGAAGAAAACTGTGTAGTCCTGCAAGGACCAGAGCTTCCTCAAGCTCATGCAGGTCTTTGCCGTGTGCTCCTCTTCTCTCCCCTTCTGCCTATTTGCCACTTCTGTCTCCCCTAACCTGCCCCTCAGCTGCACTAAATTTCCCTTTGCTCTATCATCTTTTCCTGCCCTTACAGCCCTTTTCCTTTTAATACTGGTATTTGCTTTGCCTGCATGTCATTTGCCTATCCTTGCTCCCAGACACACCCCTATCATGATCAGCCCCCAGTTCATCTGTTAAGATTTGACTCAGGCTGAGTAAGTTGTTCCTTTCTGCACCCACGACACCCACAATGTCCTTCATTCTTCTGTTACAGTAACATGGTCTTTTAGAATTACCTCTTCACATGTCTTTTCTGGATTACCAGCTCCTGTAGACCAGAGATTGTAGCAGTCTTTCATATATTCAGAATTGCAGGTATAAGATCTAGTGTTTATGAAATATAAACAAACCCAGTGTGCTTGCTGGGCTACTGAATTTAGCCATTAGTAAAATTCNCTAGATCCATAGCACACTGAAGTTGAAAGTGAACATTTTAAAAATAAGACCACTGAGGCTCAAAGAGATGATTCTCCCAACTTCCCTCTTAGGGCCCTCTGCATAACTTTAGCTGCTATTGTTAATGCTGATTAGGAATATTTAAAATAAGGTAGAGCCAATGTGTGAACAATTGCTATCTATAATACCATTTAGTTTTTAAATTACAGAATGTGACCCAAAGATGGAAATGAAGTATGCAAATAGGCAAATACTCTGGCTACTGCCTAGCCTACTGCTCCCTCACAGTGTTCTCACTAAATTATTTAAACGGGGAAAAAAAAAGATTGAAATGAACAACAACAAAACAACAAAAATACTGTCTGGAAAGGAGTGTTTGCATTTCTAGTCTTCCTTCCAGCAAATTAAATGATCTAAAAGTCAGATTTAGGGCTTGGAGGTGTAGCTTACTGCTGAGTATGTGCTTGGCATGCATGAGCTAATTACAGTCATCAGACCAAGAAATAAATAAAAGTAAATTTAGTGTCCTTCCATTCAAGTCCACTTTGCCTTCGTAGAGTGGTCCTTGGGTGTGAAATTGTTGGTATGTATGTGAGTGTGTGTGTGTGTGTGTGTGTGTGTGTGTG
>LZPO01055159.1:77142-90301 GCA_001675575.1 Neotoma lepida
AAGAAAGAAAATACAAGTAACTGATAACTTGAGTGACATAGAATTCCATCATTACAATCCCTTTAATTAGAACTGTTGAAATGGGAGATTTGTAGGTTAGTGCTGTATATTTGGTCCTCATTTCAGAAGGTAATTTTGTTAAGATAATTAAGTATTTATGAAAATGTTTTAAGTAACATGTTTTTCTCTTTGATCTATTAGACTGTGACCTGAAGTGCAAAGACTAAGTCTTTCTTTACCAACTAATAGATGAGCCAAAGTAAGAAAGAGGGAATAGAGAAGAAAAAAGATAAACTATGGGTGTGTGGATTGGAAGATTGGGAATATGCTAAATGTGAGGCCCAGGAGCTCTTACTATAATAAAATATTAGAAGTAAAAAATCTGAGGGATAGAGTCCTCTTCATACTTAGAGGATTATTCATGAGTTTAGTTCCCTGGTGTAAAATAGGAAACTTGAGAATTATGATACCTCCACTGAAGTATTTTNCTTTAGGATTACAAAACACTCTAAATTAAGTAAGATTTTATATTTCTTTTCAAATTTGGTGCACAAATACATTGAATATTAATATGCAGCCTAATTTTCTTGGTGGATCCCTCAGCCATGGGTCTTTGTGCTGGGATCTTTGCTTCTCCACAGCATCCTTATGGAAGAAGGTTGCCAACAGGACCAAGAGAACACAGTGTGCTCTTTTGTTCAAGTCTAATACCTTGCTGGTTTAGCATGGAATATTCTTTTATTTATTGATGCTTGGAATTTAGACACAAGACATCAGGTAATTTTCCTTAAGTTCTTTCTTATAATGCTGGGTTTAACGTAACCCTTCTTGTACCAGTAAAACTTCAGTGTTCCTTCCCTCAACTTTACAAATAATAATGATACATTTCTCAAAATTCACTTAAGAGGAGTATTAACATAATGCTCTGCTTGTATTATCCACCAGCTCATTCCCCTAAATAGAGTATTCTGCTTGTGTTTTTACTTAAAATACTATTTTACTTCATCATTATAAATTGTTAATTTATGGGTATATAAATTTGTGAAATGCAGAGTAATATTATAATTTGCAAACACACTGTGGAATAATTTAAATCAAGTTAGTTAGTGTCTATGACCTCCAGTCCTTATCATGTTTTGGGGAGAATATTTAAGGTTTACCATCTTAACAGTTTCACAGTGTACAGTCATCTACTGTCTGTACTCATCATACATACACATGTACTAGAACTTAAAGGAAAACCTACCCTCAGTCTGATTCTTCCTCCTTGGATCTCAGGTCTCCCCAGTCTCCCTAACCCCCAGCTTCTGTAATCAACTTTCTGCTATATACTTCTGAATTCATTTGTTTTACATATTAATGAGAAGAAATATTTGCCCTTCTATGCCTGGCTTATGTAGTATAATAGTTTCTAGTTCTGTGTGTAGTGATGGAAATTACTGTATTTCTTTTTGTAAGACTGAATAGTATTCCATTGTGTGCTACATTTTTCATTCGTTTATCTTTTGTGAGACATTGGCATGTTTCTGTAACTTGACAGTGCACATGACAGTATAGATAACTCTTTGACCTTGGATCCTTAGGGTTATCCCAGAGTGGGATTGCTGGATTTTAAGTAGTTCTTTCAAGGAACTTCTGCACAGTTTTCCATAATGGCTGCACTGTTTTGCATTAATTCCTAACTACCATGGCAAGAGCTCATTTTTACTTCCTTGCTCATGCTTGCCTTTTTCTGACAGTGGTGAGATGATTTCCCAGTCTGGCTGTAAACTGCATTTCCCTGAGTTATAATACTGAGCTCTTTTTTTTTTTCTTTTTTCATGAAGTCTGTGGCCTTTTGTGTGTCTTGAGAAATGTCTGTTCATGTACTTTCCTACCTTTTAAGTTGAGTTTTTGTTTTCTTACTACTAAGTTGGGATCCTTATATATTTGGGGTAGTAATCCTTTATGAGATGCAGGGCTTGTAAATATATCCTCATTCATGGGTTTTAAATTTGATGTGATCCCGTTTGACTATTGTTGGTTTTGGTTCCTAGGGGGTTTATGTGAGATTATATAATCACTGCCATGGCCAGTGTCATTTAGTTTTTCCCTATTGTTTTCTTCCAGTAGTTTTAAAGTTCTTGTTTTTACATTTAAGTCTTAATCCACTTTGAAGTAATGTTCATCTTTGATGTGAGCTAACGGTCCAATTTCATTCTTTTACTGGTGGAAATCCAGTCTTCTCTACACTGTTAAAGAATGTCTATTTTTAAAAATTATTACTTTGTGCACATGCACACATGTGCGCGCGCATGCACACACACACGCACACACACACACACGCACACACACACACACATGTGCACATGCACACACACACACACACACACGCGCACACACAGGGAAGTCAGAGAAAAACTTTCAGGAGTTGATTTTCTCCTCCCACCGTGTGGTTCATGAGATTGAATCCAGGCTGTCAGCCTTGGTGGCAAGGGCCTTACTCTCTGAGCTATCTAGATGGTGTTTTTTCAAACCAGTTGGCATACAAGGAATAAANTTCTGGGCTCTCTGTTCTGTACAACCATCTTATGCCACACTATTTTGCCAGTACCATACTGTTGTCCCCATTTGTTCTTTGTGGTCATGATTGCTTGGCTATTTAGGACCTTTTGTGGAAATTTTTAAATTGTTTTTTCTCTTTCGATGAACAATGATGTTAGAGTTTTAATAGATATTGTATTGAATCTACAAATCACCCCAGGCAGTATGAACATTTTAATAATGGTAGTTCTGCTTCATGATTATAAGGGATTACAATGAATAATTACATACCAAAAATTAAGTAACCTAGAAAAAGTTAATTTCCTTGACAANTACAACTATCTAGTTTCATGAAAAAGTAAAAACCCAAAAATCAGAGGAAGAAATACTTCCAAACTCTATGAATCCAGCACTGCCCTGACATCAAAACTAGACAATGGCAGCTCAAGAAAAGTTAGGCAAGGGTGGTACATACCTGTAATCCCAGCACACAGGAGGCTGGAGGAGGAGAAGCCTAGGTTCCAGACTAGGGAGACAATAGAAGAAACAGAGGGAAGGCAGGAAGCCAGTATTCTTGATGAACATAGATGTACAATTCCTCAACAAACGTGAGCACATGCAGTTCAGCAGCACATAAAACAGAGCATCCACTATGACCAAGTGTTACTGGCATACAAGAGTGTTTCCAAATATGCTAATCAATAAATGTGACATATCACATCAAAAGAATGAAGGATACACACTGTATGATTATCTTATTAGATGTGGGGGGAGGGGCAAAAGTATATGACAGAATTCAGTATGTTTAGATGATTAAAAACTCTGATCAAAATTTTTATAGAAGGAACTCGCCACAGCACAGCAAAGGCCATATACAAGGAGCCCATGGATTCTCAACAGTGAAATGCTGAAAACTTTTCCTCTGAGCTGTAGAAGAGAACAAAGACTTCTACTATGTGTACCATAGTGTGGAATGTCCCTGCCAGAGCAATCAGGCATGAGAAAAGATACCCAAAGAGTAGAGGAAGCAGTCACTGTGCTGATGGTATGATCTTACATAGAAAACACTACAGGCTTCATGGAAACACTGTTGAAGCTAGCAAACAAATATAGTGAAGTTCAGAAATCAGTGTTGCTATACATCAACAAGAGAACTACTTGAAAAATCAAGGGAACAGCCTCAATTTATAATAGCTACCAAAAAGTACCCAGGAATCATTAAAACAAGGAGTTGAGAGATCTGTACACTGAAAACTGAAAACTGTGAAACATCAATGACAGAAATTAAAGGAACAAATACATGGGAAAGATGCCCCTTAGTCATGAATTGGGAAAATTAAGAGTTTTGTTTTTTAGACAAAAGCCTGATGATTTTTTTCTTCCTCTATTTAGATTATAGTTTTAACTAATACTTAGAAATTCTATGGAATATTTTAAAGTATGTCAAGCTCATCTTCTCATCACTAGTTGATACTACAAAAGGTGAAGTGGAACAGGTAAATAGGAAAAATGAGTGTCCATTTGCACACAACTAGTTCCACTGCTGTTGAGCTACTCCCAGCCTGGACTGCACTTGTATTCATCCACTGGTTCACACAGACTCCTATAGAAGAGAACNGAAGAGAGAAGGGAGGAAGGTTATGAATAATTAAAGGAACTAATGATTATACTAGAATAAATATATAAAATGGACAGCTAAGGAATAATATCTTCAGTGTTAACAATTGCTCCCTGAATCTTGAGAGCTGGGATACAATCCTAGCTTTAGCCCAGAGCAAAGGCTGTATTGATGATGTGAGTTTTAAGAAATCTTGTTCGAGAGGCTGGTGATGTAGCCCAGTTAGTAGAATACTTAAGTAGCATGCAGGAAGCTCTGGATTCAATCCCAGCATGTTATAACCAGGAGAGAGGTGCATACCTATTATTCCAACACTCAGGAGGAGGGTGCAGGAGGACCAGAAGTTCAAGATCATCCTAAGGTTCATAATGAAACTGTGACTTTATCCAAAACTAAAACACTGTTTGAAATAAGTAAGCAAACATAACCACAAGTCTCCACTCTTTCAAAATTACAAATGCATTCTTCCTGTGACCCAGTAACCCACTGTAGATCTNTCTTACAAATATAATTAAGCCCTCATAAAATTATACCTTCACATTTGATTAATGCATTGTTTTTGATAGCAAAAGATTAGACATAGCCCATTTATCCAGCAAGTAAGGAACTAAATCATGAATTCAGAACAGCATTGAAAGTTAAACCAAAGAAGACATTGCTTGGCATGTGCATATGTTTAGCATAGCAGAAAATGCAGAAAAGGCCTCTGTCTGGGATAGAAAGCAGGAAACATAATCTGTATTACTGAATCATTCAAAATACCAAGTCCTCTTTTTCGTTCATTTTTTTTTAAATACATAAAAATACATAAGGTCTTGTGTGATTGCTTTGTTTTGATTCCCATTCCTGATTTTTCATAAAACTGGAACATGCCGTCTGATCCTGAAGTTAGACCTCAGGGTCAGGTAAGAATTCCGCTCACTGCTTCTTTTAGTTCTGCCATAAATGAGATAAGGATGGGTGAGGATAGATGTTAAGAGTATGTTTCTTTAAAAATTTGTNCATAAAACATTTTCAGTTTTAATATTTATACCTCATGGCTGTTAGGTTTTGTTTCCTGGTTTGATTTGGTTTGAAATGGTCTTGCTTTGTGGCTCTGACCGACGATTTGAGATGTGTGAAGGAATGCCTTTTCTCTGATGAGGTGACTCACTGAACACAAATTTCGCTAAAAGCTTAGACAGAAGCTGTGACCAGACATCAACTACAAGGCCCTCAATTCTGCATTCTTGTCAGTAAGAAATTGGATTTCATGATGGCTTAGATNATGTGCAATGAAGCTATATGAAGAAACTACAGCAATAGAGCACTGGGCTTCTGTGCTGCAGTTTTGATGGGCAGTGATGCCCACTGTGATGAAGAAACTTGACTTATGAGGAAAGAGGAGTAACTGCCATAGGATATCTTCTTAGAAGCTAAATTAGACACACAGAACCTGATGCATGTGTTACAATCCGCTTATAAAGTGGTATCTACCATTACAATACTATGTGTGATTGTCTGTATTATTCTTAGCTACTAGAACAGTCTCATAGTTCTAATCTCATAGTTTTGATTCCTTGAAAACTAGAGTATATTCTATTTTCTGTCTTAGTTTTGATTTGTTGACAGTTAGAAGATATTTGAAGTTATGTATTTCTTTACATAATTTAGTAATATACAATACATTTACAACTCATGGGTTCTTTGCAATACTGTATTTTGTATTAATTGCTTTTATGATGTTGGCATGATAGCCTCTCAATTTTCTGTGTCTTTCCATCCTTCAGAAGTAATATTAAGCACCTGAGTTGGTGGTTTCTCTGGCCACTCACCTATGCTACATTTGTAGCTCAAAGACTTCTGTCTCCATATGCCATCATTTCTCCACCTCACCCCTAATGTTTATTGGTAATAGCATAATGTTGCAGCTGGTTGACACTCTTCATTTTATTTTTCAGGATATGGCTTTAGTTGCCCCTGAGGCGCCTTCTGAGCAAGCCAGAAGAGTTTTTCAAACCTATGATCCAGAAGGTAAAACATCCTATATTGATACTCAGGTTTTATTCAAAGGATGAGTTGGATTACTAAATGGAAGATGATTATCAGTTCTTATAAAAAAAAAATCTTAGGGGGAGTGATGAAAATGGAAAACAGAACAATAAAGATAGCAGACTATGGTGGCTTTCATCAAATTCTGCCACTGAGCAATTGTGTTTTTTGGTATCCTGAGTTAAAGGTGATTTTCTCTTTGATACGGGATGTCAAAAGCCAGGACTCACGTAAGTAATATTCTTCCTTATTTAACTGATCCAAATGATCACTGAGTAAGCAGATCAGGGGCTAGAGAGATGGCTCAGCACTTACAGCACTGGCTGCTCTTGCAGAAAATGCATGTGTGATTCCCAGTACCCCTGTAACTCTAGCTCCAGAGGATCTGACACCTCTGGCCTACACACACACACACACACACACACACACACACACACACACACACACGTGTGCACACGCAAAATAAAAAAATAATTGAAAAAATCTTCATGTGGAAGAATATCACCCTGATCATTCATCTTCTGATGTTACGTTTATTCTACCAAAATGAGTTCTGAAAATTTCACACGTATATCATTTAACTGTCTACAGTTACTGTCACCTGAGGAGTCTCAATGGCCTTTTGTTTCTGTGCTGAGGAAAACACTGTGCCTTAACCCTGCATCTCCCTCCCTTAAAGACAACTTCTATGTGAACACCTTAAGTTCTGTTGTAAATTACCACATAGAAACCTAAGTTGTTAGAGCAGGGCATTCCTTCAGAGCTCTAAAGAGCTTCAGTCGTCATTGTGTTCTCTGTCTTCTACTTAAAGCTCTTTACTCTTGAGAATCTGCCCTTTCCTCTTACAATGCCTCCTTTCTCNTGCCTCTGCTGCTACTGCCTCACCAGGGAGCTGATTGGTTTGTGAGTACCTGAAAAGGCTGAAAACGAAAATTCGTTTCAGTGCTTAATCCTTAATCTTGGTTAACCAACAGCAGTGATGAGAAAAGAAAATTCATCTTCATTAAGTTGAATCATGTATAGAAAGCAGTATCTATTCCAGGAAGAAGAAACCATCTTGTTTGCTTACTTTTTGTCTAATACTTCAGTTTAGATAGCCCTGCCAAGCTAACACACATACAAATTTGGAGATGAAAACCTTTTTACTTAATAAGTTTCTCCCTCTAGTAGAAATTTGAATTATATTACTCNATATGGATTGTATTACATTCCTCACAATTATAACCAAGTCAGTGAATGAACATTGTACCAGCAGGCCAGCCACTACCAGTAATGCTTCATCTATGAGACCACCTCTTGCACCTGCTTTCTTTTTTTTAAGATTTATTTTTATTTTGTATATATGTGTCTGTGTGTATTCCACATGTATGTGAGAATACCACATGCATACAGGTATTCTCTGAGGCCAAAAGAGGGTTTCAGATGTCCTGTAGCTGAAATTACAAGTACTTGTGAGTCTCCCAATATGAGTCCTAGCATTTCTGCAAAAGCAGNAAGTACTCTTAACTACTGAGCTGTCTCTCCAGCCCCTACATATTCCATCTTCTAAACATAATGGAGACTGGTATTTGTGAGTAACATTACAACTTAGAAAACATTTTACTTCTATGAATATATTAAAACAAACTGTACCATGCATGTGACTGGTGATATGGCTCAGCCAGGGGCCCCTCAAACAGACCCAGCTATACAACTGTCTCCTGTATGCAGAGGGTCTGTTCCGGTCCTGTCTCTTATACACATCTAGATGTGTATAAGAGACAGCTCTATAGGTTTTCCTACCATGATCTTGACACCCTTGCTCATATAATCCCTCTTCCCTCTCTTCGACTAGACTCCTGGAGCTCAGCCTGATGTTTGGCTGTGGATCTCTGCATCTGCTTCCATCAGTTACTAAATGAAGGCTTGTAATGACAGGATATTCACCAATCTGATTACCAGGGTAGGCCAGTTCAGGTACCCTCACCACTATTGCTAGTAGTTTAATCTGGGGTCGTCCTTGTGGATTCCTGGGAACTTCTCTAGCACTAGGTTTCTCCCTTACCCCATAATGTCTCCCTCTATCAAGATATCTCTTTCATTGCTTTCCCACTCTGTCCCTCCCCCAGCTCGACCATCCCATTCCCTCATGTTCTCATCCTTCATCTCCTCCCTTCTGTTGCCTCCCCCACCCCCAGTTTACTCATGGAAATCTCTGTTTTCCCTTACCAAGGAGATCCGTATATCCCTCTTAGGGTCCTCCTTGTTTCCTAGCTTCTCTGGAGCTGTAGGTTGTAGTCTGATTATCTTTTGCTTTACATCTAGTATCCACTTATGAGTGAGTACATACCATGTTTGTCTTTCTGAGTATGGGTTACCTCACTCAGNATGATATTTTCTAGTTCCATCCATTTGCCTGCAGATATCATGATGTCATTGTTTTTTACAGCTGAGTAGTACTCTATTGTGTATATGTACCACATTTTCTTTATCCATTCTTCAGTTGAGAGGCATCTAGGTAGCTCCCAGGTTCTGGCTATTACAAATAATGCTGCTATGAACATAGTTGAGCAAGTGTCCTTGTGGTATGACTGAGTGTCCCTTGGATATATGCCCAAGAGTAGTATCATTGGGTCTTGAGGTAGATTGATTCCCAATTTTCTGAGAAGTCACCATACTGATTTCCAGAGTGGCTGTGTCTGTACAATGGAAAAAAGAAAGCATCTTCACCAAATGGTGCTGGCATAACTGGATGTCAACATGTAGAAGATTGAAAATAGATCCATATCTACTACCATGCACAAAACTCAGATCAAAGACCTCAATATAAATCCAGCTACTCTGAACCTGACAGAGGAGAAAGTAGGAAGTAGCCTAGAATGCATTGGCACAGGAGACCACTTCCTAAATATAACGACAGTAACACAGACACTGAGAGCAACAATTAAAAAATGGGAACTCCTGAAACTGAGAAGCTTCTGTAAGGCAAAGGACACAATAAATAAGACAAAACAGCAGCCTACAGAATGGGAAAAGATCTTCACCAACTCCACATCTGACAGAAGGCTCTTCTCCAAAATATATAAAGAACTCAAGAAACTAGACATTGAAATACCAAACAATCCAATTAAAAAATGGGCTACAGATCTAAACAGAGAATTCCTAACAGAAGAATCCCAGATGGCCGAAACACATTTAAAGAATTGCTCAACATCCTTAGTCATCAGGGAAATACAAACAAAATGACTCTGAGATACCATCTTATACCTGTCAGAATGGCTAAGANCAAAGACACTGATGACAGCTTATGTTGGGGAGGATGCGGAGCAAGGGAAACTCTCCTCCACTGTTGGTGGGAGTNCAAACTTGTACAGCCACTTTATTCTTTAGGATCTCCAATTATTTGTAGCTAGACAAGTTGTAGTTGCACTAGCCCTTCACTTTAAAATTACGCATTTTTAATTATCACAAATGATCTGGAGCATTTTATTCAAGGTCAGTCTGTCTTGAAAAGGGTGAACTACTGCTCAAGATGGTTACAAATATAAAAGGTCTTTGTATAGTCCTAGCCTCTTTCCTCCCTAGTAGACTAAAATTAGACATCCAGAGTGAGCAACGGCTCACTTTATCTGTAATTTGTTACAGAAGTAGGACTTTTAGACAAGGTTTTTTAGAAAATTCTCTAATTGCTGAAAAAGACATTATGCTGGCTGCTAATTTAAAGTAGAGGCAGTCTTTGGGAATGANTACTCGTGCACTGTGTATTGAAGGGAACAAGCAACTGACTTGTTCAGAACTGCTGTCATTTCTAACTGCCCTACAAGGGTTTCATTTGCATCATTAATTTTGGCATCAGTAGAGTTTGGATCACTTTCTATACTATTCTGTGTATATACACACCACCATTTTAGTTGTTGATNTTTAACTTCTTTAAATTTTGTTGAATTTCATCAATTATTTCAATATTTCTGAATTTGTTAAGATTTGTGTCCCAGGTTTGTCTATTTTAGAGAGGTTGTCTCTGAGCTGCTGAGTAGAAGTGTGTATTCTTTGCTNTTTAGTGGAATATCTGTGGTATCTGTTAGGACTATTTGATCTATGATGTTGTATGATTCTGATGTTTCTCTGTTTATTTTTTGTTCAGATGGCCTGTCTCTTGGAGGAAGTAGGCTATTGAAACCACATGCTGTTAATGGATTGATGATAATCTCTGTCTTTAACTCTAGAGGTGCGCTTTATGAAATTGGCACCTAGAGTTGGTGCATTTATGTTTAGTATAGTAATGTCTTCTTGGTTAATTGTTCCCTTTGTTATACTCAAGTATCTTTCTTTATCCTGTCTGATTAGCTTTAGTGTGAAGTCTATTTTGTCAGATAGTAGAATAGCAATGTCTGCTTGTCTGGTCCCATTGATTGGGGTGCTTTTACCCATCCTGTCTCTCTAAGCTGGTGGCTATTTTAACATTAAGTTTTCTTGTAGACAACAGATAGATGGATTTTTGTCTCTTGATCCATTTAACCAGCTTGTGTCTTTTGATTGGAGCTTTGAGGCTGTTAATATTTGAAATTATTAATGAGGCTGTTAGTATTTAAGGTTATTAGTGAAAGGTGTGTGTGAAATACAGACATTGTGTTGTGTTTTATATTTTTGTTGTTGATTGTGTTCTCTGTAGTAATTTGTTTTTTTTAGTAATTGTTAGTTTTCTTTTTAGTCTCTTGGCTATGCTTATTCCTTTCTTCAGTCCAAAGTATTTCCTGTATTTTGCTTAGGCTTGGTCTGCTGGATATAAAATTTTTAGGCATCATAGAAATGTTTTATTTCTCCTTATACTCTGACAGATAGTTTTGCTGGGTACAGTAGTTTAAGTTGGTAATCCTGGTCCATTAGAACTTGGATTGCATTACTCCAGGCTCTTCTGGCTTTCCAAATTTCCTCTGAGAAATCAGCTGTTGTTCTAATAGGTTTTCCTTTTTATGTGATTGGCAGGTTTTCTCTTATAACTTTCAATACTCTTTAAGTATGATATGCCCTGGGGATTTTCTTTTCTCATCTTGTCTATTTGGTGTTCTGTGTGCTTCTTATATCTGTATGGGTTTGTCTTTCCTTAGTTTGGAGATATTTTCTTCTATAATCTTATTGAAGATCCTGTCTGTGCAATTGACCTGGGATTCATAACCCTGGTCTATTCTTATGATTCAAAGGTTTAGTCTTTTTGTNATATCCACATTTCCTGCCTGTTACTTGTGTGTGTGTGTCTGTCTGTCTGTTTTCTTTAATTTTTTATAATCTTTGCTTGTTTTGGTCTGGTTTCTCTACTCTATCTTCAAGTCCTGATATTCTTCTGTCTTCTACTGAATTCATTCTACTTAAAAGGCTCTCCCTTGAGTTTTCTAGTTAGGTTATTAAGTTTTCAAATCCTATATTATCTTTATTATTTCCATCAGCCTTGTATATTTGAGGGTTTTTGAGGGTGAGCGTTAGTCCAGTGTTTATTCTTTTGATTTCATTGTCTCCAAGTTCATTGAGATAGGTTTGGGTTTTTGTTGCTGTTGTTGTTTTTGTTTTTGGGGGGAGGGGTTGTTTGTTTGGTTTGGTTTTTATCTTCTTAAAACTCCTTGAATTCTTTAATGAAGTTTATGATTCTTCTTTGAAATCCTGTGTCCTGAAGTTCATGTAGTTATTTCTCATTGAGGAACATCTCTATAGGACTTCTGGATTTAGGAGATTAAGTACTACATTGATCTTTCATAATTGTATTTTTGCAATGAGGTCTTGGTATGTGGACTTCTTTTGTTAGTTTTGTGTCTGATATGGACACAGTAAATTAGGACAGAGCACAGGATGTATAAGCCAGGTTGGGCCTGAAGATTGGATTTGGCTTAGGTAGACTGAAGTCAGGTGAACTCCCAGGAGCTGGGCTGGCACACAGGATGTGAGTTCTAGTCTAAGTCTTGAGTTGGGAGGCAGATCTGAGGTTGGAGAGGTACATGGAGCAGACCATGAGGTGGACTCCCCTGACTAGACCCTGGTTCAAGATGTCTGGGTGGAATATGGAATGCAAGGAGCCTGCAGCTTGTGGGCAGGTGACATGCTCCTATATGGAGCCTGGAGTTTGGAAGCAGCGCAACCAAGGGTGTCCAGATGAGGCCTGGGCATTAGATATGGGTTCCGGGCTAGACCTGTGNGGTGGGGAGGTTGAGGCAGACCCCACCACATGATGTGGAGCACTCTGGCCGGGCAAAAAGTTTTCTGTACTTTTTTTTTTTTTAAATAAGCCATAAAATGTTTTCTGTGAAATTGTCATTGTCAACATTTGCCTCCACTGTGCATTCCAGCTTTAGCTTTTTTGTGTGGGTGTTTAGTTTGAACTTTTTTTTAAATTGAATTCTGTAGCTATTAGTACCAATCTTGTTTTAAGATATTTTTTCTTGTTTTTACACCATCAGTTTTCTATAGGACTAGATCAATACATTTCAATAAAATGAGACGGGAACAAACAATTTGTTGTAAAGAATTCTTTTCAGTAGATTTCTTCCTGACAATTTAAAGATTTGCTGAATTTATCTTGTCATCTTAAGTAGAAAGAGTTTTTAATTTGCAGGCTTGTGAAACTGCTTTAAAAGAAAATAATTTAACTTTAAGGTTTAATTGTAGTTCTTAAGTAGATTTTTTTTTAATTTCCCTTGAAGATAAGTCTTTGTGTGCCTAAGAAAATTCATCTGAGCAAGGAGTAATAAGCTCTATAGCAAAAACATATATAGTTCCTCAACGCCTTGGACTCCTGTAATGTGATCCTCTCCTCCCTAGAACCTGATCAGAAATGTTCTTATTCCAACTTCTCTTTAATATTTTTCCAGATAATGGATTCATAGCTGACTCCCTTCTAGAAGATTTGATGAAAGCCTTGGACCTTGTTTCAGATCCCGAGTAGTGAGTGTAATTGGAAGTGCTACTTTGATCACTCAAAAAAGATTCCATCAAGTTGAACATTACATATATATTTACCCT
>LZPO01055159.1:95277-108705 GCA_001675575.1 Neotoma lepida
TCCTTCAGTAAAGCTGTATCCTCTCAGCCAGTCTTTTGCCAGCAGCTCCCTTCCCACCAAGTAGAAAAGACCCTGTGGAGGACGCTGGCCTGCTTGGTTCCTGTCCATCCTTATGTCAGGAATGGCCAGGAAGACAAGCTGTAAGAATAGAAAATTGCCTGCTGAGAATCAGCTAGGAGCCCAGGCACTTTGAGAGGGAATAAAGTCTTACTAGGCATGATGTGTTTTGATTTCTGTGAAATGATATTTTTTAATGGAAACTTCTGACTCAATATTGTGGACCAAATTGAAGATACTGGTGCATGTTGATTTGTGGTTTAAGTGAGGTAGTGTTGCTTTGTTCCACACTGAGAAGCAAATGTTTTACAGTGATGTATTTTAGGAGATACTTGTTAGGAGCTTGTCCTTTTTTTAATGTAATGCATACATCTACTTAGAGACAATAGCAAGTGCAAAAGAGCTCGTGAGGATCAGGGCTTCCTGCTTCCAAAAGCAGCTGTTTCCTTTCTCAGCTTACCTGGCAGTTAACTAGACAAATTGTCCTTATCAANTGATTCCCCAATAACAGTAAAGATTTAAGAGATTTGCATTTTTACATTCATTGTTCATTAGAAATTGCTTAATAAAAAGAGATAACTTAAAGTTTTAATAGTCCTTTATTTATAATAGGGCTCCAGTGGTCCAGAATCTTTTACTGTCTATCACTACAATGGATTGAAGCAGTCAAATTATAATGAAAAGGTATGAGAATTCACATAGTAATTTGTCTTCAGCTGGGTGTGCATGACTATGTCTGAGTCTCTTGCAGTTGCTACTTAAGGAGAGTGTTCCAGAAGTCTCTCTACTGCCACACATGTATCAAAATTGGCTGTATTCAATTTGACTAGTACATAATCTGCCTTCAAGCTGTACATTGAAAACTATGTCTACTATGTACACAGTGTTACTCTAGACTGGAGATATTTCTGAATCAGCAGTTCTGCTTAATCCACAGAAGGTTGTTATTCATCTATTTAAATGCAGAAGTAGATAACACTGAGATTTTTTTAATTGAGAATTTTTTTTAATTTACCAAAATGGCTTTATTGAACGTTTACCTGGTGTATTTAGTGTTTAGTTTCGCACAACCTTCTGAAGTCAGTATTATCTGTATGTGTCTGCTTTGCAGAGGGGCCTAAGCACAGGGAAGCAGCTTGTCCAGAGCCAGGAAATGGCAGAGCTGGGATTGAAACTTGTCAAGTGTAGCCCAAGCCCAGAGCCTGTGCTTTTAGCCACTTTGCTTTGCNCCTCTCCTTTCTAAGCATGGACAAAGGCACACAGATGCCTTGTGTCTGAGTATACTAGCCTCATTCAAGGCAAAAGTTTTGTCTGAGCACTTCACTCTTTGAATGAAATGCCAGTTTTGTGTGTCTTTGTGGCAAATCTGCATTTATTCAAAAAACAGTCACAGTAGGTATAGCCAGTAGTGGGAGGAATGATGCCTTTTCAAGTTTGATCTCATGCTGGTTTATAAGTATGTAAACTGGAGGATGGCTACAGAAAGTAGATGATACATTACTTTAGTAAAACCAAACTAAAAGGCTAAAGGTACTTTTATTTTTATAACAAAATAAAAATCAAAACTTTTCATATATCCAAAAATCTTTTCACCAATTTATTGCTATCTGTAACAGAGTATAATCAGTAAGAAACCCCAGATGATTTCTTATTGTGTGTTAATGAGTACTTCATCTAGTTGTGGAAGTTTTGCCTAGCTTTGTCATCACTAAATATTAATTCACTGCCACAATCCCTGCCAGGTAGTCAAATATTATCCATATTTTACAGATGAGGCCTCTGAGACAGGGAGATTAAGTGACTCACCCAGAGTCACACAGCAAGTCATTGACAGAGCAGGGATTGGAACTGAGTTCCTGATTCCCAATCCTGTCCTTGGTCTGCTTGGCCACGCTACCTGTTTATAGTAAGTTTTCAAATCATGCTTGTGACAAGCGTCTGACATACTAACACAAGATCAGAAATCAAGACACACAGAGTATTAACATGACCTACGATGTAACAACCATAAAGCAACGCATGCATGTCATTTTACAGAAGTGTGAAGTCCTGAAGTTATGCAGGGGCTGGAAACAGGGCTGAGTACTCAGTCAGGTACCACTTAAGATACCAGGGAAAATGGAACAAGACTAGCCTGAACTGCAGCCACCAGGCAAGGCATCAAATACTAGTGGAGACCACAGAAGAGATCACACTGTTACTGTTCTGATGTTGTGAGCAGCTGGAGAAATAGGTCCTCTATTGAGTTATATTCCTTTCAGACAGCTTTTTAGAGAGTGGCACTTTTGCTTTGAGGTTAAAAATGANTAATTTTAATATGAAAAATGTATTTCACCTTAATGTCTTTGGACTTCCCTAAAGAGTAAAGTTTATAAACCAAATTATGTGACCTATAATAGAACATCTTATTTCTACATCAGTTGTGTTTTTAAGGGAACTATTGTTGAAGGCTGATAAACTTGTTTCTTTTGGCTCCTTGATCACATAGCTTATGGCTTTTATGTTAGAAGAACATAATTATAGTCATGTGTATCATCCACTGAATGGGTAAAAATAATTATGCATAGTCTGGAAGAGGCCATAGCCACGCCTTTTAATAACATAGTGTTTAATGTACACATTGAATCCTTGATAGTGAGTTGGGTTCTACTGGTATGTCAAATCATTTTTAAGTATTTTCTTTAAAAAAAAAAAAAGCAGAACAAATGTTTTCTGGTGTCTTCCCACTAAGTTATAGTTAATGTGATCATTGCCACAGATTAGTTTGCTCTGTCATCCTTCCATGACTTTTGTGTCTGTCCTCACCTTTTGTGATTTTTTTCTCCATGATTTTCACAAAATATAAAATATACTCAAGAGCTGCATTTCAAAGACATTCAATCCAAAGACAGCAGATTCTATTAGCAAGCCCGCTGATCGTCTTCAGATCTGAACATGCAGTCCTTACATTGAAAGTGGAAGGTGAGGTCCTCTCAGAGTGCAGAGCTCCATTCTGTTGAGAAACAGGAACAACTGACTGCCTCAGTAGCCCAGCCAGAGAAAACACAGTATGCCATATGGACACTAGGGGAAGAAACACACCCTGCTGTCCATCATTTGAAGAACGATTTTTTTTCTTTATCTAAAAGTATATAGCTTGTGGATTTTTTATCTTGATCTTGAATTCTAAACTTTACCAGTTAACTAACAGTTATACAAATTTATAATTGTTATATGCTATAGTCGAGTACAATTCCTGTCAAAACAGTTGGTGTAAAGCTCCACATAAGGAGGTCTCAGAGACACACTTGCCTGTGAAGCTGTCTGTAGCCACATGAGAATTTGCTACGAGTATTAACTGACCTTGATGGCTTTTCCTCTTAACAGGTAATGTATGTGGAAGGGACTGCCGTGGTTATGGGTTTTGAAGACCCCATGCTACAAACAGATGACACTCCTATTAAACGCTGTCTCCAAACCAAATGGCCATACATTGAATTACTGTGGACCACAGAGCGCTCTCCTTCACTCAATTGAGTTGCCTGAGTATTTATAAGAACGATTGTAAAAACAGGTGTTGAAAGGGGATTCATGACTGGCTGCATTAAGCTAAACACTGGTATTGTTGATTAACTGTAAATAACAATTAAAAACACACTTTCAGTGTTTAAGATATGTTTAAATTATTTGTTCTAAAGCTTTATGTTAAAGATTATCCTATTTTAATCCTTTCTATGAAATTTACTAGCAAAATTAAGCTTTAATTAAAGTTCATCACTTCTGCAGTCAGATAATTGGTCATTACTTACCAGATGATAAACACAATATTACAGCATTGTTTATAATGAGACTCAGTCACAAAAACCTGCCTAGGATCTCATTTCATTCAGGTTCATTTTATTGTATTATTTTTAGCAGCCTTCACACCAAAAATGCAGAAGTTAATTTTTGTTATATTTGTTTTCATTGCTAAAACCTGTTTTCCATGAGAAATACTAATAAATAACAAATTATCAGCCCTGGTTCTTTGGTAACTAATTTAACTCTAGCATGTTTACAAAAAGTGGAAAATATGTGGGAACTTCCCACTTGTTCACAGGTGCATAGGGATGTATTTTTTACAGTGATGGGGGAGAGAATCTGTTTGCTAGGAGCTCTTTAACACTGTAACTTCCACTGTATTGCTAAGTACACTTCTCCACCTTTGTTTTTTCAAGCCAGCTTTCTTGTATATTTATAAGCATGGTAAATGCATGAGAACATCTGTTGTTACATTAGCATATGGCATTATTTATTATGATCCAGTTAATACCATAAATAAAGACTTTTCTTTAACTACATCCTTGCACTTTTACATTAGTAGCTCACAATCAACAAGTGCTTTTAAACATTTCTGCCTTCAAACAAAATGTTCCTCACAGAGTCAGAGAATAATGTGACTAGAAGCATAAGGTTGGCTTACCTGAGAGCCCTGTGAACTCAGCTGTCAACACAAGGGCTAGGTGGCAGCCATCTGGCCCAGTATCGAAACTACATCAGCCTCATCCTGTCTACTCTAAAGCTACCCGCTTCCTTCCCTCGTGAATGAGACCATGACTTGGTGTCCTCATGCATTTCAGGAGTGAACTTTACCTTAAATGCTGTATTTTCCATGAGAGCATCTAGGTCAAGTTGGATTTTTGTATAAACAATTACAATATATAAACTAAGATTTTAGCATAGGAAAAACCTAGCATAAGATTTCATATATAACTTTAGTGGCATTCTCTTTCAGGAATAAAATACTACTAGGATTTCAGGACATGGCACAGAAATCATCTACCCCTCAAGAGTCTTCTTACTGCTGCTATGTGAAATGGCACAGCATAATACTGTGTATGAATTTTACAAATTATCACTCAAAACTTTAAATGAGAGCTAAGGATGTAGCTTAGTTGGTAAGGTACCTATCATGCATGAAGCCTTGTATTCAGTCCGTAGTATAGCACAAAATTGGGCAAGGTGTTGCACACCTGTAATCTCTGCACTTCAGAGTCGGAAGTAAAAATCAAAAGTCCACAGTGAGATGGAGGCCAGCCTGGGATACATGAAGCCCTGTCTTTAGAAAGAAACATTGCACAGTACAGCAATAGCTTGCCTGCTGCACCATCTGGAAGCTCAGCTGAGGTGCCCAGAAGCCATGGCTGGAATCATCTCCAGCTGTGTTGATGCAGTGACAGATGTGACTGGGCCCTTAGCTCAGTCGCATTGCTGGAAGTATCTGCAGTAATTTTTTGAGTAATGTCTGTGCAAGTCACCAAAATGAACGTATGATTGGGAGATAAAGCTAATCTAGAAAAATCCCAAAAAGTTTAGAAATTAAGTCACATGCTTTTAAGTAATCCAAAAGCCAAAGAGAATTACAATGAATATTATAGGATTTCCTAAATGATACTGGAACTATGACAGCAAAAGTCATTTCATAAACTAATGTCATGCTTAGAAGGAAATATCAGTTTTCAATAAATACAGAAAAGAAAGTTTGTAATTGGAAACCTAAAAGAAATATCAGGAAGTAAAAAGATAAAATGGGCAAAAGATTGAATTTGAACCTTACCTTATACCTGATATGAAAATTAACATTATATAATCATATGTGCATGTGTTACAGCTCTAGAGGGAAAGGTGTCCTGACTGTCGGAAGTCAGGCTATACCTACAGCTGTGAAGGGAAGGTATCCTGGATACCTACAGCTGTGAGGAGAAAGGTATCTGACTTGTCAGGAANTCAGGCTATACCTGAAGCTGGGTTCCNGTGGGGGATGGTCTCTCTACAGGATGTGGCAATCCTGTTCCTCTCCTCGAGAGCGTGGTCACAGCTGAGCTCTGCTCCACTCTGCAAAGAGAATTTCCCTGCAGTGATGCTCATTGCTTGTCTGCTCCGCTTCACTCTGGTTTCCCAGCAGAGATGGTGGTTTCTTCTCAGCTCCGGCCCAAGTTTTTACTTCCCTGCTTCACTCTAAGCCGGGAAACCTCTGCAGAAATGTAGCAGTCTGCTCCACTCCAGTGAAAAGTTGTTCCTTCTGCTCNGCTCCCCTAAGGGAGTTCCCCAGCAGAAATTCTGCTCTGCTCCAGGGAAAGGTCTTCACCCAAAACTCTTTCAAGAGATTTATGAGGGGGGGTGGATATCCAGGAGAGTGACTACCTCTCTCAGGGCGGAAAAGGGCAGCTGCCAATTGAACAAGCACAGGGCTTATTTAGGGCTTCTTGGGGGTGAAGTTTGTCCAGGGAGAAGATTTTCAGGGTGGGAATTGGTCAAACTTCAATCCCTTGAACTTTGACAAACTCAGAGATTGGCTAGATTTTGTGCTCAGGGATTGGTTGATTTCATGTTCAAGAATTGGTTGGTTTTCCTGCTCAGGAATTGGTTGGTTTTCCTGCTCAGGAATTGGTTGGTTTCGTGCTCAGTTGGTCAAGGGCAGATTGTGTTTCTTTGGCTCTGGTTTTAGGGCCCAAATGTGTTTCTTTCATTGGCCCTTTTTAACCTTTTAGCTCTAGTTTCAGGACCAGGGCCTGTTTTTTTTTGTTTTTGTTTTTGTTTTTTTCAATTGGCTCTGATTCTAAGGCCAAAGTGTGTCTCTCTGGCTCTGGTTTCAGGGTAAGGGTGGATTTCTTTAGCTGGCCCTTTTACCCTATAATATATCCACCTCTCAAAGCTAAAGCTATAAAAGAAAATAATAAGACATAGGGATAAGTTTTAGTGACCCTGGATTTAACAAATATGAAAAGGTGTAATATTCCTCAAAATTTAAAACATGTCCAGAACTACCATCAAGATAGTGAAAGAATGATCAATAGAATGAGAGAGAGTATTTCTAAATCATATCTCAAAAAAATTCCATAGTATACATGAAAAACTCACAACTCAGGAGTTTTTCAAATGAATTAAAGAGATATTCCTTCAAAGGTTGATGTTCAAATGGCCAGTAAACATGTAAGATTCTCAGCCAGGGTAGGTATTAGAGAAGTGCATATCAAAACCAGGATACACTCACCAGTCATTAAGCAAGCTAAATGAGAAACACAGACAACAGCAACACTTGACAAAAATGCAGAGGCAGGAACCCTCATGCCCCTGGGGATATAAATGATAAAGCCACCTTAGAGAACAGCTGTTGTCATTCCTCAAAATTCAAAATACAGAGACAGCATATGACCCAGAAATCCCCTAGGCATGTTCCCAAAAGAAATAATGAAAATGTGCATACAACGGTTTTATAAGAATCTGCATACTAGCATTATTACTATAACAGAAAATGAAGTCAGCCTAAATGCCCAACTGATGAGGGGTAAGCAAATGTAGTATACGCATACAGTGGAATTTTATCTGTAAATGTAAATGAACGGTGGTACATGCTAAAGCGTAGGTGAATCTTGAAGACATTGTGCTGAGTGAAGCCAGTCATGGGAGACATCTATAACTGCATTTATTTGAAATGTCCACAACAAGTGAGCCACACACAGAAAGTGGGTTAGCAGGCACTAGAAGCTGGCACAGGGATGAGCAGGGTAGCCAGATTGGGGAGTGACTAACTACTAATGGATTTAGGGTTTATTTGGAGGATGATAAAATGTCCTAAAATTAGATTGTAGTCAGTCATAAAACCACTGAACTGTGAGGCTAAACAGAAAAGGCAATGAAATCAGATAGATATGCAAGAGAAGGCAAATCCAATGGTTCTCTTTTTAAAAAATAGAATTATAAAAGCTAAGACTGATTTTAAAAATGAGAAAAAATAAAAGAGAACCTAAGTACTATGCATATTAAAATTATTAAAGGGAAATTACAAGTTATCTTCTGCAAATAACAATTTTTAATTTAGATTAAATGCCTAACTATTTGAAAAATGCAATATAACAGAACTGACACAAAAAAATCCTGTGTTGGCTAAAGAAGGTTAATCAGTAATCAAGTACATTCCTAACAAGGAAACACCTAACCTGGATGGTATCACTGGCAAATGCTCCTAAACACTTGCTTGTTGTATGTCCTACATATGTGTNTACATATACATACATACNTACATACACACATGTATGTTTTATATATGTGTATATATGTATAAATAGTTTATCCAAACGCTTGTTATATGTCCTACATATATGTATATTTGTATACATATACACACCCGTGTGTATGTATATATATATAAACAGACTTTATGTAAATGCTTATTATATGTCCTACACATACATGTTTGTAAACATCTACATACACATGTGAATATATGCATATGTGTATGTCTGTGTGTCCCAAAAAAAGAGTGGCACTGTTAGGAGGTGTGGTCTTGTTGGACAAAGTGTGTCATTGTGGGGCAGGCTTTGAGGTCTCTTTTTCTCAAGTTTCCCTCAGTGTGACAGTCAGTCGACTTCCTGTTGCCTGCAAGATGTAACACTCTGAGCCCCTCTACCATGTCTGCCTGCATGCTGCCATGCTCCCCTTCATGAGCATAATGGACTGAGCCATCCTCAATTAAATATTTTCTTTATAAAAATTGCTGTGGTCATGGTGTCTCTTCATAGCAATATGTATAAAAACAGTTTATCCAGAACACATAAGGAACCTCTGTCAATCAAAAAGAAAAGGGCAGCCAAATTTTAAATTGTGCAGAGATTTTTAACCAGCCCTGAACTGAACTCCTTTGAACCATGGTAGTGGCACCTTGAGAACAGTTAACATCACCCATGCTGTCTATATAGGCTAGATTTATGTCAACTTAATGTAAGCTAGAGTCATCAGAGAGGAGGGAACCTCAACTGAGAAAATGCCTCCATAAGATCAGGTTATAGGCAAGCCTGTAAGGCATTTTCTTAATTAGTGATTCACGGGGGAGGACCAAATTCATTGTGGGTGGGGCCACCGGGGCTAGTGGTCGTAGGTTCTATAAAAAAGCAGGCTGAACAAGCCATGGAGAGCAAGCCAGTAAACCGTACCCCTCTACAGTCTCTGCATCAGCTCCTGCCTCCAGATTCCTGCCCTGCATGAGTTCCTGCCCTCACTGCTTTTGATGATGAACTTTTATATGGAAGTGTGAGTGAAATAAACCCTTCCCTTCCCTAGTTGCTTCTGGTCATGGTGTTTCATCACAACAATAGTTACCATAGGANACTGTCCAAGGCATGAGGACTGCACAATTCAGCTCAGTAAATACAAGGGCTCGTCTCAGTTCTGACTGCTCTCAGTATGCACATAAGCAATTAACTTAATATAAGCCTCCTTTATATGTAAAGTGATTGAAAATAACATCCCACTCAGTCCCAAGAATTGATGGAGCTTGCTGTACATACTAGGTAGGTACCAAAAGAAGCAACCTAGCACTCATTAGAGGATGTCTGTGCCCTCTGCTTGCCTCCTCTTTGTGGGGGAAACACAGGGCTCTGTATTCAACCACACACCAGTTACACCAGCTCAGAGTCCAGTAAAAGCTCAGTTCCTTATTTTTTCTTAACTTTTTATCCACATCAAAGTTTATAATGTAAAGTTTTATTTGAATGTGATTTGCTGGCACTTAGGTATGCCCTGGCCTATATATACATAAAGTATAATGTACATTGAATGTAATTGAAGAAATCTACATATATGGCCCATTGCAATGTGATGCTTCAGCCTATCAGCAGATGCAACTTACAGCAATAGCCTATGCAGGAAAGAGTTTCCACCAGAAATTCATCTCAGTATTAGATAAATGAATTCACTATGCCCAAATCAGAACTAATACTTAAAATCCCAGCTGAAGAATACTCACTCTGTCAATGCAATTTTTACATTATGTGACAGTATTTTCTTCCCTGCCGATGCCCTTCCTGTCTTGTTTGCACTAAACTGATGTTACAAATTAAAACTGTTGACTAATTCTAAACATATTTTGAGTGGCAAAGCAAATGTGAGCAATTTCCAGCTGCCTCATGAAATTAAAACACGTTGCCTATAAATACACATACAGTTTTAATGAGGAAAATATACTGTGTCAAAACCACTGTGCTCTGAGGAAAGAAAATAATGTGTATTTATTCCACTTCTTGTATGGTCTCATTCACTGCCCACACTGTGTCTTCCCACATAGCTGAGTCCTCATATCCTCACCACTGCACAGCATTTCTTGTGTAATCACAGCTAGGAGTAAGGCTGGTGGAGCTCTTAGTGGGTAGGACTCTCAAGGGGTCACCGTTCCTCAGCTGCCTATATCCTTGTACCATATACGTGTTTTCTGTCCTGTTGTCTCCACCTGCAAAATGAGTTATTCTGGCTCAAAGTAAATATTAAGTTCAAGTGTCACCTTTTACAGAAACCAGTAACAATGTTCTAGCCAATCAAAAAATAATTCTCATCGACACTGTGATGTGTGTAGTGAGGGGGAGGTGTCTCTATAAAGGAGATCATATACATATGTATTGTGCAGTAGACAAACATAGAATATTTAAAATAGTAAAGCCCCCAGCACATCTCTAGAAGTGGGCTGTGGCCTCACTGACAGTGTTAATCTCCTGGAGTTTATAAGAGGCAGAAGCCATATCTTACTCGCATCTATAGTTCTGGTAGCCGTTTATGGGACAGACTGGGGCTCAACAGTGGTATGTTGAACTGTTACTCAGCATACAACCTGTGTGTCAGCCATTACAGTCTTTACCCTCTGAGCAAGGCAAGCTATGTAAGTTGATTTTTCTTTCTTTTAAATTCTAGGATTCTAATAGTTTTTCTACATTGTCCTCAAGGAATTTAGTATCTAGTGTAACCCCTGGATAAGAGCTGAATATGGAAGGAGGTGCTGTAATGAGACCAAGCTGATTAACATCTCATGCTCCCCAAAAGATGATGTTTAGTGAGGGTGAAATTTGAACATTGGTGAAATTTGAGGCAAGGCTGGTTGCAAGATTAAGGAAAAGCCCCCGGAAACAAGATAGGAAAGAAAGCTTTGAGTACAGGACTACTGCCTCACTCTTAACTCTGATTTCAGCTATGAGGGACCCCAGCTTTAGTTATGGGGTGGAGTTTGGTATTGTAGCAGCATGCCTGGTGCAGGAGGGTGAACTATAGCAATGAGGAATTTGAATAGCATAAGCTTGTCTAGGACCTGCCTGACTCCAGGAAACTATAGGAAACAGGTGAATGCTGGCAAGGAGAGGAGAGATCAAGTGCAAACAACTTCTGGATACTGTTAACAGAAAGAGGTGTCAAAAGCAAGACAATAAGAGCAGTGTTGATTGGGGTGCAAAACCAGACATCCCCCGAAGAGAAAGAATAAAACGGAAGCCTTCCAAACAGTAAGCAAGAGGGACCAGCCAAGAAGAGATGGGTGGCACTTAGAAGAGTTCATGTCCCTTTGCCACACACAGGAGTAGTACCTGATGCTAAGGCCCAAGGTGCCATATGTTTGTATGCACGCACACGCACACACACACACACACACACACACACACAGACAGCACAGCACAGCACACAGCTCAGCAGAGACTCTGATACAAGCCTGTTAGATCTACTTGTCCTTGATCCTTGGCTAGACCAACAGAGTCCACAGTACTCAGGGGCAGAACAGGAGGGTGTCACCCTTCCTAGCATTCAGGTCCTTGTTACGTGTCTCCAAGTATTCCAGCTGCTTCTGCCAGTTCAGCTCTGCTTCACAAAGCTATTGTCCCACTACTTCCTGCCTCTCCTGCTTCNATAGGGAAATGAGAGGGGTAGGCTTTGGTATAGCTAAGTGGTGATGCTCTTGCCTGGGAAGCAGAAGGCCCTGGAATCCATCCACTAGAATCTGTCCACATCTCTCTGACCTGATGATTGGTAACAAACCACAAAGCACTCACAATTTCTAGCTGCGAGTAGCCTCCTTGCTGTTCTTCCAGTCACCATGGGTTTTTGGACCCCACAGCCTTTGCACTTGCTTTACCGGATATCCTCTCTCACCCCCTCCTACGGTTTGGATGTGNCTTTCTCTCTGAAGGGTTTGTATGTTAAAGGCTTGTTTCTAAGCATGATGATTGGGGGATGGAGAGGACCCTAAAATGTGCAACCTGCTAAAAGGTGATGAACATCTTGGGTCTGTCACTCTTGGAAGAATTTAAGGAAGTGCTTATGGGATCTTGGTGACTTTTCATAGGCATGATAATAGAGCAAGCCTGCCCCTCTACATTCTGCCTTTCTGTCTTGCCATTGTGGTACTTTAATGCCTGATGCCACACTTGTCTGTACCAGGTACAAGCTCTTGATAGTGCCATTCCCTCAAGCTCCCAGAACTATGAATTATTTCATTCAAATTTAATTTAAAAGGCTCTTCAGAAAGTTCTAGACAGCCTGGCTTATACAGCTGGTAGTGGATCCTGGCTGCTGTCTAAAAGTTCAGCTGAAGTACAGTTATCATTCTCTCTGTGTGGCCCTCTCCATCAGTGCCTGAACTTCCTACAGTACAAAAGCTGGGTTCTAGAAAGGAATGTTCTGGTGAAAAAATGCCCAAAGTAGAAGAGTCAGGCACCTCCACCTGTATACCGTGTTGATATAGGCTCATTTGGCTGATGTTGGTCAAGCTCTGAGTCCACACCAGAACTTGAGCATCAAGGAAAGTAGACCATTGTGTCAGCCAAGGTCACAGCCACCTCAGAAAGCACCTGTACCAAGTACAGACTTGGCATCCCAAATCTCAAATACATCCATTTGTCTAAGTATGAATTAATTCACTTCAACAAGCTGTACAAAATGACTCATAAATGGAAATGAGAATTTCTTAATTTTTTGTAGGAAATATATATCAAAACTTAGTACCAGGTATGTGCGCACAACATCATCAAAGCTGGAGGGGACACAGGAAACCGAATGCAGGTTGCTCCATCAGCAAATGGAAAACAGGGAGACTCTTCAGAACATTTACAGCAAGCTAATTAAGACCTGGTGTCATCATTCTCCATGTCAGAGAACAGCTCCCTCTCAGTCACTGGGATAGCCCATTACAGACAATATAATGAACCTAGCACAATACTAGACAGCTAAGACAAATGGCATCTGATCTCTTCATGTGTATGATGTCCATGTGGGTGTGTACACATCAAGGGCCTTCCTTATTTTCTGTCTACCTTTATTTTACTATTTTATTTTTGAGATAGACTCTCTCAAAACTTGAAGCTCACCAATTCATCTACACTGGCTGGCCAGTTAGCTGCAATGATCTGCCTTTCTCTGCCTCCCAGCCCTGAGATTGCAGATGCACACCGCCATACTTTGCTGGAGTGCTGGGGATCAGAACTTTACTATCAAGTTCCCAGCTCTCTAAATCTCTTCCTAAAGATCCTTCATATGAACTNGGTGGGGTGGTGCAAACCTGCAATCCCAGCACTGAGCCAGGTAGACTGTTGGGAGTTCAAAGCC
>LZPO01055159.1:108748-119379 GCA_001675575.1 Neotoma lepida
GGGGGGGGGGGGGGGCACGCTTCACAAAGGCCTGTGCAATTATTCTTTCAGAATTAAATACCACCAAGTTACCAAGGACATATTTTCCACTAGTTTAAATTTGTGGTTTCTGGATGAAATTCAAGGATACCAATTTTAGCAGCAAAATATTTACATAATACATATTAATTACCCAAATAACTAATCACATGCCCCTCTTGATGCCTTCTGGAATAAGCTATAGAAAGTGATACTCTTTTGCATGTCTCTAACTCTTAGAAGGAGTGTACCCCAAGTGGGGAAAAATGCAAACCAATGCCTAACACCATGCCATAATATTAAGAAAATGTAGGAAGACTCGAACTCAATGAGGAGGCCGTGACTACGGAAGGGGAAAGAGAATGGATAATGCACAGGAAAGAAAGGTTAGAAGGACTTGGCTGAGGGCAATATTGGATATACATGAAAGAAATAAAGATAGTTCCAAAGGTTTACTTCAGAGTGCTGAAAATAACATGGAGCTCAAGAAAGAAAACCATCTAAAATGAAATGGAAGGACTGGGTTATTGGAAGGACATGCTCAGTTTCAAAATATTTATCCAATGGGAATAGTTAAGCTCTTACTATGTGAAAGGCACTGTACTGAGCTTGAGGAGCCAGATGCAAATAAGACCTCAAGGATGTTATACTCTGTTCAAAAGAGAAACTACAGCCTTGGAAACAACAACATGTAAATACTATTTGAGGAAGAAAAATAAGACATTGGATACAGAATGAACAGAACCAACAGGGAGGCTGATCAACACATTACCTTGCTGGGCATGGGTATCAGAGAAGCCCCTGTGACCTGAACAGTAAGAATGAGCTAACTTAAGGCTGGCCAGATGGCTCAGTGAGTAAAGGCTCTTGCTGCCAAGCATGAATACCTGAGTTCAAGCCCCAGATCCTGCAAGGTAGAGAGAACTGACTCCCACAGGTTGTCCCATGATCTCCTTCCACACACTCACTGTGGCATGTAAATGCCCCCCCAACGTGTGAATGCATGCAAATAAATATATAAAATTTACAAAGAAAGTTATTAAAGAACCAGTTTAGTGTGTTTGAAAGCTGGCAATGAGATACACAGAGGCAGGGATCCATTTGGGGATTGTAGGAGATCAGAATATTCCAGGTACTTTAAGCCACAGTGACAAGTTTATGCGTTATTCTTATAGTGATAACATTCCATTGGGATATGTTATACAAGAATGTGTTAGGGTCTGGTGAAAAGCCACAATATCTTCTCCATTGGATCTGTACCATAAACAAGCAGAGTGACAGTGAGAGAAAAGCAGGGGGCTCTCTTGGGACTCCAGGCAAGGAGNTGTGGGTGTGGATTGAGTGTCAGAAGCAGTGGCAGTGAGAACTGTCCATTTCATNAGCATACTTCAGTGGAAGAGACCACAGCACCAATATATGGATTCAAGTATCAGTGTGAGGAAGACTGGAACCTGGCAACTACAGAGAGAAAGCCAAGAGACACCAAGGGAGGTACAGACATACAGATAGAATCTGACAGACCCCAAGAAACAACAGCTAGCCTTTCAAGATGGAAGTGCTCCTTAGACACCCAGAAACCTACAGCCAGGAAGGTGAAGATGGGATTGCGTTGGTTAGTTTGAATGAGAAATGTCCTCCATAGGTTCAGGGATTTAAACATTTGACCCCCAGCTGGTAGCCCTGTTTGTAAAAGTGGTATGGTCTTGTTGGAGGAAAAACATCACTGGGATGTGCTTGGTGAGCTAATATCCAGTTCTCCTTCCAGTTCTCTCCCTTTTCCTGTTTGTGATTGAATGTGATCTCTAGGCTTCCTGTTCCAGCAGCCTGCTGCTGTGCTTCCTCCTACCATCATGGACTTTCCTTCTGGAACTTTAATGAATATCACCAAGAGAAAGAAGCCAGACTCTATAATTCCAACTACATGACATTCTTGAAAAGACAAACTAACACAAATCTTAAAAGGTCTTATAATAAAAATCCCAGAGCCAGATATTGGGGTGAAAGCTCAAAGATCAGAGCAGCAGAACAGCCAGCCACTGGCTTAGCTCTGCGAAATCCTCAGTCTAAAGAGAGCGAGTTCCTGTTTCCTCACGCCTTATGTACCTTTCTGTGTCCTGCCATATTACTTCCTGGGATTAAAGGCATGTGTCACCACTACCTGGTTCCGTTTCTCTTATGTAGCCCAGTGTGGCCTTGAATTCACAGAGATCCAGATGTAAATCTGCCTCCCGAGTGATAGGATGTGTGTGTGCCACCACTGCCTGACCTCTATGTCTAATTTAGTGGCTGGCTCTGTCCTCTGATGCCCAGACAAGCTTTATTTGGGTACACAATATATCACCACAAAAATCTATGGAGACATGAAAAAAAAATAGTAGCTGTCAGTGTTAGGTAGCACAGAGGTAGGAGCACTGATTGAGTTCACAGAAGACATTTTAGGCACAGTGAAATTATTCTATATGAGAGTACCATGGTACATATGTGCATATGAAGTATGCACCACCATGAGTGTGAGTCCTAATGTAACATGGACTCTGGGTGGTGAGGATGCATCAGTCATAATGCATGTGCTGCACTGTCAAGGAGTGTCTTACACTGGGGAGGTGGCTTTCCTCTCATTCCTCATCCAGTGTGCCAGCAAATATTGCATCAGAAATAAATCACTGGCCCTATCTTCACAGTTCAGTCCCCTCATCAGGTCATTGCTGTAGCTTTTGGAAACCACTTTAGTCCCCATTGAGTCTCTAGGGTTTATTCTTAATCTAGAGGTTAATAATTCTATTAAAACATAAGTCAAGTCTCACAATCCTCCAAAGGCTCTCCATCTCATTCAGGGTAAAAGAGCACTGTTGGGTGGTCAAAATGACCCCACTCTATGTCACTCACTGTCTCAGTCCACATCCTAACTCTGCCTGATGGTCAGCCATGCCCTTCCCTGCTCCAACAAGTAGTTTATTGAGCATAGCCTTGAGCTTCTGGCTCTTTCTGGGTAGAACATTCTGGATACCTATATAGAGGAATCATGCCATCATTTGTCCTCCAGAGCTTTACAATGATGCCTTATTGGTAAATACTTCTCAGTCTCGTCCAAATAAACTAAGGGTGATGGTTCATCTTGATTGACAACTTGAAATGAGAAACACCAGAGAGATTGTTATTACACACTTCTGTGGATATCTGCAAAGGGGTTCCCAATAGACAGTTAGGTTGGGGAAAGGAAGTGCATGGAATGTTAGTGTAATAGCAAGAGAAGGTAGAGGAGGCCTGAAAGCACAGTCATGTGCACTCTTGGCTTCCTGGATGCCATGATGTGAGCAGCCTCAGCCCCACATTCCTGCTGCCAGAACATTATGCCTCACTCAGGCCTGAAGCAATGGGCCCAGCCATACAGGGCCTGAAGCTTCTGCAACTTGAGTCAGACTAAACCCTCCCCCCTCTGAATCTGCATCTCTCAGGAATTTGTCATATCAACAAAAGCTTGACTAACATAAAAAGTAAAAAAAGATAGGAAAAGAAAAGAAAAAGAAAAAAGAAAAAAAATACCACCAACTGTCAGGCTAACATTTGCAAAGTCCTTCACTGTATGCCATTTTCTCCATAGTACTTAATAGCATTTGCTATTCAGTNTCCGTGCTGATTTACTTGCTTTATTGACCATCTCAATGTTCCGGAAGGTAAACCTACTAAGGCAAGATATGTTACTTGCTGGTGCTGTGGATTCTCAATACCTATTATCTGTCATAGTTAAGACATTTGAAATTTAGCCAACAAATTACAAATGTACTCATAGAAGAAAGTTCCAAACTCGTGAAGGTGAGCTTGGAAAAGAAACTGGAGCGTGAGACACGGAGGCTGAGGGCATTTTTCCTGGTCCATTTTTGCCATAAACCTTGAGAATGAATGGCACATTCCACCATTTTACAGATTGCGGAAGTTCCTGCCTCCTCTGATTACTGTGACTGCGTGACCCCCCTGATGTGTGCTCTGTATCTTTGATTTCTATTTGACTTTTAAAGCTCACTTGCTTAATGCAATCTTTATGAATCAAATTAAGTTGTTAGCATGCATGGAGCTGACTACAAAGCCCAGCAAAGCCTGAATCGCACAAGTGCTTTGTCTTTGAGTGGGCTATTTTGGGTGCCTTTGCTTGTTCTTTAAGACATGGCATCTGAAAGGAGAAACACACACTCTGTGCTCTCAAGGACTTGATGGCAGAACTATAGCCGTGTCTATCAAAGCTCAATAAACTCTTCAAACTACGATCACCGTTTTACAGCCAAGGCAAATTGCAAACAGGCCAAGCATGCTCTTAGTAAGACATCAGTTTGCTACCACTAAGACATGAGTAGCAAAATGAGAGTCCATTTGTCTTTTTTCTCAGTGCTCTGATACAAATATGAAATGGCTTAAGCTACATCTACTGAGCGAACAGATTAACCACCTAAAGGCTTTTGTAGTGTCTCTAAGCAAGGAAAAAATGCATGCACTATTGCAGCAAAGAATCTCTGATATGTTTTCATTTTTATCTTTAACCACTAGACATATTTTCAAAAAATCATGGAATATTCCACTAAGTGGTGTCAGCAGAATTCCAGACTTTTATGATACATTTCAAGTGGCAGCCATCTCTTTTCTGCAATTTCATTATTGCTGTCACGGTCTTCCTTCAAACTTCAGTGTTTATCCGGACAACAGAAAGAACTTCTCCTCCCCTCAGCCCCTCCCTGCCACACACACACACACACACACACACACACACACACACACACACACACAAAGAGTGCTCAGAGCTTTCAACATAAAAGAACAATGAAAGTTTGGCGTCTGTGTTGTGCTGTATGGCGACAGGCAGAGGGTGAGGGCTGAAGCTGTCTGTTACTGCTATTAAAAACTTTACAAGGTTGAAGCTCATTGTAGTTTCATGGCTTGTTTCTATGGGAGCTGGAAAACACTAACACAGACGTCTCTCCCCCACACACACTGGAGCTAACCAGCCATGTGGAGGATGTCACTCCTGCTGACATTAACATCTACAGAACCATCTTTGCTCTCCTATTACCTAATCACTACTAAAACTAGTTAGCACTCTGTCAGCCCATCCTGTCCACATCCTAAAGCTCAATAATTAGTGTAGTGTGGTACAGTTCCAGAAACAGAGGGATGGATAGGGCAGAATGTGTTCTAGAAATGAGACCACCATAGTTTATGTCTGTGTATCCAGCTGTATTTCATTCATTCATATGAATTTCATGTCAAGGTGGAAGGATGGTTTGTTTTTCCATTATATCCATAGGAGAAAAATATACCATTAGATCCCTGCCTAACACCCTGTACCAAAATACATGCCAAATGGACCAGACACCATAAGGGTACTGCTGAAAGTTCTAAGTTACTTTATATATGGCTTCAGGAGGGAAAAAAGAATTTCTAAGTATTGCGTAACTAGGGAAATGATGGGACCATTGCATAAAATCTTTCATAATTTCATATATAGAGAAAATTATAACATTTAAAAGGAAATGACGAGCTAGGAAAAAAATACATAACAGTGGCTAACACAGATTTCCCATCACTACTCAGGCAGGAAAAAGGACTTATACATAACATGGTGTTCTTTATTGAAAGACCTACTCTAAGTCTTGACTTTCCTCTTGAAAAAATGGGGACAATGGTAGTGCATGTAAAGAGATGTCAGCCCTTCACTTGAAGCCCTTAGTAAGAATAATTGTATTGACTGGGGCTGGGGAAATGCTGACTCCGTGGATAAGGAAGCATGAAGACCTGGGTTCAGGTCCTCACCCAGGTATGGCTGTGTGAGCCTGTAACTGCAGCATTGAGAGACAGACAGGCACATCCTGGGAGCTTGCTGGCCAACCAGCCAGCCCAGCCAAAAGGTTGTCAGGTTCACTGAGAGACCCTGCCTCAAGGCAATAAGGTGCAGAGTGACAGAGAAAGACAGCTGTCATGCACTAGGCTCCTTTTNTGTGTGCACGGGCATGCACTTATGTATGGACCACACATACATAAGCCACACACACACACACAAACAAAAATAAGGGAGTAAAGAACGATTGAATGCATTGCTATTCAGGTGTACATGAATACACAGATTAACCACCTAAAGGCAAGCCAACTCTCAGTTTGCTCAGGACTCTTCAGTGTGGAACTGAAGCTCAATATCCCAGGAAATGCCCTGACCTGGGCAAGCTGGGACATTTGGTCCATTTAATATGCACACACCTATGTAACGGACTTGAGGGCTGTATATCAGCTCCTTAGCAGTAATGAATTCTGGTAAAGAAGGTTCTAGATTCCCTTACTGTCTTTCTTTACTCTTAGTTGTATAGTCTATGTATTCCAACAGTAGACAGATTTCTTTTATGAAAACACATTCATTTAGTCCACTTCGAATTTCTTAAATGCATATAGGCCTAGGATATTATTCTATGTGTAAGATTTTCCAAAATATAGGCTGAGTCAAATATCAGAAATTCACACAATATATGTGACATGGTGTAGTCAGAAGTTTTCCTGTGTCCCATGGGGTCCACAGCCACTCAGACCCAAGTAAACTCACAGAGGCTTATATTAATTATGAACTGGATAGCCTATGGCTCAAGCTTCTTGCTAGCTAGCTCTTATGTCTTAAATTAACCCATTTCTATTAATCTATATGTTGCCATGTATTCNGTGGCTTTACCTGTATGCCATTACATGCTGCTCCCTGGATAACAGGATGGCGTCTCTCCTGACTCTCCTTTCTCCTTCCTGTCTCTCTCTTGGATTTCCTGCCTGTCTATATCCTGACTCCCCANAGGCCAGAACAGCTTCTTTAGTAATAAATCATAATAACACATATTCACAGCATACAGAAAGACATCCCACAGCAACGTGGTGGTAGAAGTTTCCAAAATTTTAAAAATGTTGCCTGGGCCTGTTTTCTATGATTTGATAATCAGTCTGGGAAACACAAGTGCTTTAACAAAAGGTATATCATATAGTTATATTGACATGAAAAATTTTCAGTGCTTTTAAGAAAAACTGAAGCTCTCCAATGTATCTGGTTCACTTAATACTCACATTCACAATGTCATGGTATAAAGCTGTGACTTAGGCATTCAGACCATGACCACTGGTTGTCAAGACTGTGTGTTGAAGTTGGCAACAAAACATTAACTCTTGTGAGTTTATTAAAGTAAGACTCTCTTTCTACGTTTGTTAAGGAAACATTTAATTTCCTTAACCTCCATTCAATCATTCACAGATCATGTTTTTTTTAATGAATTTTTTTAAGTTTTAATATTTGACAGTTTCATACTTGTATATAATGAATTTTGGTCATGTTCACGCTCCATCAAATTTTAATGTTAATTTACTTAATTTTGAAGTGGTCCTAATTTAAACATATATATAGAAGGAGTGGGGGGGGGAGGTGTATGGGTGTGTGTGTGTGTGTGTGTGTGTGTGTGTGTGTGTGTGTGTGTGTGTGTGTCTAAAAGCTTTGGTGAGAACAAAATGAATTATCTTATGGTTCTCTCAATACCCAAGTCTCATGGGGATTGCCAGCAGCATGGATCACAGATGTGACAGAAGAGGACAAATGGCTTCAGGCAGTCTCGCCTTTCCATCCACCCACACAAAGGTCCATCAGTACCAGCTGGATCCTCCTGCCTTGGTATTCTGTGCTGGCAAGCTCTTAGCGGCTTCACTAAGGTCTTTCCAGTTATTGTATTTTTTAATGCTTCCACATGAGACTGAGTTGTATGGAGAAAAACCATAATTTTTTCAAATACCAAAAGACTATGACAGTGTCTCAAATCCTGCTTCTTAGATTCCCTCCCCACCCCACCCCATCCTACCCCCCATCTCTTTTTCTCTTTTAGATGTGTATAAGAGACAGCACACACACCAGAGCAGCTGGCCAGAGCCTCATGAGAACTCAGATGTTCAGGGCTACCCAGAAATCCAGACCCTCTGATTTAAAGAGCTCACCTACATTAGAAGAACAAACATCCATGTGGCCACAGTTTCCAAGGCATCTGAATGTAGGATCCTGTTCTGCCCTTTACACATTATCGCCTCAACCCTAGAGAATCGCTTGCATTTATCACTGTTAGGGTTTCATTAGGGAGCCCAAATCACACATCAGGGATTGCTTTGCTACTATAGAAACTCCTCCCTGCCTTAGCCAGAGACAAAGGGTCTCTTCAGCAATTGCAGCTAATCAAAAGCAAATTGAGCTTTGGGCTTAGCTGCTTTCAAAAACAAAACAAAGGCCAGCAGCACTCCAGGGAATATGCTAGTGCATCTCTCAGGTTGCCTTCCCTCCTCACTCCCTCATTCAGTGGCCCTGTCCCTTCCCCCACATCTGCGTACTGAAAGAGAATGCCACAGGTAGGAACATGTTTTAAAGAATTCGAGATAAACTGACTTTTCATCCACTTGAAGACTGATGAAGTGTTTATNGAATAGCACCATACAGAAGATGCAGCCTCGTGGCATCAGTATTGGGCCAAGAAGAACATCATGTACGTCCTTGAAGCTACTCAGAGGCAAAGCAAAGTTCTACCAAGTGGTGGTGGTGGCTGGTGGTGGGTGGGGGCAGTCTGAAAGGACATCACCAGACATAGGGAACCAGTAAGTCTATTAGACCTGCACCACAGCAAAGTGCTGGGGCTTATGTTAACTTAGAAACCCAAGACGAGGTCACTCATAGGCCAATGAATGTGAGCAGTCCACCTGCTGTTAAAAAGACTATTATCAACACAGCTCATTAACTTGGAGCCAGCTTCTAAACGCTTAGCTCTCCCTGAGTGTCGAAAGTGGCACCAATATTCTTTGGGGTTTCCAGTTACCCCATCTCTCTTCTCTCCTTCTTTCCAGTCAATTATGCAAGCCTAGGTTTTACTTTCCGCCATGTTTTGTGACTGTCAGACCTAACTGCCTCCAGTCATGAGCTCTTTCTTACCTTCCTGCCTCTGCCACCTCCTATGTCACTTGACTCAGATGTAATTCATATCCTGCATCTGGCCCTCAAAAGCCATCACTGGCTTGAAAATAAAAGGTTTTACTTTATTATTTACATCAAATATGGGATTTTTGTTTATTGGAGATAGGGTTTCATACATCTTAAGGTAGTTTGGAAAGTACTATGTAACAGACTAACCTTGAATTTCTAATCCTCCTGTCTCTAGCTCCCTAGTGAGGGGATCACAGGCATGCATGCACCACTGGACTCTGTTGATATGGGGCTGGGGNCTGACCTTGGGCTTCACGCATGCTAGGCAAGTGCCCTACTAACTGAGCTGCATCCCCAGCCCCCATGACAAGGATCTGTACTTTGCATTCTTCTTCTAGCACCAAACCACCTGCATTTCTAGCTACAAGAGCAGTGCCCTCCTCCTCCTGCTGCTTGCCCCACCCCCCACTAGCCATGTCTCCCTCAGGTCTGTGACTCACCTTAAAGATGGTGATATTGCTTGTTTTCATTCTGTGCCACAGGGAGGGTCATGGCTGCACAAGAGGAGAGCCATCATGTTCAACTCAGACTACAAGCAGGAAGTGATTGCTTCCACCAAAGCTGTTTTAAAAAACAACTGCTCATAATTAGCCAGCTGGCCTCAGAAATCCTCACTGCTCACAGGAAGTAAAACCTGCAAAGAACACTGAAACAGAGTTGAGATGAACACTGTCTTACAGCAGCTAACTGAATCACACAAAACATATTGAGAGAAAGAAAATCTTTCCTAGAAATCTCCTGATAAAGATTCTTAAAGAATGGACTGGGGGCAATTACATAAGCAAAGACTCCAGTGGATTTCTGGGCTGAGTTATTCAGACTTTAAAGAAGGAAAAGCCATTCAAAGGGCTGTCACAGCGCAGCTGAGGCAGAAGAAAGCCCAGAGCCTGGAAAAAGAAGATTCTAGACAAATGTCTGGTCTATTCTGGTTAAAAATATCAGAGTTCATGGATGAGGAAAACTGAAGATTGCTATCCCAACCCCTTGTTTACCCTGCAAACCTCACAAACTCTACAGTAATGACCAAAGATGACTGTCACAACCACTGTGGCTCTGCACAGCTCTGAGGGAGAAATCCAGGAACCTTTATAGTAAACATACTTCAGAATAGGAGTACAGTCATTCTTAATCAATCCTGTGTTAAGTCATCATGAGGGCTGGGAGACTTGCAAGTACTCCACCAGTACATTTCATTGAAAACCATGATGATGTCTCTGAGCCCATCACATCTATGTCTATCTTTGTGCACAGAGAAAGCACTAAAAATACATAGTTTCATATTTCTTACTGTGTATAAATTTGATGTTTATTTCTTTCCTTATCTCAGGTAAAACACTACATCAGATATTCTGTGAAAGCAAAGTGTAAACACCACAATATTAACCTTCAAGAGCCAACACTCTAGTAAGGTAAAAATGTCATCAATTAATGATATGGCAATTAAGAAATAGCTCAGAGCAAGCACTAATAGCTTGGAAGAGCCAAAAGGCGAAATCCCAGTGATACTAAATATTCTTCTGTAGTTTTTTTTTCATACATGCAGAAGGAAGAAGAAGAAGAAGAAGAAGAAGAAGAAGAAGAAGAAGAAGAAGAA
>LZPO01055159.1:147737-169332 GCA_001675575.1 Neotoma lepida
TACACATATCTACATGCACACACACACACACACACACACAGTGTGTGTGTTTTCACTACCAATTTATATGAAACAAGAATAAACACCTGAGGGATATTCAAGAGAAATAAGCAGTGGGTACAACAGGGATGCCCTGGTGATGAGCTGGTTGACACAAAACAATGTGTATCATTGCATTCAGTGCTGGTTCTGTGTAGAAAGTCTGTCCCTGGCCAAGTACACATCTAGGGTCATGCTGTCACTTTCCACCCTCACAGACATTCCACATAAAACTAAGACTTGCCTGCAATATGACAGCTTTCAAAACTGCAGTGCACTGGTGTCAGGAAATGACCAAGTCATGCTTATTCCCCAGCCTCAGTGACCACCACAGCTCTGAGCAGTTTCACATCTGTGCTGCATGTGAATTATTCATTCAAACTCATGCTGGGGAGTCTCACTTTTATTATTAGCAATAACTTAACCAAAGTAGCAGACTCTGTGTCCAACACAAATTGACTTTAGGGNAGAGAAGGAAAANCAGCCAACTGTTCTACCATCTACTCCTTAGTCCCTATATCTGGGAAAGGACAAAAGAGTCAGGAAATGACAATNTGACCATTTGCCAGGGAGCTTGTGACAGCTTGCTTATTTTGATTTTTTNAAATAGGGACAAGTAGAAACACAAAATTGAAATCATTTTACTGAGCAGGCTGTGGTGGGAAAGGCATGAGACAATATGCCTTTTCAGTAGGCTGAGATTTTTTGTCTAGTGTCCTCAAGGTGTATCAACCTATTGATGACTCCCCCAGTTGTAGGGAGTGTTACTAATTCCACACAAGTTGTCATCTTTTTTCTTTTCTTTTTGAGACAGGGTTTCTCTGTGTAACAGCCCTGGCTGTTCTGGAATTTACTCTGTAGACCAGACTGGCCTCAAATTCACAGAAATCCACCTGCCTCTGCCTCCTGAGTGCTGGGATCAAAGGCATGTACCACCATGGCCCAGCACAAATTGGCATCTTCTTCAGCCACTCTCCACATTCTTTTCTTCTCTAGACTCAGCTTGAACCCTCATCTTGTCTTCCATCCTCCCCCAATCTTTGGCCTTTCCCTTAACTTTTACAGCCCTTCCCTCCTGCTCTGTCAGCCAGGTTTGAACTTCCTGGTGCATCTTCCGCTTTCTCTCCTTTGCAATAACTTGCCATTGAACATCTGAGCCTCCGTTGCCTGTCATGTTTCTGCTCTGGTTCCCTTTGCNTGGATCCCTGGTCTCAGGATCCATCCAGCCCTATTTCAGACCACTCTCTAGCCACTCCTGTAGTGGGTACCTGCCTTTCAAGCTTGTACNTGATCATCTAATACTAGGTGATTAGTGTCTTCAATGTTTCTCTCATCTTCCTCTCCCATGAGGTCCAAATCTAAGTCTCCTATTCAATTTCCTGCCTGCATCTACATTTGTTTCCAACTCTCCTGAAAATAACCAGAAACTGCCTGCCTCTTCTGCCTCTCTCATATATATATATATTCGATTTTCTGTTTATTTTAACCAAGTCTCAGGCAGGCCTTGAGCTTGTTAGGTTAGCCCAGGCTGTCCTCAAACTCAAGATCCCCCTACTGCAGCTGCCCCCCAAATCCCAGTGTTGGAATTTCAGGTATGTGNCACATTTCACACTTCTTTCCCTGCTCTTAAACTCTGTGACCTCAGCTCTGTGCTGTTTTACCATCCACCTGTGTCCTCAAGGCCACTTATATCACATTTCTCTNCCCCTCCCTCCGCTGTCAGGTTCCTCAAAAGATCAATAATTAGTACTCGTGGGGTAGAGTTCCTGTTGATTGCAGCTTCCACCCCAAAACCCTGCTTTCGCAAACTGTGAACTGCAGCATTTCTGATCGTGCCGTTCTTAATCACAACCTCACAGGACCGGGGTTTACTACCAAGTCTTACAATGTACCCGAGATGCCTTTGGGAAAAGCAGGGACAAACCTACAGAATTCTTTATTAGTATGTCAGCGGAGTAGGAGAGGAAGAGGGTTGTTACATTGCAATTTCTTTTTTTTTTAAATTTCATACATTTTATGTAATTGATTTAACTTTATTTTATGTGCATTGGTGTGAAGGCGTCAGATCCCTGGAACTGGAGTTACAGTCATGAGCTGCCTGCCATGTGGGTGCTGGGAATTGAAACCCGGTCCTCTGGAAGAACAGCCAATGCTCCTAATCCCATTCACAGAGGAAGAAACTCATTGTCCCCCCCCCAAAAAAATCCCTCAAGGGTAGAGGTGGTGCCCAATCACTGTTTTCTGGAGGCGGGATACACTTTTGCATGAGTCCATCNGAGCCGCGCAATTGTGGGAAAACAGTATTCTCTCGTCCCGTATGGAATACTCCTTCTCCAAAAGCAATGCTTGAGGTGACATCCATGAGATTTAGATGGCCTTAAAATCGCAACCGCTGTAGAAATCCAGCAGGCTCACCAAGGCGTCGGGCGTCTGCCCCTGTCCTGGACCGAAAGCTGCAGCCTACNGCTTGGGAACCTGCCGCTGGAGGGCGCCGAGAGCGCGTTGGCCCTAGACTGGAGAAGGTCGAGCGCGGGATCCGCCGCTGTTAAACCCAGAGCCGCGGGATCGCCGGGCCGCACAAGACGCGAGGACTGTCACTGTGGATGTGCCGAGCTCACTGACCCGGGACACCGGCCTCTGGGGAACGTCAGGCCTTTTCCTCCCGACTCTACGGCTCCCGATCCCGGTGAGCAGTGTTCGGGGCGGAGGGTGATGTCTGCGGGAACCCACCGCAGTCCCCGGGGGAACCGGGCACCTCAGTTTGCGCGTCTCTGTTGCGTCTCGGCCGCGCTGGGGATGCTGTGGTTCCCCGCGTCNCTGGCGTTCAACTTGGACGTGGACAAGCTCACGGTGTACACTGGCCCCGAGGGCAGCTACTTCGGCTACTCACTGGACTTCTACCTACCTGATGCGCGCACGTAAGTCCCTGGGTTGGGTTGGTGGCGTATTCCCGGGTCTCGTCCCAGTACCTCCTCGCCGGTCCCCGCACTCCGGAGGAAAGGGTGTCTGAGATTCCAGCCAACCGCCCACTCGGGGTCGGATTCTGTTCTTTGCCTGCTACTAACTTCTTCTTTCATGGCTCATGCTAGATAAACGAGCCCTGTGAACCTTGGAGACGCTCCACTTGTATAGAAGTCTGGGTTCAAAGACAGAAGCAGCATACAAAGGAGAGAATGGGACCAGACAGACTCAATTTAAAAATAAAGACTACAACACAGTCTGTTTTTGCGAGCTCGTTTCAACTAAGGTCAGGGTACAAGCGCCTTAGATTGCAGGCAGTTGGGATCCGTCCTCTGCTTTCCCCATCAGTCTCCACCTACTTCCACCTAGATATTCAGAACCGTTAGGAGCCTCTTCCAAAACTGATGCTCATAGTCTTCCAAAGAGGAAATCAAGTTTGACAGTCTTTCCATCGTAAATCTGTTTGTGCTCTGCAGTCCTGTGGGCATGCTGCTACGGACTGAATTTCGTGCGCACAGGTTTATGATCCCCGAGGAGTGACTTTCTCCAACCCTTTTTCTAGAGCCAGCGTCTTAGTGGGGGCGCCCAAAGCCAACACTAGCCAGCCGGATATCGTGGAAGGGGGAGCTGTCTACTACTGTCCCTGGCCGGCAGAGGGGTCTGCACAATGCAAGCAGATACCGTTTGACACCACCAGTAAGTGATGCTTTTCCGCACTGTGGCCCCTGGCTAAAAAGAACCTGAGCCATCCCCGCGGCAACTTTGCGTTCTCTTTGCCCTCCTAACGTAAATCTGGGTGTTTGGGTGCATCTGGTAACTTCTGTGTCCTTACTGTCCAGAGGCGAGCATTAACGGGGAGTAGATGCTTGAGAGGAGTAGAAAGATATACAACTTCGTGGGGCGTGGTGGCACACACCTTAATCCTAGCACTTAGCTTGGCAGAGGCAGGAGGGTATCTCTGAGTTCAAGGCCAGGCAGAGTTACCACCTTACCTNGACTGTAGAGAGAATCGGGTTGTTCCTCAAATGCAGATTTGGANAAAGACTGGCTTCAGAGCATTTGTAGTTCTCTAGTTCCCAAGTCCAGAAGCAAGACTTCCCCTGCCGCAGATCCAGACTGCAACCTGGAGTGCTTGCCATTCTAATTCTTTACAGAAAGAAAGAATTTTCTTTCAAAATTGGTCATTGAATGCAAAATACTACAGGCAGAGTGTGGATGGATTACATTCATTTCCAAAATCCGTAGACAGATGTTTCTTATTTAATTAAAGGGAAAATACATTTTAAACAATTCAGTCTGGTTATGTTTCGTCTGCTGTTTTCTCTTTGGGTCCTAAGAAAATAATTTAAAAGTAATGTTTTGAAAACATTATCATCAGTGTTTTAGCTTGTACCACCCGAACGTTAGCATTCAAATGATATATATTATCAGAGAATAAATATCTCTTTTCAAAAATGCAAATATGTCAGATCAAATGACAGGATTTGACGGGCAGTTGTTTNAAATACCTTGTACATGGCACAGCTATGTACATGACATCATTCTTGCTTCCTTTGTGGTTTTGTGGTTATCTAGATGTCGTGCATCTAGAATTTATATAGAATGTCCATTTTCACAGAATTTTGATGAAGTTGATTGGGTGGTATGTACTTGTGACTTTAATTTGTATCATTTATGTTGAGGGGGAAATAGTTCCGGGACTACGAATANGGGAATAATTTTAAAGAAAAAATTATGCAGCCCTTACCTTGAATTATGACCCAATTAGGAAAATGTTTTATAAAAGCATTTTTGAAATTGTATTTTCATACCCATCTCTGGTCACAATATCTTGTTTGTTATTTCATTAAATAACTCAGTTATTTGACNCCAGGTTTATAAGCCTTTGTTTTTTACACTCAAGTTTAGCAACTGGAAAATTTAAACCTTGTGTGAACAAAACCATGAAGTTTGAGCTCCTTACTGATCTGTAGTTTAAGAACAAACTTCTGGGGAGATGGCTCAGTGGGTAAAGAGCTTGTTGCATAGGCATGGGGACCTGNNNTGCGATCCACAGCACCATGTCAAAGCTGGGCATACTGGGGTGTGCCTGTGACATCAGCACTTGGGTGGGTGGTAGGCAGGAGGATTTAAGGTGCTTCCTGATGAGCTGATCTCAGCTAAAACAGTAAGCTGCAGCTTCCATGAGGGTCCTTGCCTCAAACAGTAAGGCAGAGAATGACGGGGGAGGATAGAACCTCCAACTCTGGCTTCCACATATGCTACTTGAGTAAACACATCTGCACACACATGTGCTCACATGCAGACACCATATGCANATGCATACACAAAGACTTCATCTAAGATTTGATCAGATAAGCATGGAATCAATGCCATTTTAATTATATGGAATTCNTATTTTTTTAAGATTTATTTTTACTTATCTGTGTGTGCATGTTGTATATGTTGTATATGTTGCATGTCTATGGGTGCCTATAGAGGCCAGAAGTTGTTGGATCACCTGAAACTTGAGTCATGGGGGTTGTGAGGCAAATGATGTGGGTGCTGGGAACTGAACTCNGGTCCTCTGGAAGGACAGCAAGCAGTCAACCACTCAGCCATTTCTCCAGCCACAATCTATATTTTTTAAAGGTAATGTAAATTCAAACTTTGACACATAAATATACAAGTCATTGTACTTTTTGAATTTGCATTCAAGAAAGGAAGCATTCAATTTTGAAATGGTTGATTTTATTTCACCAAGTAGCAATGTCTAGTCATACAAATGAATTTAATAACTTTCTAGAACATTCCATAATGCATGAAATCAGGATGTAGTTAGTGTTTTCTTTTCATTTGCTAAAAGAAGAATTGATGTCTGCCCAGATAAGTTATTCCTGAATATCTTCGTGAGTGTTAATCTCAGCTGATATCACGATTTAATAGATAAAAGCCACAGAATCCAGGCATCAAACTGACTTTTAAATTGATCTCTCCAGTCAAAACTTTCCATGTTAAATTACAGTAGTTAATATTTTCCAACATTCACTCTAAAGCAATTGTTTGGGGCTTTGAATTCACTTTTCTTTAGCAACCTAATGCTGAAAGCTTGTGTTTGGATTTCCAGAATGGCCCACAGGAATNCACTTAACCCATATTGTAGCTGAATTTATATTTGCAACAGAACAGAAGGGGAGAAGTTGGGACAATTTTGACAATTGTAGGAAAATACTACCAAGAAAAGACNGTTGTTACTTGGAGAATGTTGAAGGAGTACGTGGCTTCTTTGTATGGTTCTGGAGACACAGCAGAGTGTTTTAGCACTTGGGCATTGGGGTTGTTTTGAAAATGTATATAGGATTTCTNTTTTGTTGTTTGTGTATGTGGAGAGTTAGTAATCAAACCCTGTACCTTTACGTACTATGCAAATGCTGTGCTACTAAGCTACNTACCCAGCCTCTAGATGTATAGAGGGTTTTCTCTGTAGAGAGGNGCAGCTATTACACTTATCAGCCATAATCATAGTAATTTGAGAATTCATAAATGGAGCAAAGTGAAGGAATGGAGGGGAGAAAGAAATGGATATTCCCTAAATAATTACACAAAAGTGTGTGTGTGTGTGTGTGTGTGTGTGTGTGTGTGTGTGTGCAAGTGCACCTGTTTGAGTATGTCCAGAGACCAGAGCTGTCTCTGGGTATCTTCAGCAGTGTCTTCCCACCTCCATAACTTTGAGTTAGTGTCTCTCATTGAACTCTGAGCCCCAAGATTTGGCTCTCCTCCCTAGGCACGGAGNCCCAGGGAACCCCTGTCTCTCCCTCCCCCGCACTGGGAGTGCTCTCCTGTGCCTGATGACCTACCTCAGATCTTCATACTTATGCGGCAAGCTCTCTATTGACCAAGTCTCCTCAGCTCCAAGAAGATTATTTTTTCAAAAGAAGTAGGGGTGAGAAAGGCTGCACAGAGTTTGACNGAAATGTAGGGTTCAGGCTGGAATGAATACTTCAATGACCTACGAGAGAAGTCTCACTGAAAGAGAAGATAGAAATCTTCGGGAAAGAAAAAAAAATCCCTGTGTCAGCCAAGAGGGGGTACTGTGAGTCCAGAAACAGGGTTTTTGTTTGTTTGGTGGGTTGTTTTGTTTTTTATTTTTATTTATTTATTTTTTTAATAAGGAGGAGGTCTGGACAAGAAGCCAGAAGCCAAGAGCTCAGGTGTGTGCTCCTGAGTGGGTACTGATACTCCAGACACAATCNGTCCAGTTATTCTATTCACATGGCCCAGGAGAGTAGAATTGACAGTAGCTGCAATTTGATGCAAAGAAGGGACAGCAGAAGCCCTCAGAGTTGTTTACTACTTGAGCGTGGACTTTGTGAGGAGAGGGGACTATTAGCATCCAGGCTGAAAGGTGGCAGCAGGTACTACCAACTCTGGGTTTCCTGGTCAGCGCTGTAGATGCATCAACTTGACTGGTGACTACTACATAGCAGCCCCTTTGTGTACATGTCCATTGTTCCTAATCTCTTACACAAAACCACTATGTGAAATTCATTTTGTGAATCAAGAAACCAACTCCTAAACTATGGCTGAGACCATACAATGGCACAGTGGCAGCCATAGGCGATTTTCTGAATTTGTTCCAGAAATGGGAGAAAGCTGGTCTTCTTGGAGCGCAAGTTCAGGATCACAACTGGGTCTGTCGAGCCCAAGGAGCACTGTGCACCTTCCCTCCTTTCACTCTTGCCCCACCCTCACCTGCCCACCACAGCTGGATCTGCAAATCCCAATGTAAATGTCTTCTTCCTCCAAGAGCTAAACTAAGAAGCAATTNGGAAAGAGTTTGGGAGAAGCCAGAGGCTTAGAAGTAGACTTGTTCTGGGTGGAAACTATGGGTTGTAATGTCCCTGGTTTAGTTAAGTCCCACTGAATCTTTGCTCAGGGTCCCCCATGAGTTACCTCCTGAGTTTTCCTGGGAAAAGGAAGACAATGCCTTGTCTTGAGAAAACAGGGGCTGTGACTTAGGGACACAAGCAAGGTGGCATCCACGGAACAGCGTATAAAGTGTCAGGCATACGTGTGTACTATGTCACCAGTACTCCTCTGCAACACTAGCCCCTATTCATGTCTTTATCTGCTTTTCTCATTATATCTCAAGGCAAGATACCCAAGAGAATCTGATTTTTCAGTGAAGTTGTTTCAACTTGTCCTAGCCGTGGGATGTTTTTACTGTTTTGCTGCTGTAACCAAATGTTCTCAGGTTAGACGTTGAAGTAGCTAGCCATGTAATTTAGTCTTAGAACCTACCTTAATGGATTTAAGACTAACTGCCTCCTTTGAAAAGTTACCTGCTAACTTAATTCTTTTCATTAACTGATCAGCATTTTATTTTTACCTTATCAATCAACTTGGATTTCATTTTCACTAAATCAAGTGATAAATACAAAACTAGAGGAAATTCCCAATAGCCCAGGACTTCAAACGCATGAATACCATCAAATTCTGGTCCTTTCAAGCCCAGAAAGAGGGATTTTAAAGGAAGCATATGGTGATGGGGGAGGTGCAAAGAGCAGATAATTTTCCTGCTCTGTACAAAATCAAGTAGTTCCAAAGAAGCCCTTCTCTCTTCCCCCTCTGTTTTACCCTCATGCTTCAATGGGATGGAATTCCTCCTAGCTGCTGAATTGATTTCTTTCACTTTTGCCTCTGAACTGTGCTCCTGTCACACAAAGCTTAAAACCTCACATCTGCCACATGCATGTGAAACTCCAAGGCTCATTTCTTTTTTTTTTTTCCTCCAACTTTCCACAGCAATGTGTGGATGACATAAGGATCAGGAGAGGCCTTCTAGTAAAGAATGGGATGAAGGAAATAGACATTTCCAGCTATGGATCGCGAAAGGGTAAATGGCTGACCACTGTAACCAAGCACCATCATGAAAATATTTGACAGTTTTTGATTCTCAAGTGACACACTTGGAGGAGAAAGCTAATGGCATGTGCTAGTATATGGTAACAATTGTCACAACAGTAGTAAGTACAGAGTTAGACAGCTGGGATCCACTCATAGTTGGAGACCCACGTGAGAGAGGGAACAGGAAGAGGTGGGAGGTGCTGTTGGGATAAGCCAACTGAGAAAGACTTCTAGAATTTGCCTTAATGTAGTATCTTTGTGGGGAAGAGAGGAAAAAAACATAAAATATTAGATAATTCAGTTAAGGTGTTTCAAAGTTCCAGAGCAGCAAGATTTTTGCTGGGGCTGGGCTTGGAACATGAAATCCCTTGTTTTGTGGCATCTGTTTCCTTTGGGGTTGCCTGAGCCCACAACATGGGCAGCTCTCAGCATCTGGCTGTGGCACTGGGACTGGCTTATTTTGTGATAGTGTGGGCTGTGCCGCTTTCCTCATGTGTGAGGTGGGAAACATGTTGGTGACAGGAGCCTTGCCTTTCCAGCTGCTCCCTCTCCCTGCACCCATCCCCAGTGGGGAGGGAAGATCATGTTTAGTTCACCAACAAAGGGAAAGGGAAGTACAGGTCAGAGCTATTCAAGCCAATGACAGAAAGAAGAACATGAATGCGATAGGACTCAGGAAGAGAAGAAAGCCATATTCCAAGGAGTTCAGTTGAAAGGAAGAAGATGGGGAAGCAGACTCAGTGATAACCTTCTCCTTTGAAGGAGCCGAAGCAGAGCCAACAGTGCTGGTGCAGCCCTGTAATCTCAGCTACATGGGAACCTGAGGTCAGAATATTGACAATTCAAGGCCTGCATGGGCTACAGATTGAGTCCAGCTTGGACAACTGAGACCCATCTTTAAAACGAAAAGCCAAGGTAGGGTGGAGCTACCACTTAGGTGCAGAATGCTTGCCTAGTGTGTGGGAAGCCAGAGGGTCAATCCCTAGCACAGCAAATTGATGAGGATAACGAATGATAATGGGATGAGGGATATATCTGATTGGCAGAGCAATTTCTTAGCACAGATAAGGCCTTGAGTTTGAATCCTATCACTAAATACATAAGTGAAGTTTTACTACTCATATACACAGATGAATATATATGCATGGAAATATATATATATATATATATATATATACATGTGGAAGGCAATATTATATGAATTCATATGCAGAAAAATTACTAGCCATATGCTAATCTTGACTGACCAAGACTTGTTCAGCTGACTCCNTACTTTTCCTGTGAACAGTCCCTGATGGCTACCATGCCCAAATATGCTGGCCTCATAGAGACACCCACCACCCATCTAAAGGAATCTCCATTGGCTTAGACTTCCCCACAACAAACACAACTGAGTCCTGATAGGAGAGGGGAGGAGGCGGTGGACCCCACAGTGCTTAGCAACCAAGGGAGAGGGAGGAAGCAATTAGAAAGAGGAAGCCCTTGAAACTCCAACTAGAAATGGGAAACAGATCTCCTCCACGGCTAGTTGAGTAGTATGAACACTAGGCGCCTGTTGCTTAATCTGCAAAATTCTTTCAAGAAGCTGGAAGTCTGTGTGAGGGAACAGGCTTCCAGGTTCTTGGCAAGAAAACTCCAGGCAACAGCTGCAGCATTCTGAGAGAAATATTGAAAATCATCTTGAAATTATTCTGAAAGAAGGAAACTACACTTTGACATTCAAGCTGACTGGCTGAGATGTGCACTTGGAGCCCTGTGTAGAGAGTCCTGCATCCAGGATGAGGATGAGGATCATGGCCGACACTGTGGAGATGTCTGCTTAGGTGTGCTCACCTGATACCATCTGGTTACACAAACAGATCTTTGTGGAAGATACATAGAAAGCTAATGATGATTTCATTAGAAGCATCCATTCATCTTTAAACCAACAAACATGTTTAGTACACTTAATGAAAATGCCTAATTTTTCAAAATTCAATTTAAGCACATGCTTACCAAAAACATGTGTAACTGCATACGAGGTGTATCTGCATAATGAATTCTAAAATAGATTAGAAGTAATGTTAGTTGTAGGCCATGTTATAAGGAGATTTGAGATAGGCAAGCAAACTGTGATTNACAGATAAGTGGCTTATATTCAAAACATCCNACCTCTTACACCAGTTCTGCACTGTTATGAAATGCAGATGGGAAGATCGCAGATGAATGTCACCAGACAGTCTGGGGGGAGTGCAGTTCAATCTCAGCCATGCAGAAAGGCCAGAACTGGGATCTCTGATGCTAAGTGGAGCACCCCAGAGGTCTATCAAGATGAGAGACATTTCTACATTTATAAACATTGCCGAAAGTGATCCTTTCCCCTTTGGATTATTTTTGTAAAGATAAGNTGTCCATTACAAAACTGGGTCTCTCTTGAAATGCTTGTTGAGCATTCCAAAGGGGAGGAGCTGACTTTCAAGGGGGCAGCAGGAGGGAGTTGGGGCAGCTTGGTGGAACTTTCTGCCTCCTGCTTATTGTGGTGAATATTTGACTAAATGCAACTGTTGAAATCCATAGAGGTATGTAAGAGTGAATTTTCCTGTATGGAGTAACAGCAAAACTTAAAAATGAAGAGAAAAACAGCCTGTTTGGAGAACAATATATAACAAAGTTACATATTTAATATGTCAAATTCAGTTTTGTAGTCATTGCTTTGAGCACATGGGCATTAAGATCTTTAGGCTATGGTCATTTCTGATCTAATANAAAGGGAATGTGTAAGAATACATATTTTGGAATGATGAGTGCAGCCACTTCCCCTGAGTGAGAGTGAACAATTACATCCCAGTGCGAGATCATCTCCATCATTCTTTAAATAAAGGTTAATATTCAGAATGTACTTAAGAGAGCTGTGAATGAAAACATATTGAGTAAGAATACATCTATTCATTGAGATGTCCTAACCCGCAATTCCCCAGCTTGTGAAATTTGAGTGTGCGACCCGTTATCAATAGTCACCACACTGAGGTCTCACTTCAAGCACAATATCTTAGATATCAAAATGAGTGCAATTGTACTGGACAGCAATTTCAGGCTGATTTTTCTTTATTTCTGATGTTTGGCATTTGGGCACAGATTCTTATATGATACTGTAAAAGTTTCTTGATTGATCAACAATGATTTCCTGGACACACTGAGACCAGAGGAAAGGGCACACAGCATTGCTCCAGCAATATGTTTATTCAAGGACTGTATAGAACCCATGCTATACCCACCACCTGACTCCAGGTCTAGTAAGGGAAGCTCCTAATGGCCAGGCTGTGGCTCCATTTCAGCTGCCTCCATTGTCACCTCCCAAAATTCAACCAGATGGTTGCTTTCTAAGCCAGCCTCTTGCGACACTGCTTAACCAGCTTATCTTCCCACCACAGTGTGCCTTCTGTCTCATCACACACATGTTATCTTCCTATCACAGCACAGTGTCCCTTCTTCATCACACACATGTTATCTTCCTACCACAGCACAGTGTCCCTTCTTCATCACACACATGTTATCTTCCCACCACAGCACATGTGCCTTCTGTCTCATCACACATGTTATCTTCCCACCACAGCACATGTGCCTTCTGTCTCATCACACATGTTATCTTCCCATCACAGCACAGTGTGCCTTCTTCCTCATCACACACATGTTCCAATTCACATTGGGCTGTTTTGTGGCCTCCTCCTTAGCCACCTAGAACAACTTATCTTTCAGAAATGATTTTCTGATACTTCTTGCTTCTTCTTCTTATGCTTCCCAATGGGATATGTTTCTAGAGTTCTAAGATAGGCTGCCACACATCCTTTTATGGAAGAAAGACAAAAATAATAATAATTTCAACAGCCTAAATATGATAGCCAATGAAGTTAAGGCCATAAATCACACAAATATGATATAATCATAAAATTGAAGTCTACAAAGGATAAGCATGAATATGACAAGTAACTTTTATTTTAATGTTAATTTAAAAAAATTCAAAACAGTGTATAGAACTTTTTAAGAGTATTAGGAGGGAAGAGCAGTGAAAGTGCCNGGAAAATATGGGTGCAGGGCTGAAGGGAGATCTCAATGCCAGCATGAGGACCCAAGTTTGGGCCCTAGAACCCATATACAATGGTAAGGTCAGTGATCCTAGTACTGGGGAAGCCAGAGGTCAACACCAGGTGTTGTTTCTCAGGTGCCCCATTACCCGTCCCTGCCTGGCACACACACATTTGAGACAGGGACTCTCACTGGACCGTAGCTCACCAAGCCTGCTAGGATGGCTGGTCAGCAAGGGCCAAGGATCCTCCCGTCTCTGCTTCCCCAATGCTGAGATTACAAGTGCACACTATCTTCACTGGCCTTTTAAAACATAGGCTCTGGGGTTAGAACTCAGGTTCTTGTGTTTGTAAGGCAAGTACTCTGCTGCCCGTGTCTTCTCCCTAGCCCTATCATAATACCTTTTGTCCTTGAAATCACTTTTTATCTCCAACATATATTTACTTATTACAATGTCATCTAAGGGGAACAGTAGAGTTTTAAATAAAACTTAGTGGCATTACACAACAGACCTTTTAGACTCTGGCATATGGCCACAAAGAGAGCCTTGGCCTTGCCTCTATGTGGTGTGCAAGGAAAAGAGTGACAAGCTGAGGAACAGAGAAAGGGCATGTGTGTATATCTGCACGAGCATTTATTTCAGACTCGGTGGATCATCAGCTTTCTATTACTACTACAGAAAAGCAGTACACACCTGCAGGGCTTTAAACAACATGTATTGATTGCCGTACTGTTCTGAAAATCCAAGTCTAAAATTGGTCTCCCTGAGCTAAAATCAAGATCTTGGCATAGCCATGTTCCTTCTGGAAGCGCTTGGGAAGAGCTGTTTCCTTGACTTTCCCAGGCTGCAGACTGCCCCATGCTCTGGCTGGTAGCCCTTTCCATTTTTAAAGCTCGCAGTGCTGGCCACATGCTCCTCCCTGGCTCTCTTCTGGGCCTCTTTTTTCTGCTTTGCAGAAGTCCTGTTATTACATTAGAACATATTAATAAGCAGGAGACCCTGCTTGTCTTCAGGTCAGGTGACTAACATCTTGATTCTATTGCAGGCACAGCTCTCCATTATTATTATTATTTATAACTTATCTGTAGGTTTGTATACATGTGGTGGCTATTATTTTTCCTTAACCCAAGTGGTCAACGGGACTTCATTGACGGGGTGTTACCTGAGAATGGGCCTAAGCTAAATGAGACCTATGAGAAAGAAGTGTTTTAGAGTGTTGTCTAGGTTAAAGCCTGGAGGTGAATGTATGTGGACAATAGACAAAGGCCTATGCTTAGAGAGAAGGCAGTCAGAGAAAGAAGAGAAAATTAAATGAGAGACTTTGGAGGCAAGATTGAGCCATGATCCCTAAGCCATATGAGCCACATGATCCTGAAGGCCCATAGTTGTGTGTATTTATTCACATAGGCACAGTGTACACACACACACACACACACACACACACACACACACAAATTTTAAAAAAAGATATAAGTCTAAAAAGGAAATGTATAAATGTACCTCACAAAGTTTGGTAATTGTGTGCAGTCCACTCTTTTCATCGTGGTTATTTGAGATACTGTGATGGACACTCTAAAGCAAAATGTTTCATAAGATCTACCAAAGACTTCATGGGAATCATGGTTTTCCAGTAGTCCTTCACAACCTCAGGGTCACACAGTCTTCCTACTTCCTCTTCCACAGTTGACTCATTGGTTCAAACAAACAGTACATGGAGTTGGAAGGAGGACTNGGTGGGCAGTCGATCTGGGGGAAGGTGCAAGGGAGTAAATTTGAACAGAATACATTGATTACATGTTCAGACTTAAATTCTCAAAGTTAAAAATAACACCTCAATGGGTCACCACTAAATGCACAGTTACCCAAAGAGCTGAGATCTGTAGACATTTTATGTTTCACAAATGCAGATGTAGAAAAGCACATCTCTTCATCTACTGAGGAAACATGCACAATGCGTACAAACTAAGTCAACATTGCGCTAATACAATTTCATGGAGTCGAAAGAGCAAAAATACGTAAAGTGAACCAGAACCTTCTAAAGTCTTTCTAAAAGCCTCAGGCCATTTGGATACAGTACTCTCCTCTGGAAATACACTCAAAATAATGCCTTAGCAGGCTTCCATGCATTTGTTCTGCCTGACATGATGCAGCCATTCTGTATGCAGCCAAACCATGAAAATCTTGTCCTAGAACTTGGCTTTCCTTCCTGCCTTTTCCCCCTTCAGAGGGAATTGTGGTTTGGAGAGTTTGGGAGTTTCAACATTTGGCACTGTAATCTTTCAGGATTGTGATTTCAGAGATTTTAGATTTTAGGCACTATAAACCTTATGGATTCTGACCTTTCAGAATTTAAGCATTTAATATTATGACATGGGATTTTGTCTTTCAGGATTCTGACCATCTCTAAATTATATGGTACTTTAATAGTCAGGGTTGAGATTTGGGTTTTATACTAAAAGAAATGTACAACCAATGGGAAGTTTTGAGTAGGAAGTAGGATTTTTTGAATTATGTTTTTTGAAAGGATAAGTTGAGCTTTTGGATAAAGAATGGACTATCACCAAGCCAGAACAGAAGCCAAGGGGATAACGCAGGGACCTCTCACCACTGTCCAAGGAAAGNATACAGTCTGATATGAATAGGAGCAATGAGGGGTGAAAGATGGGTGGAGCTAGATTTCACATTTTGGTTAGTAGGATCTCGTTCCGGAATCAGATGAACAGTGTGAAAAAGAAAGAAAAGTTTGACCTTAGCTCTCAGGGTAACTGGACAGAGGCTGGGAACAGTGGAGAAGGAGCATGCCTTGGAAGGAATATCAAGAGTTGAATCCAGATATGTGAAATTTGAGATGCTTATTTGACCTCCAAATGAATGTCAAATGGCCTGTTGGATAGACCCAGGCCTTGTGCAAGATGTTTGGATTTTAAATTTGGAAATCATGGGTAGATAATATTTAAGACAATGATTTACTTATAGGGCAAGTGTGGACCAAGAGTAGAGCAGCAAAGTGAGAAGACAGAAAAGAGATGATCTCTAGGTTGAAACTGAGTCCCAGAGCACCCCAACCTCTAAAAAAGTATTGGGCATTTTGGTGGTTTGAAAGAAAATAACCTCCAAAGGGAGTGGCACTATTAGGAGATGTGTGTGGCCTTGATGGAGCAGGTGTGGTCTTGTTGGAGGAAGTGTGACATTGTGGGGGCAGGCTTTGAGGTCTCATATATGCTCAAGCCATGCCCAGTGAGACAGACCATTTCCTGTTGCCTGTAAGATATAGGACTCTCAGTTGCTTCTCCAGCACCATGTCTGCCTGTATGCCTCCATGTTCCACCATGATGATAATGGACTGAAACTCTGAACTGTAAGCAAGCCACTCCAATTATATGTTTTCTTTATAAGAGTTGCTGTGATCATGTTGTCTCTTCACAGCAATAGAAACCCTAACTAAGACAAGTATAAAGGGGAGTGTGTAAGGTATAGAATGTCCTGTTAGAAGAAAGTCAAGATGTCAACAACAAATGTGATGTAGAATGAAAAGATTTGTTTTGGCAACTGAAAGTTATGTATTTGGTTTTAAAAAGTAGCTTCAAGGGAATATGTCAAGAGATTTGGAGAAGATAACAGGAGAGAGCAAGCATGAGAAGTTATAAGTGGGGCCAGGGGAATGTAATAATCAAGTAGCTACCATAGCATGATCGCAATATGATGGAAATTTACCAGAGGGAATGTAACGGAACAATGTTAACTGAAAGAGAGGGTGATACACATAGATGGGAATGGGTAGGGCTCTAAAATAACAGAAGGTCTAGCCTTGGAGGATCATGGAAGGAAAGCTGCTCATCCTTAGCCCTAGGTGGAAAGGTGGAATAAAAAAATAGCTACAAGTGACTGATGCATAATGGGTTGCAGCAAGAAAATGACCTTTTACTTCACTTTGTCTTCACATTTTATCAATGAAATAAAAAGCAAAGTCATCAGCTGAGAATNAGGAGGCAGAGAAAGTTGGGAGGAGGAGGAAATGTGGCTACTATAAACAGACAGAACACATGAAGTATTGAAGTGACAGAATGACCAGGCAATAGACAGACCACTGTTTTGAATGAATGTACCCTTGTCTCTGCTCACCCCATAGCATGGGTGTACCTGGGTGGGGTAGAATTAAAGAAAATCTCAGCTCCCTCTTGGATGTTAATCTTCCAAAATATAAATTGCAAACAGAAGTCTTGGATTCTGTAGTGCCTATTTTAACAACATTAGGAATGGTTCTTTTTTTAAAAAAATATCATGATATGGAATGAATGAGATGGGTTAGCAGCAAAAGGTGCCTTCTGCACAAGCCTGGCAACCTGAGGAGGATCCCTAGGGCCCACCCACACAATGGTGGAAAGAGATAATCAACTCCACAAGGTTGTCGTCTGACCTCCACATACATTGTGGCATATGCANGCCCATGTGCACAGGTACACACAAACACAATCTATTTAAAAAATTTAGATTGCATGAACTGTTTCATTAGATGAATGGTTGGGATCATTTTTACTGTGTCATCTTCTTACAAAGGAGATGGAATTCTAAGGAATATTCAACCAAGCAACAGGAAGTAGTTTATATACATTCTCAAATGCTACCAAGAGAAGCTAGTTTATACAACCCTTTTTCTGAAACCCAATCAGATACTGTATTTAAAAACATTCCTCTGAGATCATATTGACATTTTCATCAGCTAATGACTGAGGCTACCATTCTGAGACATTTTCATTATTTAATGCAAATAAATGATTAGGAGAGCAGGCCCTGCACCTCCCTCGCCTGAGTGATACAATAGAGCCAATACTGTTATCACTGGTGTGGTTGAGCACCCTAAAGTTGTGAGCATAGGAGACCTGCCCCCATTTCCATCTGTCTTGTGGCAGCAAGGGTAACGGGAAGAAGCCCTCTCCATAGCCCATCAATACCTGGGTCAGGTGGGAGAGCTGACCCTGTGGTCATAAGAGTGGAAGAGCTGGCCGTGACCCCCACCTGCTGCAACACTTGGAAGAACAGGCCCTGCACCTCACCTGAGTGCCATAACAAAGCCAACCCTGTTAGCGCAGGTGTGGGTGAGACAGCCCCGAAGTTGTGAGTGTAGGATAATAGGATAGCAGCCCTAATTTCTCATTTTCTTGTGGCAGCTTGGATGGGGGAAAGAACCACCCCCTCCATCAATACCTGAGGCGTGTGGGAGAGCTGGCCCTGTGGTCATAAAAGTGGGAGAGCCATCCCTGATCCCTCACTAGCTGCAACACATGGGAGAGCAGGCCCTGCACCTTGCCAGGGCAGCACAATAGAGCCAACCCTGTTACCAGAGGTGTAGGTGAGCCAGTCCTGAGACTGTAACCATGGGAGAGCTGTCTGCATTTTCCTTTGTAGGCTGAAAATGATGCTCCAATGTTGCAGAGAAACCTTGGGTGACTGTCCAGGCAGCTGGCTGTTTCTGTCATAACTCACATTTTTTGGAAGTCGCTTGTATGCACTTCCTGTTTTACTAGGTAATATTATTTCCTTCTTGGGTTGCTGAGGGAGTTGAAGATTAGAGTGTTATAGTTTTCCTTGTTAAGAAATTCAGAAAAGAAACTCACTAAGAGGTGTAAAGTGAAATTTGAAAGACAGTATAAGATAGTTTTCTGTTAGTAATACAAGATAGGATAGAAAGCAAATTAGGTATATTTTGGACTCACCAAAATAGGATAGATAATAGAATATTTTCTCTGAATTTGTCAAATGCAAATAGACTAGATATTATTGATGTATTAATTGCTTGTATATATTGTATATAGTTATTGTACTAATTGTATAGTTTTTCTTATATTAGTTATAACTTTTTAAATTTTTTTAGTTTTTATTAGACAAAAAAGGGGAAATGTGATATTTTATCTGTGTCCCCCAATAAAATTTACCTGAGGATTAGAGGAAAAAGCCAGCCACTGTAAGTAAACGATAGAAATCAGGCAATGTTAGGACACGCCCTTAATCCTATTATTTGGGAGGCAGGGATCTGTCTGGATCTCTGTGAGTTCAAGGCCACAATGGAAACAGCCAGGCATGGTGACACACACCTTTAATCCCAGGAAGTGATGGCAGGAAGCAAAAAGGTATATAAGGTGTGAGGACCAGGGACTAGAGGCTTTTAAGCTTTTAGGCTTTTAGCAGCAGTTCAGCTGAGATCCATTCGGATGAGGACTCAGAGGCTTCCAGTTTGAGGAAACAGGATCGGCTGAGAAGTTCATGAGGTGAGGTTAGCTGTGGCTTGTTTTGTCTCTGATCATTCGGAATTTACCCCAATATCTGGCTNCGGGTTTGTTTTTTACTTAATAAGACCATTTAGCAATTCATGTTACATTCCTTTTGGTGGCCAATCCTACAGTTGCCCATGCCCAGACTCAGGGTTATGATTTGGCCTGTCCCAACATCCACCCCATCTACGATCTGCTGGAGCACGTGAAGGAATCTGACCTGCAGATTCGAAGCTGAAGGATATCTACAACACAGGGCAGCAGTGGGATGTCCAGGAAGAGTCCTAATATGGGCCCAGCTTTGGTCACGTAGTAGAGATCAGGGGCCTCAGACCAGACCAATGACTCTTTGCAATGAACACTTGCAAGTAGAGATGTATGGACAAAAGGGTATATGACATGACTTGTTAGGTCNAACTGCAGCTTCCANGATGAGATATTTTATTTTTCCCTATTTTTATTTTTTTCATTTTATTTTCTTTCTTTTTTCTCTTGAATTTTGTTTTGTTTAGGGGGTAGTGCAGGGGCAGAGGGTGGATGCCAAGGGGCAGGGAATGATGGGATCAAGATACATGATGTGAAAGACACATAGAATAAATAAAAAATAAATAAAAATAAATAAATGATTGAGCATTAAATAGAAACATGCTTTTGACCACTAAATGTGATACATAAGCCATATTGGAAGCTCTTGGTTTTAAAGCTGGACCCACAATCAAGGCATGTGATCCCAGATAACACCTTGAGAGAAAGAGAATTCTAAGGGAAAGAGAAAATCTAGAAGAGGGGTTTGAAGGAGAATGAGTATGAAAAATTCAAGGAGCTAAATTAAAGTCACTTTGGTTGGAAGTGATAAGAGTGACCCTGACAAGATAAAGGCTCTATATGGCTGGCTTTTCAGTAGAAAGAAATCTCTGCCACTGGGTTGAGAATGGATTTGAAGGTGGCAAACTTGGGCAAGAACTGCCCTCCAGGAAGCCACGTCAGCAACTGCAGTTGAAGAGCACGGTGGCTGCCATGAAGGATAAAGCAGCAGAGACAGAAGGAAGTGCAGCAACTTGAGATTTGAGAGAGATTTAGAAAAGCAGTCAACAGAGAGTGATGATGTGATGGAACTGTGGACCACGGGCTTGATGACTGTTGAGGATGTCGTCCAGGCTCCTGACTTGGTTAATGGGATTGCTTTATACCACACGAAACTAATGGACAAAAGAGACACAACAGTCTGTCCATGCAATATTTTAGTCCTATGGAAAACCAGTGCATGAAGTTTTATTCCAAGTAGAGGTGTCCTAGCAGCAGAAAATTAAAAAGAATTTAGGGGTGTAGAAAGATTCCATATTTGACTTAAATGTGTGCATTCTGTAGGTCAAGAAAAGCTTAAATCAGAGGAAATGACATAGAGAGACAGAGGTGGAGAGTAGTGTGCGTGTGTGTGTGTGTGTGTGTGTCCATAGCTGGGGTCATTAGGTAAGAGAGAAAGGTATCCCAGCCAACGTGGCTATAGTGAAATGAGTTGTAGAGGTTGAGGTTAAAGTTGATGGTTCCANTGCTACAGTCCAACCACAGTCAACTCTGCCCCTCAGCCTATGTGCCATGCTTGGGAATTGTTTTTGTCTTTGTTTCTAAGCTGGTCTTCTACAGATGGAATATGATTTCTCTTGGGGAGCTCTTTGGTTTGTTTCTTTATTTCTAATTTCTTGCTTCTCTAGCTGCACCATATAAATCATCAGAATTCCTGCCCTCTAAAATTGCTTACATTGTCCCAACAAAAGTCCATATGTATTTCCAGAACAAACTTTACATAAAACTTTAGTCAAGTTACATATGAAAAACATTTCAAATAGCATTATATGATGTAGAAAACTCATTCATTTTTATTGCTAAACAAAACTCTAAATTTCATTGNATAACTACTATGGTTATTCAAAACAAGGAGCTGGGAATGGTTCTCTGTTTTNTGGAAGATGATTTAGATATGGAAATAATTATAGAAAAATTATGTTCTCATTCAGGGCAGGAAAATGTATAATAGGAATATTGTAATATAATCTTTACTATTGCTTTCCCAAACCCATACATATGAACATTATTATTTAAGCTCTTAAGGCACAAACTTGTTTCATTTAAGCATCTTAATATTTGGTTATGTATGGAGAAAAACATTGAAATTGTGGTTTCCACAAATGAATTTAAAAGTTTCACAATTTTCAGAACAGAATAATTTGTTTTTCTGTTCTTAAACTGTGAACGGCTGAATGAGTTTACCATGATGAGCAGAAAGTATATCCAGAAAACTGTATTCTAATATCTTTTCAGTTACCCTGTTACAGAACTCTATATTCGGTTAGAAAGAAAGAAAGAAAGAAAGAAAGAA
>LZPO01055159.1:227141-241891 GCA_001675575.1 Neotoma lepida
CCATTTTTCTGGCCTCCATCTAGTGGCTGTTCTGTTCTCTGACCCCAGATAAGTTTTATTAGGGTACACAATATTTTGGGGGACACAATATAATCACTACAGAACTGAGTGAGGAAGGCACATTTTATTTTTCATGCACCAGTCTACAATTATTGGAAATTATCTTTGTACTCAAATTAATGTTTTATCAANTATCATTTAAAATACACTATCACAGTTAAAAGTCAAAGTGCTTTAAACTGGCTTAGGCAATAAAAGGGATATTTATATCAAGGTGAAAGGACTATCTCAAGTTGTCCTCTGCCATCTACATGGGTGCTAACACATACACACACACACAGTAATTTTTAAATGAAAACTATCTCAAGACAACACGAAGGCAGGAACTCAGCAAGCCCTAGAATGTGCTGTCATCTTCCCTCTCTTCACTCTCCTCTGCTTTCTCCTCTCTCTTCTCCTGCTTTCTTCTCTGTCCTGTCCTGTTTTCTCCTCCCTCCTCTACCATTTGTCCTCTCCTCCACTTTCCTCTCCTTCCTCCCTCCCTTTCTTTCATGTCTCCCCTCCCCCACTGGCATCTCTTCCTCCACTCATTCTCCTAACTTCCCTCTTTTCTTCTTTCCTTCTCTTTCTTCCCTTCCACCCCTCTCCCTGTCCTTTTTCCTCTCGTCTTCCCCTCGCTTCCCCTCTCCTCTTCTCCCCTCTCCTCTCTTCTCTTCTCCTCCCCTCTTTAATATCTCACACTCCTATCTCCTCTCTACTCTCACACATTCCCTCTCCTCTCCCTCTGCTCTTCTTATCACCTCCTCTCCCATCACCTCCTCTCCCTTATCCTCTCCACCTTTCCCTCTCCTCTCTTTTCCTTGTTCCCCTTTCTCTCTAGACCAGATTTTTCTGTACACAAGATGAGCTGTTTCTGCTCCCAACTCCAGGGATGACACATTTCACTTGAATCCACTTAAAGCCTGTAACTCATCTCAGTCCTCTGGGAAGAACTTGGATAGACTCTGAGACAAAGGGTGAGATTTTCCAAAATAGACAAGAATTGACTTGTAGATTATGCAGGCATCCCAGTTAGCATCCAGCATGGCAACTCTACCCAAGCCAATGAAGCAAAAATGACCCTCAGAGAATAATAATGATAATAAGAAATGAGAAAAACAATGTAAAGGAAAATATTACTTTTGAAATGAAATACTGATTTTAAATTTCTCAGCCTTGTTTTTATGTTGGTTATTTTAGTTCAGAGGCTTAGGGGAAAGATAAGCAAGATGCTTCATTCTGACAAATAGCATGTGTTTGGCTCTGCTATGGACTACACACTGTGTTGTGGCTAGACGAGTTGCTGCCTTCCCAAACTTAAAATTACAGGCAATGCTTACAGCAAAGGACAGGGCTTGATGTAATAGGTGAAGTAAAGCTCATTCTTTTTTGGTGACCACTCCTTGCTGATTGTGGAGGACCTCTAAGTTGACCTCATATAAAGGCTGAGTATCAAACAACCACATAGGGAAGGTGGGGAGGGAAACTATGATGAAAACATATGAGTTCCTGAAACAGCTCAGAGGCATCCAGAGTCACTGTCAAATCACAGGGCAGGAGGCAGGGAGAGAAGCTGGAGGCAGACTGAAGCCATCTGGGCATGTCCTCTACAGTGATGGGAAAAGGCAGCACCTATATGTTTTACACTAGTTTCAGGCAGGGAACTGGATGGATAGGGGATTGTATGATATAGTTCAGTGGAAGATGAGAGTTACCTTCATCTTGGTTGTGACAATATATGTCATAAGAATGTAGACAGATGAAGAGCATCTTGGTAAATGAGTAACTGCTACATGCACAGAGTAAGGAGAGGGTGGATTTTTTTAATGGCTCCCAGTTTATAGACTTTAGCAACTAGCTACATGGTGATACCATTCAAACAGTAAATACTGAGGAGTTCCAGAGCTATGGCGGAGGTGACGATTAGTAAACATTGTGTGGCTGGGATGATTTTGGCCATCCAGTGACAATACAGAGTAGAGGTATGGTACGTTGGGAGCATGGAGTTTATCCAGGGCTGCAGGCCCAGAGGACATGGGCACTGAAGCAGTGGCTGTGTGAGGTGCCAGTCTGAGGGGCAATTCAGACACAGTGAGATTCCACATCTGTAAATTACCATGTGGAGCCCTGCTAAAGACCATGAGAACCTTCTTAACCTGCTGAACATCTATTGCTCAGTTCTACCAAATCAGATGTTCAAGATGTGACAGACAGCCTTCACGCTAGACTGGCAGAAAACCNGTTTTGTATCTTGGCAATCTCTCTCTCTCTCTCTCTCTCTCTCTCTCTCTCTCTCTCTCTCTCTCTCTCTCTCTCTCTCTCTCTCTTCTCTTCTCTCCTTCCTCCTCCTGTATTGTATCTCAGACTAAGCGGGGAGGATCCAGCCCCTCGATACCCCACTCCCAGGGTAAAATGTCAGGCATTTTCCATATCTCTCTCTGCCTTACTGCCTTGAGACAGGGTCTCGCCAAAGTGGAAGCTGGCTGCTTTCACCAGGATGGGAGTTCTTAGGATCCATTTGTCTCCAGCCCACAATGCTGGGGTTATAGATGGATGTACAGTTATGCCCAGGTTCTTTCTTCTTTTTCACATGGGTGGTGAGGAATTTGAACTCATATCCTTATGCTGGCAAAGCAAGCACTTCTACCCACTGAGCTATCTCCCCAGTCCCCATATCTTAACTTTCTCCAGGAAAACCATAGAATGTAAAATTTGCAAATTCATGAAATACTTATATTTTGAAAATGCAGCTTTTGAGGGGGGATAGAATAGAGACTCACAAAAATTTTAAAATGTTGAATAATATGCTTGTGAATTTTAAAAATATATATTTTATGAGAGAAATAGTGCTATTTTTTAGAAATTTTATAATCATTTGGTCTTAATTATATGCATTACTAGAAGAAAGTACCCAGCTCTGTAGTTTCATAAACAGGCACCTTCAACTCCCTGATTACTTCCAGAACATGGGCTAGTTCCAAACTCAAGACCGATGCACACGATACACATACAGCTTTCACTCAGTCAAGGAACAAGTGAGGGCAGAATCCAGCAGGTAATCCCTTCTCTAGGCGAAGCCAGAGGCACACTTGAGTGTTCACACACAGGCACATTCTTCATGTCTTCCATTCTAAACCAATCAGAAATACAAAGACAAACATTTGAAATTCCAGATTTAGACCAAGCCAACTCCTTGAAGTTGTTACAACACCTAAAAATGATGCTTACCAAGAGGGGTGGCAACTGAAGTTACTGATTGGGTTACAGTGGGCTTGGTTTTCTGGTNATTGAAATGAACACTGCCCATCACTGTAATACCAGTAGGTTCAGCGTTATAGCTCTGTTGGCTTNACTTGTCTTTAGTGCCTGCTACATAGCCTTTCTGGGCAGCCTGCTGTTAGACCTCCTGTCACAGTGTTAGGACACACGCATTGTCTCAATTCATAAACAGCAGCAAGACTCTACTGTTCTTAATATAGCCTGGCTGCTTTCTTCAGAGAGGAAGGGTAGGGCTGATTGTCATAGGCTCTAATTCAGCAAGTTCAATATGTCATATATTTGAGCAGGGCCACTCTGTCTCCCTGTCTTTGGAAGAAGGGATGTCAGGATTGAGCAAGCATGGGGCCAATTGCATTATTAACATTTTTGCATTTATAAGCATGAATGTGCGTGCGTGTGTGTGTGTGTGTGTGTGTGTGTGTGTGTGTGTGTGTGTGTGTGTGGGATGGGGAGTATATGCACAAGTATGTGCCAGTACAAGTGACCATATCTTCATGTAAGCCAGCGGAGACCATTGAGTGACCTGTTCTATCACTCTCCACTTTGTTCCCTATAAGCAAAGTGTCTCACTGGACCTGGAGCTAGGCTGGCAGCCAGCAGGCCTCAGTGATCTTCCTGTCTCTGCCCCTCCCACCCAGCACTGAGGTTGCANGCCACATAGGCACTTCCAGTTTGCAACTATAACTGCTGGTCATTAAGAGTCCCAAGCGTGCTAGACACTGTGCAGAAGANACAGAGTATGTTCATTTGAATACTATTCTCAAATTCTTCTCACACAGATATATGCACATATATGTCAAGGTCTATTTTTGTATGTTTATNTAGAGCAGAATTATATACAGTAAGACTGGATGACATTCTATTTGATTATATTTTGAAAATGTCAAACCAGTATTGTCCTTGTAAAGTCAGCAGAGCACATCTGAACAGGGACTTGAACTCAGAACCCCCCTGTTCAGAGTCCCACTGATTGACTTGACACTCAAGGGACCATTTGACCTCTGTGAGCTTCTACTTCCTAGGGGTGTTGGCAGAGTTGTGTGTATTTATTTGCACTTCTAAGTTTGGAAAAGATTCTTACAAAATACTGTGTGTATCTTAAAATAGGAATGGAATCTGATTGTCATGGATAGAGCCAAAACCACTTTGTCACAGGCGTGTTTGGTGACAGAAGATTTTGAGAAACTGTATTCTACTAGGCAGGCTGAAGACAGACTATCCAGGTTGAAAATTTGACTTTCCTAATTTCTAGCTGTGTAAGAGTGAGAAAATGTCTTAACCTTAGTTTCTTCACCTATAAAATTAGACAAGAATGTGTGGATGTAAAAATTAAATGGTGTAGGACTGGAAAGATGGCTCAGTGGTCAAGAGAACTCACTGTAGAAGTATGAAGACCTGAGTTCAAATCTCCAGCACCCACATAAAAGCTGGCAGTGTCTACTCATACACAGCCATAGGGCTATAGGGGTAAGGACAGAAGGATTGTCAGGACTGGCTGGCTGCCAGCCTAGCTCTAGAGAGACCTTGTCTCAAGAAAGTAAGTTATAGAATGAAAGAACAAGNCACCCATTGTCCTTGTCTGGTCTATGAGCATGCACACCTATGTGCACACAACACACAAATCAGCCAAATCATATGATACAAACTGAGATCACATGAAATTAAATTGAGGTTATATAGAAGACTTAAGGAATGACAACTCTCCACTTTCCTTTGAAAATTGTATTNTTTGGAGGTCCACTTTTTCCTATGCATGCTAGGGCACATTATTTTCTTTCGCTTGAATAAACAAATTTCCATGGTTCCCTCGTTTAACCTATAGCGATATGTTTGCTTCCTTCACTTCACTCCAAACAGGAAGATGAGTCAAGTTGCAGCTACTGTGAGCCCCNGGGGTAGCAAGCCCTCAGCAGAAATTTCCCCTATACCCTGTGGATTGCTACCCCCTGTGATGTTACAATCCACCTGTCACTGCCACCCCTGGGTGGGAGATGAGGTATGAGGATGTCTCTCAGGGCTGCCTGTGCTTTGCTGGGTGGCAGAGATAGGAAATGAACCTCTTTCCCCATCCCTTAGCCATGTAAATATGGAATTACATTCCAATTAGACCTGAACTTCTATGAGATGACAATGAGAGGAAGGAACTTCTAAACTGTGAAAGTGAAAGGCAAACTAAACCCAGGAATGACGAGCTCTGATGAACACAGAGGAGTAGAAGAGAGTNAGGAAAAGGTGAGCACGAGAGATAACTTGAATATTGATGCAGGACAGTTGGGAAAAGTCCATACCATGTGAGGGACGATTCAGTCATAGAACTATAGAGACTCGATTATAAAAATAATGTGTGAAATTCTTTCTCTTACATTTATGGTATCCATATCACATTTCTTAGTTGTTTTGTATGTAAATAAGTGCTGTCACTGGCACACACATATAAATAGGAATTATAGATATTTTCATCTGAAAACCAAAATGGAGACGTGTTTAACTTTCTATTTGGTCCTCACTGGACGCTAAGGGTTGACCAGAGGATCTTGTGTACATTAATTGAGTGAAAACATGTCAGAGAAGAAACAGCTGTGATAGTTGGGAATCCTAAAATCCAATGATCTTGTCTAATCCTGTTAACCACGATTGCATAGCAACACAGCCTGCCAAACACATAGGCCAGGCATCAGAGGATGGAGGAGGGAAGTCCAGACTCTGCTGAGGAACACAAATCTCACAAGCAATAAAAACCAGAGAAAACATGGGCTGAGGGCCAAGACTATCATTGTCTTGTTCAGGCTCCTAATATACGGTGATTATATCATGAAGCCATTTCAGACAATTACACTCAATGAAATAAAATGACCCATCTGTTTTAATGAGTGCTGAGGAGAGTGGGAGTAGGAGGGAGCGAGGGAGGGTAGCAGGGAGAGGGAGAGGGAGAGAGAAAGGAATAGGGAGAAAACAGAATGCTAGAGAGGGGTAGGGAGACAGANAGACGGGGGCAGGGGGCAATGTAAGCAAATAAGTAAGCTAAACCAATCTCCACATAAGGGGAAGTAAAGGGGAGGCTTGACCCAAAGGGAATAATGTATTTTTGTTAAACTTTAAGGACCTTGAAACCATTGATTTGAAGTTGAGTTGAACTGCATTCAAATCTTATAGAGAAAGTTTATGTTCATTTCTCACAGTGCTTCTAAAGCANGTGTGCAAAGCGAATGTGACATTCTTACTGAGACACGATGCTCATAAATTCATTATAATACACCAGGAATTAGAATAATGCAATTCTTGTAAACATAGCCTNTGAGTTTAAATGGAATTGAATTAATTCAACTGAACGAGTTCTTGAGTTTGATTCAAGCCAAAAGGAATAGAGAGGAAAAGGGCCTTGGTTTATTAGTATCCTCATCTCCCTTAGTAGCTGCCCATCTCTGAGCCTTGCTTTCACCATCTAGAAGTAAATAGGTATGTAAGTTGCTACTCCAAAAGTCTGACCCTTAGCTCTTAGGTTCTATAACTCACATCAAGACATACTGGCTCCCAGGTGTTTCTGTGATATTGTGTAGATCACTAAGGATTTGGCTTAAAAAAAAAGAATTTGGTGAAATTATAAAACCTTTTTCTTAGGTACATTTGGGAAAGTTTTAGATGCACAGAAAAGTTATGAAGACAATCACACTCCTGATGTGTCCTACTCAAAGTCCCCTACAAGCAGCATCCTGTGTAACTGTATTCAACAGCCATCATCTAACAAACAGNTCTTTTAGAAATTCAGTAGGGCTTAACTGTTTTTAGTTCTTACATCCGTTTCTCCACTCCAGATCCAATCAAGGATCCCGCACTGAATTTTGTCAGGTTTTCTTATTTCAGTCTCTGACACTCCCTTGGTTTTTGTATTCACTGTTTCAACCTTGGCACATTTGAAGAATGTTGGCCAGATATTTTGAAGAGGACTGAACTTAGCTTTGTCAGGTGTTTACCTAGAACTAGACTGAGGCCATCTATTTGACAAGAATACCACCCAGAAGGGCTGTACCCTTCTGGATGCACTCTGTCACGGGAGTGTGATACCATTGCCTTCTTGTACCTGTTTTTCTGGCATAAGCGGCTGTCATTCCTGGTTTTCCTACTAGAAAGTTATGTGTTTTCTCTTACAGTGAGTATATTTAGAAAAATACCATTAGACTAGGGAAATATCTTATTTCTTTCACCTATNTTTCTTCACTAATCTTAGCATCCAAAAATAGATCTTGCTTGCAGAGTTATCAGTGACAAACTGAGCTGTATTTAAATTCATTCTATATTTAAATTTATTCACTGTAACTCTAATATANGAAAATATATAACCATTTATTTATATATGCTTATTTATTTATTAATGCTAGTATGAAATCATAGATAGTTATTTAATTTTTATCATATTTCATTCCTATGTCAATTTATATTGCTGAATTTGTCCCACATTGAGTGACAAGGTAAACCTTCTTGGGGGCTTCACAGACTTTTTGATATTGCTCATCTTTCTATGAGTATTTACTAATGAGTATTTCTATACCCTAAAACACCACATGATATTCCAAGATCATTCTGTGTGTGTGTGTGTGTGTGTGTGTGTGTGTGTGTGTGTGTGTGTGGTGCAGACCTTGCAGCCAACCATTCGTTAAGAAGCCACAATTACTTTCTTCCTTTTTCTTTTAAGAGTGGTATTTGGCAATCAGGATCTGGACACCAAGTGTTCACATGGCTACTAGAATGCCAAAGACAAAACTTGTATGTGCTGAATTAAATAATCTACCTCACCCCATATCATCAGTCTACTGTGACCCCTTCCCACATATTCTATCCACCCCAAACCATCAANACTATTTGAAATCAGCAAATTACATGTTTTAATACATAGCTTAATTTGGTGAGTCAGAATTTTTTCACTTCATTTGTTAATAACAGGTACTCAGGCAATATAAACATTGCTCAGCTAATGTCTAGAACAGCCACTAATTTCCTTTATTATTAAAAATGATAGAGGAATATTGATCATGTGACATTGAAGAGATCATGTTTTGAGGAGGGCAATTATTCATTTTTTTCAACAAATACATGCTAAGTGCCTTCCGAGTGCCTAGCACCGTTCTAGATGAGGAGGATGCAGCATTGAATTAAACAGTGATTCAGCTCTCTGGGCCTGAGTTCCAAGCCTGGAGGTAATGGTGGCTGTAATGGGACCTTGACAACTGACTGTACTCTGGAGCCTCAGTTTCCTCGTTAGGAAAACAGACATAATACCCAATAGTAATTTCCTTAAAGGGAATATTTGGGGGTCAAATTAGGTAACATACATATAATATGCATATGTATATTTACTAATATTAGTCATAAATGAAATAGCAACACTATGTGGACATAATCTATGCCCTTAAGGAACACTGTAATCACAGAGACAAAGCATCCAATAGTTGCCTTTCATACAGGCAGAATAGGAGACAACTTTTAATAAAGTTGAATATGGGTGAATTTGGGGAGGGCAGCTTGGGAGAAAGCTCAGTCATAAGAACTTGCTGTATAAGAATAAGGACCCGAATTTCATTCCCTACATCNCTCATCAAAAAGACCTACATGACATCAAAAAGACATTACATGGNATGTGCATGTAATCCCAGCAGTGGGGATGTGAAAAAAAAAATAGATNCCTGAGGTTGGATGCCAACCAGCTTAGCCTGATTAACCAGTCCCAAAACAAGGTGCACAGCTGCTGAAGAATGACCTCTGGTGTTGCGTACTCACCTGTGCATACATACACACATATACATGCCCACATACACAAACACATATACACACACACAACACACAATGTTACTAAGATGATCAAAGACTCTCTGTGGGAGAATTAACAGAGTCCCAAGATAAAGGATAGATAGATAGATAGATAGATAGATAGATAGATAGATAGATAGATAGATAGATAATCTCAAAGATGGCATGCCAAGAATTCTCACCATGATAACAACAATAAAGATGACTTTCTGGTGTAGACAGATTGAAACAGTGAACAGAAGAAGACACAGATGAGACCCTAGCAGAGGGTCATATGTCTTCCATATGTTATGAACATCATTTGAGAAAATCATTTCCTACTCTCAAGAAGCCTTCATTATATCAAAGGACAGAGGACTGTGAACTAATGTTTGATTGAGTGATACTTGAGTGAGGATGAAGGACTCACACATTTCTAGGTCTGAAAGGCACAGACATTTCTTTTCTTTTCTTTTCTTTTTTTTTGGTTTTTTGAGACAGGGTTTCTCTGTGTAGCTTTGGTGTCTTTCCTGGAACTCACTTGGTAGCCCAGGCTGGCCTCGAACTCACAATAATCCTCCTGCCTCTGTCTCCGGAGTGCTGGATTANAGGCATGCACCACCATGGCCCGGCCACAGACATTTCTTAAAAGGATCTTGGCATAAATAGTGAATAGTAATGGTCTCTGTTTTACATGATAAAACATTNCCTAATTTGTCATTGTTAGTGTACATAGAAAACAAATTAAAGACACATCCTTTCATGTTGTTGGATTATGCTAAGAAAGAAACTCAATAAAAACAAAAGGAAATTCTACCTTCTTTTTACTTTTAAAGCAACTTGGTCCAGATTAATAGGAGCATAAATGGAAGAAAGGAAAGTTAAGAAAAGTTAAGATAGATGTTTAATGGTCTTGAATAATATGTTAAATAATCGATACTGTGTTAGGAATGTAATGAGAACTATAATGCGTTCAATACTTGAAAATAGCCTCTGTCTTAACAATAAACAGAATAAGGTGTTTATGTGTCTACTTTCTACCTCTTCAACCTTCAAATATGCTCTTACATTTACAGGTGTGTTCACAAATGTTTTGCTACTATTAACCAGGGGCAAAAAAAAAAAACATGTTTATGACACATACCTATTTCCATGCTGTAAAGCTTTCTACAATGATTGATTCTGAGCTTTATTGACTCTCGGGGCATAAGAAGTATACAATTGCCCTAGGTACAGGTGAGATGAGCCCAACATACCTTCCTTCTTCATTCCAGCCACTTATAAATATGCTAACTTTCTATTTTTGTGATATATTGATAAGACTATCCAGGCTCCCATCCTGGATATAGGAGCCACTGTGCATTCTTCTTAACAGATATCAGTTTTATTCTTATTGAGATATGCATATATCAAGGCTGGGTAATGACTCAAAAAGTTTTTGCTCTGCAAGCATGAGTACCTGAATTTGAGGCTTTTATTTTTTTATATGGGTTCTGGGATCAAATTCAGGTACTCATGCTTGTAGAGGGATTGGGGGTGGGTGGGATGAGGGGCAAGGCTGGGGAGCAGGAGGAAGGAGGAGGGAGGAGGGAGGAGAGGGGGTTCTGTGGTTGGTATGTAAAATAAGAAAACCTTTTAATAAAAAAAAATAAAAACCAAACCAAACCAAACAAACAAACAAGCATAGTAGTGCATTATGGTACCTGTACAGTGGTACCTGCACAGTGGTAGGTGCAGAGTGGTACCTGCAATTCCAGAATTGGGTAGGCAGAGACAGGATGATTCCTGGGATTTACTGACAGGACACCTTAATGCAATCAGTGATCCCTAGGTCCCAGTGAGAGACCCATTCTCAAAAACCAAGGGAGATGGCTTCTGAGGAACAGGAAACTGTGGTCACCTTTATCTACAATGTCTCTGATTTGCCCCTAAGAAGATGGCCATGTTGAAACAGTGTGTCTTCCATCCAAGGCTATATCACTAGTCTTAAAACTAACCATAACTTCCTCACACCCGAGTCTGAGTCTAAGCTAAAATTTCCATAAGTACCTGGTAAATAATTCATTCCAAAGTCTATTCTATAGCATATTTAAATAATATCCAACTTGAAAGTAGTAAAACTGTGGCATTTCCCACCTCAGATAAAAGAAATCAGANGGTATGGCTATTACATCTATGTACAAGGTGCCATCTGTGAGTTTAAATTTGAACTAATTTCTTTCTAAATATCCATGGTGTATCCTNGCTTCTTTCNGAAAGCCATGGTATCATTGAGTAAAATAGGATATTACTTCCACTTGATCTTGCGTGTAAAGACATAACTGATAAAATCCTGATGCCTTGCCACAGCATCTCTGATAGGGGCAAGAGTGGCATAGGGAAGAGCTTGAGTAAGCCTAAACATGGCACTGCTTAGCATCTTACATTAGGTCTTCCCTCTTGTTGTCTATTCTTTCTATAAGTGATTTAAATTTATTAATATGCAAATGAATACTATTTTAGTGTCCTTTTTTTTTACACCCCTTCTGTTTCAAACTCTTAGCACACCCTGGCCAGAAAATGGCCCCTATTTTCTCTTTCCACTTAGAAACTCAGGTCAAATGTCACTTCCTCATGAAGTCCTCCCTGACTGTTGAAACCCCCTAGAAACATACCTCTCAAATGGAAGCCACANAAGNGTGTGATTAGTTGATAAATGTCTTTCTTAAAGCCAAGGGATGAATGTATATGGTTTGGAGTCTTGATGCTCAAAACCATTGGCTGATACAAAAAACACCATGTAAAGATTAGGTCAGTAAGTGAATGATTGTCTGAAGGAATGATATAAATACATGAATCAATATGCCAACTACCTCACAGACACATGNCTTTGCCTATGAATCATTGTCCCTATCTCTCTTTAACTCACCACTGCCTTCTAACTCTACTGAAACTTAGTCACTTTATCTCTGTGTAGAATGAGCCTGGAACTAAAAGTGGAGATAACGAAAGTGAACGTCAGTATTTCTTTCCTGGGGTTCCACTTCAAGTGGTAGTTCATTCTTGGCAGCTTTGCCCTTTGCTCCTAGCTGTATCTCAACTAGACCCAAAGCTGTTCAAGCTGCTGTAGAGCTGTGTTAGATTTTTAACATCTATGTCAAAATACAAGATAACTTAAAGTAGGGTATAATTGGTTTTGTACATTATGTAGTTTTTGTGCATCATGGTGGGAGAGATGGAAAAGCAGCTTCCACCAGAGCAGGTAGGAAGCAGAGTAGGTCAGTGACAGNGAGGGCCATGGGAAGATGCAGCCCCCAAGGACACTACCTGGGATTCTTTGGATCTAAAGCCTCCAGGGGTCTTCTTCCTCCAACTGGGCTTCACCTTCCACAGTGCCACTTTTCAATTTCTGTTCAAATTTTGAATCCATCAGTGGATTAAACATTGATAAGATCAAAACCCCAGAGTCCAGTCATCTCTGGAAATGACCTCACAGACACACACACGAGTGTGCTTTACTAATCAGCTAGCTGCTTCTCGGTCCAAGTTCAAGATCGAGATTGACTATCACCATTTACATTAACCAGGTAATGTAAAGAGTTCCACATGTGAAGCCAGGAGCCCATGTTCTCCTTTCTTCGCCAACCTGGAACAGATTTACAGCCTTGGCATGTGTTGACCTTGGCTTATCTAACCATAAAATGTTAAACAGACCAACCCTCAACCATTCAGGATTGTTCTGAAGGCAACGTGAAAACTCTAAAATTATTGTCACTAGCCAATTATTCTCATTTCTCAACTCTTCCAGCCAAGTGGAGGTGGCAGGATGATGTTCAGCTTCAAGGCTAAGATCTGAGCTCTCTGCCTCAGATTCAGTCCTCTGTCCTAAAATGATGACTCAAAAAAATCAGTGTCTAAAGTTTCCTATAAGAGGGACTATTTGTGTGTGTGTGTGTGTGTGTGTGTGTGTGTGTGTGTGTATGTGTGTGTGTGCACTCACGCATATATGTGGAGGCTAGAGTTTGGCATTGATGTCTTGTTCAATCATTCCCATTTATTTTTTGAGACTTACTGATTCAGCTAGGCTGATTGGTACACATTACCACCTTGGACTTTTACATTGGTGCTGGGGATTGGGTCCTCATCTTTGTGTGGCAAGCACTTTGCTGAGCTAACTCCTAGCCCTGAAATGGTCCACTTAAAAAGTAACCAGTAAAGTCCTCTTGAGCCCTTTCTATTTGCATTGTTCCTGGAACTTTTTCCATATGGTAGTCATCTTACATAATTCATTGATATTTTCCTATGATGTTAGGGCTCATTATCTAAAGTCCATTAGCACTGAGAGGTGTTTACAGGAGAGAGAATCAACAATGGAAAGGCTGGTCTCTGGCCAAGCCTTAGATGAAATTGTGAAGTAGACGGAGCTCATTTGAGGATACTCAGAGTCTCTCTTCTCTGTTCGTTTTTCTTTCTATCCATGAAAGCTACAGAAGTGCCCATGTTTTGCCTTCCTGCAAGCNTGTGCTAAAGAAGGATGGAATAATATCATTGTCATCAATTTAGGAGTGATTAGGAAAGCCAAGTTACACCTGGAAACTTTGATGCTACAGGTCCTGGCCTATGTGGTTTATTGTCTCCATTTTGCTTTTCTCTTGCTGGGGATGGAACCAGGGCTGTATACACGCTAAGCAAGCACTCTGTTAGCTCTTGGCCTCAGTTTGGTGAGTTTTACACTGGCCTCTGAGTGCCTGAGGACTAGAAGCGCCTATGCCCTGCCCACTGATGGGCCTGGGAGGTGAGCACAGCATGGCTTGTGCTTGATGTTCAGGAAGATGTTGAAGAATGAGGTGCCCAGGGCATGGAGCCACTGGTATAAATGCCATGCCTGTCTCCCCCATCCTCTTCCATCTGCAATTTGTATCTTTACAAAACCACAGATGGGTTGGGACAAGCAAAGAGCAAAAAACAAACAAACAACAACATAATTTATGTATTTCCTCCCTGTCCTGTGGACAAGTAATCCAAAACCAGAGTGGTAGCAGAGTTGGTTCCTTCCACAGCTCTTGCCTTGCTTTGTGTCGACCATTGAGTTCCTCAAGTGCTCTCATGGTTTACTGTGCAATGCTTGTTTCCTCTTAAACACCAAGTCTATGGGATTAGAGCCTACCACNTNATATCACTTTAAATTAACTATCCCCTCCAATGTAGACACACTCCAAGGTGCTTCCTAAGGAAGTTAGAATTTTGACATCATGAGATCTATTTATTTTATAATTTTTAATTAAAAAAATTGGTATATGTATACACACACATACACATATATATGTATATATATATATAGACCTTCTGAACCCCTTTTCCCTCCCCCAAAGTGCCCATCTTACTGTTATGTCTTTTTAAAAAGTACACACTGCAGTGCATGATACTTAGAAAGCATATATATTCACTTTACAACTCTAAAACAACATAGCCGCTAAGGCCTAGCAACAGGTGCTGTCAGAGTTCCTGATCGTGCCCATCCAATGGAGGATGACCACACAATGCCACCAGATCGGGACACAGTTTGGGTGCTGGGAGGAGGGTATATAAGGCCTTCCCCATTATTGAGTAAAGGAGTCTGCTGTTTGCCTTAAAAAAAAGAAGAAAGAATGAAAGAATGAAAGAATGAAAGA
>LZPO01055159.1:299234-312202 GCA_001675575.1 Neotoma lepida
TTTTTTTTTTTTGCGCTCAGAGACACATCCTAGTCCACTTGTTCTCTCATGTAAATTCTTGGCTGTGTTTATTTATTGCTGGAAAGTTTTCTGACTTTGCTGTCTCCATGCAACCTACTAACCAGCTTTGCCGCTTGCTTTTAATATTTTGTTTTGTTCTTTTGTTCTGCTCTGTTTTGACACAAGTTCTCAAGATGCAGCAAGCTGGCTGCAAACCCTCCATTTTCCCACCTCAGGCTCCTGGCTTCTTGGATTATGGGGTGCACCACCATGCCTGCTTCTCTCACATACTTATGGAAAAGAAACCATCCAGATCTCCTGAGAAGCATTTTCGAGGCCACCCACTACAGGAAACCGGAGCCACCAAATATAAAGCCTTTGAAATGATGTAGATATCCCATTAGAGTCTACCAAACATAGACACACTTTCCTATTTCCCTCTATTAAAAACTATCCCTACCTAAATACTCAATATCATGGAGTAAACAAATAATTTTTCTATTTTTTATAATCACTCATATGGCCATTGTCCTGGATATTATTATTTTTATTACAAATACACAGTTTTATGGCATCAAAACCATATTGAAGCTTAAGCAGGGTTTTTTCCCTGGGACTTTTTTTTGTGGACTGGCCTGAGAACTGAGTTACCATTTAAAACATGATTTTTAAAGAGAAATGCTTCCTTACTGCCAAATATCTCCCCAAACCCTCTGAAATTTGACCTGTGTGCAAACAAAGATGTGTTCCAAATTCAACAAAAGCCTTAAAGTCTTCTCACATACTCATTCAGGTCCAGTGAGTCTGTCCTTAACAGGGCTCAGTTTTCACAGTAGGAGCTGGTTATTCTATCAAGTTACTCCAATGTCTCCCAAGTTTGAGGAGGGGATGCTGAGTGCCTTTATAAGCCACCAGCATAATTCTAACCTGTGGCCACTTTAGGGAACAATGAACAAACCATCTCACCCATATTCACCTCACCTGTTGCCCAACCACAGAGCATCAACACCTAAGATGGGATGGGATCAGGGTGACCATATATCTGTGCCACTAGGCAATAGAGCATTCTTTATTTTTAATTTAGATCCCTCATCACCCTAAGCTTCATGGAGATTCACTCAGCTTGACCTGTCAAACTTCAGAGTCTGAGGAGAAGTAGAGATGTAGAGAGGAGAAAGAGGGAGCTCCACAGCCCCCGTTTTTCTCACGCAAGGAAGCCAATGCCTGCTGAGGTCAGCAGGGAGTGGCAGAAATGGGAGACTTGTTCCCTCTTCTTGGACATTGGCCTCCCAATCCAAAGGCTGGGGCTCTGGTATGTAGTGATGCTTTCAACCTCTTGGAGTTTGGTTACCTGTCTTCTAAAACCTCAGAGAAGGATCAGACATCCATGAACGTTCTGCCTACACACTTCATGGTCTTGGTCAGAAGGAAAGGATTTTAATGTGGCAGTTTCTCCCCCTTCCACCTCTAAAACATTTTGAAACACTCACTGTCTGCAGCATTCAGACCGACCCATTAAATCTAATTTGTTCCAGATCCTTCTTGGAATAAGATTTTAGAGTTGAATAAAGTGTTTCTCAACTATACTAAAGATGGTAAAATAATTTTTTTCCAAACTACCAATTTTGTTATTTTGGTGGACTTTATCCAAGGGTTNGGATAGCCTTTCAAACATGCTGTGATCTTTAGATAAGATGAGGTTGAAAAAGTAAACCCAACCAAGGAACCACAAGTTTCATGAAGAATAAAGGATTTTAAGTTTTTCGATGGGCAAGAGTTTTGTAATAAATAGCCCAAGTGTGAGCTGATGAGGAAGAAGGCTGAAGAATGTGAGACTGTGCCTAGGGAGAAAGGCAAAGATGCTCAGAGCCATCTGCATTAGAACCCAGAACACCTTCCAGGAATAACGTCAAAAAAAGGGAGACTCCTCAGATATAAAGGGTCTTACAAAGACTAGACCAAGAAGCGTAAGAGGCCCACATCCTAAGCACTGTCCTTGGAGGTATGGAAGGAGGTCACCTCTGAGTCTCTCCTTGCTTCAGCAAGACTGATCCCACAGGAAGTCCAAATTACAACCAGATCATACAAACAGAGATGGCAAAAACCCAGAACCAATTCATCTGTCAAGGATTATAGCTCTGCAAATAGTTTTCTAGATTCAAGTGGCCGGCAGACAGTGGCTTGGCAAATTTGCATAGTTTGTCTTATCCCTAAGAGTACTTTCTTTTCTGTTAATTGCCTCTGTCTACTGTTTCTCATCAATTCAAAACTCGGGACACTGTCAGTGCCCTGGCTCACTCACCCCCAGCCCCTCCCCACCTAACATAGACCTTTAAAACGAAGACATAGAGAAAGAAGAGAATTTCACCTGCCTTTGTCATTANGTACCAATTTCTTTTCATGCCTTTTGGAAACATTTTAAAGGATTTGAATGTTTGCAGCCACAGTTTATTTCATAGCTAAAGCACTCATTGATGCCTATGACTTACCCAACCTTGGTCAGGGGTCCTCTCCTCCTTTGAGAAAATATCCTAGCCATCATGGCTTCAGAAGGTCTGAGCAAGACAGCCCACCTGGCTCTGGTTTTCTTTTCCAGTTATGATGCTGTAGTTACCATCTGTGCTTGCTACTGAATTCATCTTCTCCATGCTGAAAAATGACACCTGAGGTAGTCCATTGACTTCCACTCACATGCACTCACATGTGTACACCCCATAGATATCATACAATGGAAAAACACCACATCCAAAGACTAAGGAAGCTTCAGCACCATCAGTTGAGTGCATTGATTCTTGTAGTTAGACCACATAACTCGGGAAGAAAAAAGTGGGGTTTCCCTCTGCCCACAAACCCTTACCATGTATGTCTTAATTGCAGGGTACATTGGCCCTCTAGACTTGCCTCCACTTAGATTTAATTATAGTCCATGAGTATAGTCTGTTCTTTTATGTATGGCTGGTATACCTGAACTCCAAAGACACATTACAAACAGGGAAGAGATGGGATATGGGGCCACCAGTATCATTTCACTCAACCTCTTTCTTCAAATCCCATTTTTCCAACTGCACTGCACATTCTGGATACATATTGTTCCTTTAATCCGTAAATTTAAACCTACACCAGAGTGAGGAGTTTTGGGGAAAATTATGAAAATGAAAAAGTCTTGTTGGGGTCAAATTCTGAGCAGCAGCTGGAGAAAGAAACCTATTTACTAACAATTATTTCCTTGTTGCAGGAGATTGCTTGTTCCTAGGGAGTCACTTGAGTGTTTACTTAGAGCTTCTCATAGTGTTGAACTAATTTACTCTTGACTGCATGTCTGCCTCACTCAGATGCTCAGAGACCAGCCTCCCTCACTTCCACTCATCTCAGGCCAAAGAAAAGTATGGTCTATGTGACCATGGCCAACTGGGAAAGAGATTCCACTATCCATCTAGAAAACGGATTTTAATTGTTGTTTACATTTCTTGGATAACTTTTCCCCTTTTGTTATGTTTTGCTTTGTGAAATAATTTCTGGAATGCCATTTGAGAAAACTGGCTTGTAAGCTGTGTGAAGACCCTTTGACTATGTGCTCAACAGTAGCACTTTTTCTATCTGCTAAACAGTGGTCTGAAATGAAAAGAGCATGTTCCATCAACCCCTGTCTTGCAAGTGCCCTGTTTTCTAGCTAGCTAACAGGAAGACCTATGCTTCATCCAGAGACCATGTATTAATATTGACAAATTATAATGTACCCCAGTACATATGTTCTTTATTTCCACATAAACCACATCTGATGAAACCACACAAAGAGTTCTTGGTTTGGGGCCATTGTTTTATTAATACCGATAATAATCATAGGTTATAATTTGAGAATAGAAAATCACAACTAGAGACTAGGGAAATGGCACAGTTGGTAAAATACCCACCATGCAAACACAAGGACATGAGTTTATTCCCAAGAACCTATGTAAAGGAATCACCCATAGCCAGAGACAGGCAAATCTCTGGGGTTTTCTGGCCTTCCAGCATAGCCTACCGGGAAAATTCCAGGCCAATAAGAGACTCGGTCTCAAAACAAACAAACAAAACAAAATAAAAACAAAAAACAGAAAACCCCAAAATGAATGCCACTTGCCAACAATAGCCAAAAGCGTACTCTAGCATCCATATGTATGTGCATACACACTTTCACATTTTCACACATATATGAACCCACCCACACACACACACACACACATACACACACACAATCATGACCCAGTTTTTTCAGTACTTTCACTCTGTACGTTAGGTTACTTCTAGAGGCTGGGGCAGGAGATCATAAGTTTAAGGTTAGCCCGAGCAACATAACAAGATCCTGACTCAAAGAAAAAGAAAAGAAAGAGAAGTTGTACATAATAAATCTAAAATCTATGACAGCAGACACATACAGAAAATGTAATAGAAAACATATGAGGAATTAGGGATTTACACAATTCTTAATTGCCTGTCTGAGCTCATTTTTTTAAATCTTAGGCTGTAAACACTTCTATCAGATCCTCCATTTCTGAGCATTTGTGAACAGCTCCTTTGTTTATCCTTCTGGTAAGGCCAGGCACTGTTATTGTCCTGGGAAATTCCAACATCCCTGGAGCTGGCACATCTGCGTTCTCACCTTACTTTGGCCATTGGTCTTGAACATGTTCTCTAGATACCTTACCTCTTTCATACTCAGCATCCTATTCTTCATCCCTCCTATTGTTATAATGTTCTTACTTCCTCTCTCCAGTGAACCTTTCTTTCTTAATATACATGCTTTCTCTGAAGCCGTCAGCCCAGCCCCACCCACTCTTAAAGCTACCTTTGGCCAAACTTTCTTTCCAGCCATGCTGAGAATGCAAGATTTACCCGGACAATCTTTTAAAAGTTGTCATAATCTCCCTTCTGCAATCTCCACGTCACTGCCCTGGAAGTCCTAACCATACATACTTTCATAGTCCAGCTTCTCCACCCTTCAGCTGGTAGTCCCATTATATCCCAGTGGCTGGAAGTATTCATGGGGCCATCCTTGTCCCAAAGAAGTTCTGTCCTCCTCAATCTCTATATTGGCTTCTCTAAGCCTTTACTACACTCTGTGCTTTTAATCCATTTCCTCCACATTGCTGTTGGTAGTGGCCTGAAGACAAGTGTGTCTTCAAATGGTCAATTTCCATATCACAAAATCCAGCCCACGATATGCACTGTCTACTACTCTCTCTCATCTTCAACTTCTCTCTGCAACACTTTGGGAGAAAGGCCATTTCCTTCTGCTGTTCCAGGCTTAATTTTTCTACATCAAATGTCCTTGTTCCCTGTGTCTTCAACCTCTTCTCCTCTACCATCCCTTCCTTGGATCTTACAAGTCTCAGAAGTTTCCTTCCTCATCAAAATAAAAAGTAAGCCAAATAATTCGACCTGTATCATTTTCAAGAGTGGTCGTCTTCTTGCCTACCCACTTAAGGTTCAACCCAAAATTAGTTTTTGTTTGCTTGCTTGGAAGCTTCATTTATTTATTTATTTATTTATTTATTCATTCATTCATTCATTCATTCATTCATTTACTTATTTTGGACAGGACCTCATGGTGCAGCCCTAGCTACTTGAAACTATCGATACAGATTTTAACATGGCAAGAGACNACTTTAACATGAGATTGCCCAAGGGACTTCATTTGACACTCTTCTAGACAATTGTCACTTATCCAAACCCTCTTGAGTGATTACAATTCAATTCTCACCTGCAGAATCTCCCACTCAGGAAAGGACCACAAATTCTTAGCTGACCTAGCCAGTCAATACTTATGTCCCTCACCATGCTTTCCTCCTCTTCAGGATCTATGTGACACCTAGAGTCCCTTGTTTTTGCAAATTTCCCNTTCNTTCCTCCTGGGCTTCCCACCCAATCCCCCCAAGTTGTCTGAGTTAGATTTCCTTTCTTTGCCTATTTCCTGGTATTTCCTAGGAGCATGCATGTGACTCTTTGCTTCTTGTTTTATCTTTATCTTTTCTCACTGAGACCAGTGAATGGCAATTGTGGATGGGCCTGATAGTTATGTATAGACCACGGAAAGCATGGGCCACATGAAATGGAAGCCCAGAGCTTCATGGTGGTGCAGCTCAGGAACAGAAACCAGATACGCCTCTATAGAGTGGGAATCAAAGGGCTCATGGTGACATGAATCTGGGGAAGTAAACAGGAGCAAAATCCAGCATGTCATGACCCTTGACAGCCTGAAGTGTCTGGATTCCATCCCTTTGTCTGTCTGGTAGATTGTTCCAGGCCCTTAGATACACTGATCACCACTGTTTTTATCTTTTGTAGTACATCCCACATCTGCTATGCCAGAATTTCTTTTTTTATTCCAGACATGAGTGTAATAGCATTGCTTCCATCACATATAGACAAACCAAATAAAGGGAGGCTTAATATTCAGGGTGGAAGTGGGGGGCAGGTTTCGATATTCAGTTGGTCATAGGCATTCCAAACTTGTGCCATTGTGACACAACACTGAATTTCTACAAAGTTTATACTTGAGAACTGTGCAAACCAAATAATAATAATAATAAGATCAATCTCATAATGCTTTAAGTACATTCACTACTTTGTATTGGGACCAATTCATAATTTTCCATGCTGCTTCTGTCCTATGAGCTGCAGCAGGTTAGACATGTTTGCAAGCAAATATTGTCACTAGGATATTGTGTGTGGTTCATTGAAATCCCAAAATGTGTTTTCAGCCAGAAGTTGTGCTCAGCAGGGACATTGATATAAAATCACCACTTCTAGAATACAAACTAACTAAGAGTTGGAAGCAAGCTGTAGTATGGCAGTGTGTGCATTGGGAAACCCATTGTCCTTAGGACACANCTCTCCTCACAGAAGCACTTCTCATGGGCATGGGAGCAGGGTCACAGTCATAAANATGGTAAGTTGTAGACCACATCAGGCTATCCTCAACCCTTTCTAGATACCTCAGGGTTCATCTTTCCACATGGAAGGTGCCCCCCTTTAGTCAGCCCCCTTCATCATGAGAGGAAAGCATGAGAGTAACTCACATCTGGAATGGCAGCTCCTTGGTTTCTGCCCTTCTGGGGAAAGTATTTCTTCTTAAAATCTTATCCTTACAAGATAAATTTCCCAAGAATGTNCTCTCCTGTGCTTCATGGATTCCTGTAACTGAAGAGTGGACAGGCTTGTTCGTGGTCAGTGTGAGTCATTTTGGTGTTGAGTGTGCCAATGGCAAAGCCCAACCTTTGTTAACTCTCATGTGAATCCAACTTAATTGTCCAGGGTTTGAGGTGAAGGAAAATGTGAAAACTGTGAATGCAGCTGTGTGTGGTGACTCCTGCTTTCTCTCTGCAGCCTGCTGCCTCCCCAGAGGACACCCCCGAGCTCAGCGCCTTCTTGAGAAACGCTACAATTCCTCATCTTGTCAGGAAGAGGGATGTGCCAGTGGTCCAGCTCCACAGACAGAGCCCTGCAAAAATACTGGTGAGTTGTCATCATGTGCACAGGCCTGAAGGAAAACATTGGATTAGATAGAATTCCCAGGTACAGGTGGTTTCAACTTCAACTCTTGTTTTCAGTCTCCTCCAATGCTCAGACACACCTAATGATTTTGGGCAGCATGTACTGTGAAAAATGAAAGTGACTTTCTTGTAAAGATTAAGGAGTGTTTGTAATATAACCTTTACATTCTTCTTAATCTACCACGGAGGCCTCTTCAGAGAAATAGAGATGAAAGTGTGACTGTGAATCCATTCCAAGACCAAAAAAGAACAAGACAGGAGGAAGGGCAGGAATAATAATATTCATATATGAAAATGTCATATTGAATCCCATTATTTGGAGATTAATTTTTAAAAATCAGTTTAAAGTCATTAAGTTTCATTTGTTATCCCACCCAGAGGCCCTGAGCTGGGCAGTTGAGAAGAGTGCTGAGAGCCCCATCTACCCAGTGTGTGTCCTCACAGTGTCACACCTATCCCTGAATCTCATGGGGCTTTCTTAGCTTGTCCAAAAGAGGCAAGCACTGTGTGCTCAGGGAAACGAAGTCATCTTGTGATTTGTATGCACCTCCATGGGTNTCGAGGCACTACTTACAAGAACCAAGTGACACGATTCAGCCTAGGTGCTTGTCAACACATGGACAAATAAAAGGAATGTGATTAGTCATGGGCAATGGGACACTGAAACACTTTGAGGAAGAATGAAATCAAGTCATTTGCAGGAAAAGTAATGGAACTAACACACAGCATATTAAGCAAAACAAACCATACAGAAAACAAGAATTGCAGCGGTTTTTTTCATATATGGAACATAGAATATAAAAATAAAAGATCACCAGAAATCCCATCATCATCTTAGCAAGCCAGCAAACACACCCAGAGACTTGGGTGAGACATGCCTACAATGCTAACACTCGGAAGGTAGAGGCAGAGAGATCAGGAGCTCAAGGTCATCTTTGTCTATACAGCAAGTACAAGGCCAGCCTAGGCTACATGAGGACCTATCAAGAGACCTGAATTAAAGTACTAAAGAGACTGCTGGAAAGGTGAGGGGATGGGGAGGAGAGTAGGAGAGGGTAGCCAGTAGGCAGATGAGACCAAAGTGTGATGTGTGCATTGTGAAAAGTCACAGTGAAGTCCATTAATGAGTGTGCATCAACTTTAGGAAAACATGGATAGCAAAAGGATGAGAAGAAAAAATGGTATCATATTTATTAGGAACTCTGTTGCATTGTATTTCTATGAATTAGCATAAAATAAAATCTCCTTATAGAAAAAAATAGTGTGCTTAGGTTTTCTGGACTGAAATATGAGGGATCTTGGCACTGAGGGGCTCTAGTGGTTCTAGCTTGATCTTAGGACTTTGCAGAACTGTCAGCATAAATCAGTATTTTTATGCAAGGCGCTTACCCACCCCAAAGCTGATTCTGATCTTATCTCACCTGTATTTGCTTACATGAATGCTCATCCTTTCCTGACCATGTAGCAAAGGCACAAAGCAAGCGTCAACTTTCAGTTCATCAGGATTTCACAGATTACATCCACAAGGACTCAGTTACAGGTGAATTCTCAAATTCTGCAGAAGTCAGAAACCACCAGACATCCCATCCTCTTCTACTGCATCCCTAGGGACTTGGGGTAGGAATGGGCTGAGAACATTGCACCTCGGATAGAGCCGAGGCTGGCTGGGAAGATGCTTCTTGCCTCATACTTGCACTGAAGAAGCTCAACCTCGTGGTCATTATCCTGCACTGATTCCAAATTGAAGCTACAATCTCAAGTTGCCAATCCAAAGTCACAAACAGAAAGGAGAGAGGCCTTCGTCAGGAAGCTTCAGGACCAAGGAAAGAATGAGGGAAGGATAGAAAAGATAGAACTCTGAGCCAAGGAGAGCGCTATAGCTGTTTCCACAGGAGCAGCAGTCACTGTCCTGGCCAGGTGGAGCTGGGCAAACCCCAAACCCATGCTCCTTGCCCTCTCCCAGAAATGCAGAATGACTATGAGACTCCTCTGGGGACTACAGTGCTCTGACTCTCAGGCCTGCTTCCCTACCAGCCCACCCTATCTAAAGCCCACAGATGAGAATATGCGTGGTTTTCCCTGCATTGCTTCCCCTGGGTACAGCTCAGTGCCTGGCTCAGCGACTGTGTAAACAAATGACTCAGGTATGAATTCACTGAACCACTGGTGATAGCTTTTGGAGTCACAGCTCAAATGCCCTTAGAATGCCATTCCACCAACTCCTGTTTGTCCTCTCTGGCCCTTCATCCTCTTAACTCTCAACACATTTATACACACACACACACACACATAAAAAAAAAATCTACTGCACAGATTAAAAGATAGTTTGAGTACTGACCAAATTCACTAGCCACCAAACTCAACTAAATTCAAAATACAATATCCATTCTGGCACTATTTCAGTGAACTCCATTGTTCCAGCCAGTCATAAAAATGACATAACTCAAGGTAGCTAAAGGGAGCAAATCTATATCCAAGGATTTGAATCTCTGAGTCTAGCATTTGCATAACTGAAAGAGAAATAATGATAAATGTTGTTACTTTTCTCTTTGCTGTGGCCAAACACAAGACATAGCAACTTGGTGGAGGATTTATCTCAGCTCACAGTTTTAGTGATCTGGTTCAGCACATGGTCCCTTGGCCCCAGTGCTTGGGCAGCACATCATGGTGGTCGGGTGTGTAGAAAAGAAGAGCTGTTCATGCCCTGGCTGACCAGAAGTCAGAGAATAAAGAGCACCAGTTCTCAGCTTGCTTTCTCCTTTGCCCCTTTTATTCGTCTCAGACCACAAAATGGTGCCACCTACCTTCTCAGATTATCTTTCCCTCTCATGAGTCATTCTCTGGAAATGGCCTCACGAGCACGCCCAAAAGTGTGCCTCACCAATCTCCTAGGAGACTGCAAATTCAGTCAAACTGACAGGAAAGATTAACCATCACAAATTTCAGTTGTCAAAATTGAAAATTTGAAAGTTATAATTTCAATTGATAAAATAGAGAGCAGTAGTATGAATGTATGTTAACAACTGTTTTCTCCTCACCAAAGTGGAGAATTCACTGGGTATAAATAGCATCCCACTCCCTAAGCAAATTAGATGAGTCAAGTCGTGGAGTGGGTTGTTGAAGACCAAGGAGAGGAAGAGGAGAGGGGTTCTAACAGGAGGCTAGCCTCAGGTACAATAGGTGCACACACTAGGTCTGAGCAACAACTGTACAATAGGTTATTTGTTTTATGACAACGATGCAGTGGCATGGCAGAAGCATTTGTTCTGCTCTATAATATGTAGGCTTTGTTGACAGGATGTTAAGACCCAGGTGAAAATCCCTGTCTGCAGACTCCATTTCTTCCTGAGTTCTGAGCCCCGGTCAGTTCCTCTGGGGCCACAGTCTTGGTGGTCAGCTGAGATGGAGACACATGTGAGTTTTGAAGAAGACAAAATGAACAGCATGTGAGGAAATGGGAAAAGCCTGAATCGATCGTAATTTTTAAGGCAGAGAAAGAAATACGTAAAAGCCTGATAATCCTAACTACTTATTTCAGTCCAATAAAGCAGGACAATGTCATTCCCAATTACAGTACTAACATTCCAGAACATATCCCTAATAGTAGTCAAGAGTTTCAAAAAAGGGTGATAGGGTGACATAGACACAAATCCCAGCTGTGTATTAATGAGACAAAAGACTTGAAGTAGAGTTCCAATTTGAGATGATAAGCCCTGTGGGTAGATGGTGGTGGTGATTGCACAACTAGCCTGGGCTCCTAAAATAATGAAAGAGGTTTGTGTAACTATGTCTTAGGGCTGGAGAGACGGCTCACTCTGAAAAGTGGTTTCCTGGCAAGCATAAGGACCTAAGTTCATTCCCCAGAAGCCATGTAAAATAGCTGAGTATTAGGTGTGCATTTGATCCCAGTGCTGAGGAGGCAGATATGTTGGATGCCCAGGGCTCACTGGCTAGCCTAGCATCTTTGGCAAGTTTCAGGTCAGTGAGAGGCATTGTCTCAGCGTAGAAGGTGGGCAATGCCTGAGGAATAATACCTGAGGTGACCTCTGGCCTACACATGCATATACACACATGGGTATGTGTGCTTGTACATACACACCAGCACACATAGGAACACACACAATTGTGTCTTAACTTCTAATATCTCCTTGTTTCTTCTTAATAGGACAATTAAAGCATGGAAATGAAAAGTGCAAGGGAATTAAACTCCAATATCATACTTAAGGAAAAAGCACCTGAGATACAAGAGAAAAAGGCTACAATAATCAGGAGATTATGATTCAAGGGCCTGTACATCTGTAAGACTGTACAATGGCTTCAAAATGTTAGAGTAGGCAATCCATATTGTCCTTTTTAGAATAAATTAATAGAACTGTATGTTGTCATTAATAAAAGCTGACATCTATAGAATGCTACTGTGTACAGTAAAAATGGAAAGATCCCATTGGAAAACCAATATCCAGACTTCTGCAGAACTAAATATTTGCAAAAACATGATTCAAATTCCTCTTTAAATGTCTACTTTGGGCATGAATCTTGAGCAGAAGAGCAGTAGAGATCTATAAATGGCATTGTCTTGAAATCTGTGTGCATTTGTGTTGTAGGTCCAGTGTCTTCCCTTCTGCTATTTCTCATTAAATATTTTAACATAAATTTCAACCTCTAAATATCATGGGAGCATTTTCCTTGCAAATGATTGCCAAGACAGTCATTAGTTTCTGCGTCTGATTTCAAACTCGTATTACAGTCTCCTTTTCTCTTATTGGCTCAAAAACTGCAAACCATGCAACACCCACCCATGTCCTTGAATCAAGACAACTCTGAGGAGAGGATGATTATGCAAAGTTTACTCTAAAATCAAAAGCTAAAGAAGACCTCCTACAGTTTTTGTTTGGTTAAAACAAAGTACGGAATCCCACTCCTGATTAGGAATTTGTAAGTGCAAAATGCCAACATCCTGTGTTGGGATCATGATTTCCAGTTTGCATTTTTAAAAGTGTGTATCTCCCACATGGAAACTTAATTTTTCTCCCACCTAAAGCCATCTTTGCCTCCCTCACCTCAGCCCCTGCTGCTTTTGTCCTGATTGCCTTCCTCTCCAGACTTTTCTGTTCTCTTTACCTACTTAACTTAGAACACTATGTCTTTCTTCATTTCTTTTCTGCATTTGATGCTATTGACCAGCTCCTGATCTATCACAGCCCTTTCCTTGCCTCTCCCTATATGTCCTCTCTGGGCTGTCTTCCTACCCTCGCTTACCCACCTGAGNGTTTTTATGGACAGCTCTTCTTCCTACTCTGTACCTGGAGATTCCATCTCCAACCTCCTGCCTCCTCTGTGATACTCTGCTCTTTCGGGAGTACTCCTTTGATAATATCTCCAGTCCAATTAGAGAGGCATCGGTCTGCACAGGGCACATGGAAAACAGACTGTGCA
>LZPO01055160.1:44427-77160 GCA_001675575.1 Neotoma lepida
ACAGCACTTCTCTAAACACACAAGTCCCTGGGTCTGGGCTGGAATGGGGGTAGAAAATCGAGCTCTCCAGTCAGGAACTTCTTTCCTTTTTCTTTTCTTTGCTTTTTGTTCTTGCCAGCAGAATTCTTATCTGTGTGATTAAGTAGCTGCTGTCCCATTTGCTAATCAAATAAACTATAAAATATTTGGAGAAAAATGTTTTTCTTTCCTTTTAAAACTTTTATTTCTGTATATGTTGGGGGAAGGAGTGCTCTCAGAGCCAGAAGAGGACATCAGATCACCTNGAGTTGGAGTTATAGGTGGCTGTGAGAAACTCAATGTGGGTNCTATCAAACTAAGGTCCTCTGGAAGAGCAGCAAGTGTTTTCAATTTCTGGGTCATCTCTCTAACACTTGTTTCTCATTTTTGAAGGACCTATGGTATTCATCTAAAAGCACAAACCTCCAGAAAAAAATATTGAGAATTCTACTACCAGCATGCATTATTTGCCATTTTGCTTTATTTATTATTTATTTACTTTTAGCTTTTTGAGATAGGGTCTCACATAGCCCAGGCTGGCCTGGAGTTCATGGTAATTATGTTGCCTCAGTCTTCCAAGTGCTGGCATTACAGGATTACACACTGGGTTCATAATTTTATTTTATTTTTTAGTACTATTTTATTTCTGGTTGTTGTTGCTTGCTTGCTTGCTTGCTTGAGGCAGGGTCTCACTATGTAGCCCTGGCTGACCTGGAGCTTGCTATGGTAGGCCAGGCTGGCATCAAGCTCACAGAAATTCACCTGCTTCTACATCCTGAGTATAAGGATTAAAGGCTTGTGCCACTACACCCAGCTAATGGAATATTTTTTCAAATACAACCATCAAATTATATAACCATCTTAGGCTTGAGATGCAGCTCAGTTAGGAGATTGCTTGCTTAACATGCACAAGGCCCTGGGTTCTGTCTCCAGCACCACAATAAAATAAAAATTTAAATAAAAAAAATAAAATTATGTAACAGTTTTTAGAGCTTAAAATTGTGGTAGTAATTATAGGCAAAATTAGGCTCAGATTTTATTAGCATAGATGCACACAGTATCTAANAACTATTTGTTGAATAAAGGAGTAAATTTCACCCATAACAGTGCTTGTCAAATTTGCCATCTGCTCTCCATCTCCACAGCAACTCCGAGAGCCTGGGCTTCATTGTCTGCACTGTCGCTCAGGCAGCCTTCCTGCTCCTGGACTCCTCCCTTCTACAGTGCACTGTGNGCGTTACTGCCATACTGACCTTCCTGAAACATCATGCTTTCTCTGAATCTATGCAACCATCATATCTCAGGTCTCCCCCATCAAACTCACCCTACAAAACAGGCCTAGTCACTTATCTCAACTTCCCTCATCCTGTCTAAAATATGCCAGGCCACTCCAGCCTCTGTGTGGCTACTTCTCTCTGCTGTCCTCCTTTTGCTTGTCAGCTTTTTACAGTCTGCCCAGAAAGAACTCCGGGTTCATGCTGATGAGGTGTGTGTTTGTCAAGGGAAAATGTTCGGGGAGAACCATGGCACCGTATCTGTGAGCCACCAAAGCCTTGCCCAATGACATAGAGACTGAATAATATATGTAACCACTTAGAAAATCTCTTATTAGAAATAAAAATTATGTATTTCACTTAATATAAGAACACCATAAAATGAAATTTTCAAATATACTATTAGGTAGGAATCTGCAAGAACAATTATTGGATGAACTAAGATTTTTTTTTCCAAAATATTTGTATCATCTTTCACAAAATATAATAGTAGTACATGTTAGGTGATTCAAGTATTGTCTTGGCCAATCAAACTTCATTAACTCTGATGACTAAGACATAAAACTCTTAAAGTCTTCTGACAGATTGTAAGAGGTTGCTGTAAAGATTTTGAACTACAAATTATCTGCAGAGTATTCATTGACATGAATATTATGTAAATGCATAGTAAGTAACATAGTGATTAAGAATGCTTTTCATATATTCACTATACCAGAACCTCAGGTTGACAGTTTAGTTATTCAATCCCTGTCAAGCTCATACAATTTATGCAGACTATAGGCTTGCAACATCAGAGTGGGAACAAAGAAAGNGGCTATGAATAGGCAAAAACAGACAAATGAGATCATGCTAAGGGTTAATACATTCAACATTTTTGTGCTTGCAAAAATCAATATTACTATGTATTCAAATTGTAANATTAATATTTCAACAAGCCCTTGATTGCTTACTGAGTATAATGCAAGGTTTTCCTGTTACTTTGCACTATTGGCAAAAAGACAATAAGGCCTGCCTTCTGTCCTTAAGGAGCATACAATGCAGGTGGCTAAGAAAGAGACGGGGTAAGTGAGGAGAAAAATCAATCGATGAAGTACCGGCCATTTTGTGGTGGGTTAATTACAAGTGCTTAGTTAGCATCATAATCAAATTAAGATGTTAGTAAAGTCAGTAGTTTAAGACAANGTTTCTGCTTATTATACCACCCAAGATAGTAACACAATGCCTACTAAGAAAGGAAATTTAAAAACACACACGAAATACTGTAAACACTGTAGTCAAACACCTACCATCTTCACTATTACTTTTCTTAAATGGAGATTATTTTTAATTGCTATACTTGTCTTTTACACAGAAAATAAAACTTTACTATTAAAAATTATTATGCCTGACATGATGGTACACATCTATAATCCCATCTCTTGGCAAGAGGACCTTACCTAAAACACACAAACATTGGCCTTCACCAATGCCTTTTTTAAAAAGCTTATTGAAAACTCTAGAATGGTTATACTTACTTTTATATTAATTTTTATGATATTTAGAATTTTAACAATATAAGTGTTCATTTAAAAATTAAATGTTAAGCCTATTCCATGTCAATATAGAAGAAAAACATTATTGAGATGAAGGGCATTGTTTCATATTTTTGCAAACTTCTTTAATGTCTTGGCTTAACAAAAGATAGTTGGATCCTCATAAACACTTCGATTGCTGTGTAGCCCAGCTGGCCTCTAACTTTCTATGAAGTTCAAGTTGGCCTCAAACTTACACCAAACTCTTGCCTCAGCCTTCTGAGTGCTGAGATTTACAGGCATAAGCAACTATACTCAGCTTTATTTATTTATCCTTTAGTCAGTGTTTCTACATAGGCCAGCCAGGCTAAACTAAAATTCACATTTCTCCTGCCTCAGCTTCCTAAGTGCTGGTATTACAGGTATACTTGATATGATTATTTTGTTTCCACTGAGGGGAGGGAGAAGAAAAAGAGAGGGTGGAGAGATCTGTTAATGGCAGCCAAGTTGAAAATATGAGGGCCACAGAAAGGACATGGTAGGGTACTGGAGGGAAGGTCTTCAGTTAAGACTTAGATCTAGCTGGGCAGTGGTAGCACAAGTCTTTAATCCCAGCACTCTGGAGAAAGAGGCAGGTGGATCTCTGAGTTCAAGGCCAGCCTGGTCTACAGAGAGAGTTCCAAGACAGCCAGGGCTACACAGAGAAACCCTGTCTCGAAAAAAATCCAAAAAACAAAACAACAACAACAAAAAAACCGAAACTCAGATCTGCCACTTATCTATCTGCATGATTTTGGGGAAAAGTCTTGGTTTCAGTATTTTCTTTAATTATAACAAAAGAAAAGAAAAGGNCTAAAGAAACTTCATTATTACAGAGTTAGGGTATAGCTCATTGGTAGCACATGTGCTTGTATGGGCTTAGTAGGTATGTGGTTGTAGGTTCAAATCTTAGCATCAAAATATAAATAATAAAATACTTCACTAGGATTTACCAGGGTGCTCACATATCCGTAATAAAGATGCTCCAAAAATGCACAAGTTATGACCCAAGTTTTACACCAAAATCAAGGGAGAAGTCTTACATTATCACAAGTCAAAGTCGTTGTGTTTTCTTTGCTGGATGACAAACACAAGTTTGTTGCTCCCCTCAGGGACCAGGGCTTTTAGTCCATTCTGTTGTTAATCACATTCACTTTCAGAGTTCTAATAAACTGCCTCCAAATGATGAAAGAACTCCGTTGCACATATTCGAAACTAGGTTTTCAGTGAAGAATCTCGAAACCACTGTAAAATCTGACTAAACACAGTACTATTTGAATATGACTTAGTTTCAAAACAAAAAGAAATAAGTGGCTAGAAATTTTACACAGACTTACACAGCATATAGCTGAAGCATGTAATGAAAAATGCTGACAAGTCGTGGCCACACGGTGTGGCTGGTGACCAGTACAGCTGGTGACCAGAGGGTATCTCCTGAGCCAAAAGACACACTATGCTACCTCTGCCGGCTGTCACAAGGGCATAATAAAGCAGGTAAGATTGAGCTGCAGCTGTAATGCAATTAGCTNGAATTAGCATCATACTAGAAAGCATTGAACTTGGTCTTCCATTTTCTACCTTGAAAACTCAACCAGGACTGTTGTTAGTGGCTCCTTTGCCCTTAAGAACATAAAAGCCCATAAACACTTTCTCTTGGTCAAACTAAACAAACTCAATTGAACTAAAAATTTAGCCACTTGCCATTGTAGTATTGTACTGGGGAGTTGGCCGAGGAGACAAATAGCTATTTCTTTCTCCATTAAGCTATCCCATTTCTCTCCCATATTTTGCCTGGAGGAAACATAAAATGTTTGGAGGTTTAGGCATCAGGCTTGGAAATCTGTTTCTTGGGAATAAGCAAATGAAGGGATTTGAGATGTGGCTGCATACAAGCATATAACCCATTTCTGTTATTTCCTAGGGCTGTAGTAACAAAATAGCACAGACTGGGTAAATGAAACACAGAAATTAACATTCTCAAGGTTCTCCAGGCTGGAGTCTGAGAGCAAGGTGGGCTCCTGATAAGAGGCACCACAAGGGGATCTGCCTTGGGCTTTTCTCTTCAGCATGCAGATGGGTGTCATCTTTACATCCACATCCCTCTTTAACTGTCATATCCAAAGTTCAAGTTCTTTAAAGGACCCTGGGCATATTGGATTAGTATCCACCTTAATGGCCTCATTTTCACTGAGTTACCTCTGTAAAGATGCTATCACTAGCTTCATTGGAGGAGCTAGGAGTTGGGACTTCCACATATATTTTGGAGGGGGACACAAGTCAGCCTATAACAGCACTGAAGCCACAATCAGCCAGGCTCCAGCAATCATCTTGGCTCTTCTTTTCTTGTACTAATACCTAAATACCATCCACTTATTTTTATATCTACTAAATGTCCACTATGTCCTACTGGCCACAAAACTGGATATGACATAGTAGCTGACTTAAGGGATTCACAGTCTATTTGTGCAGACACACAAACCTAAAACAGCAGAAGTGAGTGTTCCTTAAATCCATTCTTAAATAAATCAAGATGAATTAGGGTGTAAGCAATGAAATAAAACAATAAAAATAAATGCTGTTTATATAGGTTTAAGAATATAAGCTGGGCAGTTGTGCCTTTAATCCCAGCACTCGGGAGGCAGAGGCAGGAGGATCTCTGTGAGTTCCAGGCCAGCCTGATCTACAGGGTGAGTTCCAGAACAGCCAAGACTATACAGAGAAACCCTGTCTCAAACCCTCCCCCAGCAAAAAAAGAATATAAATGAGAACACAAAGCAATATGTTTCAATTATTTTGGTATCACTCACTCCCCTCTTCTCTTTCCCAAATATCAGCATACAAAAATACACTCCTCAAAGCACAGTTGTGCTTTAATTTCTTAAAGCTTTTTGCATTTTAAGTGGCAGTTTTCACTGCTAGGGATAAAGCAAGATAGAAATGTCAAGAGAATCAAATCCCAATTAACTTGTGGGTTGATGTTTTGGAGTGAGTCACTGCCCTTTATAAGCTGGAATAGGATTCGACCATTAGAGAGACGGCCAGCGGAGCCCCAGATGTTTAATGGAAAATGGTAAGCAAGAAGGGGATACAATGAGGAAACGCAAGGAAACACTGTTAATGGCAGGAATGCCTACTAACAAGACTGAATTTTAAAATGCAACAGCTCTAGGCTGACAATGTAGCTTAGTGGTACATCACCTGCCTAGCACGTGTGAGGCCCTGGCCCTTGAGTTAGTCTCCACTACAACCTTAGAAGACAGGAAGGAGACAACAGATCTTCCCAATCAGGAACTTGGTGGTGGATCTTATTAATACAGATGTTTGTTTTTCTTAAAAGCTATAGTAATCAAAGCACATAGTTTAGTTTGACCACTGTTCTGTTGGCAGAACAGTCAATTTGGTTTAGTAGAAGCTGAAGTATAAAATAATAAAAAAATTAGTTTCCAAAAATATTAAGTCATACACTAATACAACAAAATGTACCCTAGATGTTGCTTTATAGCAGATTAGGAAGCTAAAATTGGCACAGCAAAAGTTTTTATCTTGGCTCCACCTAAGGTACTTGACAGTCCTATAATGATTGTTAATCTCTAAAGTATTTTAAGCATTTCTTTTTCAACTGTGTTGTTTCTAAAGAGAGTAGGGGTTTTTTTTGTTGTTGTTGTTTTGTTTTGTTTTAATTTAAAAGAAAAAGGCTGCTTGGACTTTTTACCAATAATTAACTTATGATTGATAGAATTCAAATTCAATAAATCACATTATATTGTAATCAACTCTTGGAAACTTTATAACATGGTGACATGAAGATGCTCTGATTGCTGACTTATGGCCAGCTTAGTTTTAGTTCCATGACAATGTTGGCCTTCCTAAGGAGTAACCTAATACTACAGAACATATTTGTAGCTCTCATAGTGAAAACAGCAAATTCTACTCTTATCTTTCTTAGTCTTTATTGGCTGGTCCTTTTTTTTTAATCTTCTCAACCTAGCATTATTATGGGAACATACACATCATGTACACCACATACAGAGATACTTAAAACTAATAACAATCCTAATAAACTGGCACACTGTAGATGCTCAAGAAAAGATGAATCTATGAGACAACTAACTAGAAATTTACCACTTNGACAACTGAGAATGCACTTCAGCATTTCACAGCTTCAGAAGACCAGCTCTTCAGATCCCAGTGCCTTCAGGGTCCTTTCATCCTCATTCATTCTGTCCTGACTTTCTGATGCAGCAGGCTCATCTACTGCCACTGCCTCCAGCTTCCTGCCATCAGCTGCTCCCTTAGCCAACCGTGCACTGTCAACTTTGTTCTCATCAGAAACTCTCCACAGCCTTACAGACAGCAAATCAGCCAGCTCTTCCTCCAGGCTCATCCTTTAACTTTGTATCAAGAATCTTTCTTCCATGCTGAACTTCTANGTCTTGACCTCACAGACGACAACACTCCAATTTTATCGTCCATGTGACTGTTCTCTGTGTTTCCTAGACACGTCTAACAGTCTGTTTGACAGCATGTTTTAGGTGCTGCTTCTTGCTCCACCCATTTCTAAATCACTGTCACCTCCCTCTCCATTCCCTTAGCAAAGACCGATTCATGCTTCATAATTTCCCAAAATGGTCTCTCCTCTTCTATTTACTGTATACTGCTTTTAGGACTATGCTGTCACTCTGCCTGCCACTCTATCCGTAACATCTATCAACTAACAAATCACTGTGAACTTTGAAATTTAGGCCAAAAGAATAAATAATACATCTAGCAAGTTCAGAGATGTCAGAGTGGCAACTTTCTATATCCGATGGGGGTAGACAGTCTGTGGATACTGATTCAAATGAACACTCTAAATCCTTTTTTTTTTTTTTTTTTTTTTTTTTTTTTTTGGTTTTTCGAGACAGGGTTTCTCTGTGTAGCTTTGGAGCCTGTTCTGCAACTCACTTTGTAGACCAGGCTGGCCTCACAGAGATTTGCCTGGCTCTGCCTCCCGAGTGCTGGGATTAAAGACGTGTGCCACCATCGCCCGGCTAAACTCTGAATTTATATTTCAAAGAGGGGAGGTTCAAAAAATTCATAATTGTTTGCCCAATTTAAGCACTTTTAAAGCTTACATTNGTCTCTTAAACTTCCGAGCCTACACATTACATCACTCTATTCTTTTTGTTTCAAGACAAGGTCTCAGTTTGTTGCCCAGGCTGGTCTCATAGGCTCGGGTACTANCTGCCACCTCAGACTCCAGAGTAGCTGGGACTGACTACAGACATTTGCCACAGTGCCTGGTCCTTACACAGACATAAACAAAAATAAATATAAATCTTCCAGGAGCTGAAACTCAACATGATTCTCATAGTATAAATTTAAGAACTCATACACACTCTGTTTATTAAGTCAAATACAAATGACTGAATTCTTAAGCATTAAAATGAGAAACAACTAATGTCCATCAAGTAATCAAAAGACTCATTGTTCAATAAAATGCAGGAGAAACTTACTATTTACTACTGAATGCTACCCTGACACAAAGCTCAAAGAGAACAGACATTTGGACTACAATGGAAAAGTACCAGATTTTCCAGACTCATAGATCTCTTATATACAGTACTTTTACTGTAAAATTCTTTACAATAAATANACAAACAGGTCTTGGGAGTACAATCACTCTTGGAGACCCAAGAAGCCTGGGTCTTAAATTTTAATTTAAGTCTGGGCACAAGTTTTAAACTGTTAAATATATTGCATACATTTTATAAAAATCAATTTTAAGTTCCCCATCTCACCCTACTCCAGAGTCATCTACTATGACCACATATGAGGCTCTGCTTATTAAAGTACCAGAAGANACAATATCAACACAGAAGAGACCAGTAATAATTATGATAGGGGAACCAAAATGTAATTATACAAANAGGAAAAACAATAAGATTTCAAATAAGTGATTATATTTATTTTTCAGAAATAAGAAAAACAAAAGTTGTTAAATCAGGAAAATGTGAGGGAACTGGTATAAATACAGGGACTTGGGGAGATGCTCAGTTGGTCAAGCGTCTACTCCACAAGCANGAGGATCTGAATTTGTCCCCAGCACACCTAAGTAAAGGTTGGCATGTCTGATATCTCAGTGCTAGAGAAGTGGAGACAGGAGGCTCTCTAGAGCTTTGGTGGATGGTTAGCTAGCCTAATTGTCTAGCTGCAGGTTCAACAAGAGACCGTGACTCAAAAAATAAAGCAGAGAATGACTGAAGAAGCCAACTGATGCTGACGTCTACCCTACAGGAACATACACAACCTGCATGCACAGACAACTGGAGCTGTGATTTTAGACAAGAATTGGGTTTCAACTCACTATACTTAAGTTGAACTGAGACCTAACATCTGAGTCNCAGTTTTTAAACTCTAAAATAGGAATGATAATACTTATTTCACAAAGTTGTGCAATTAAATTATTTAAATTTTAGAAAAGATTTAAGCCCAATTTGAGATCTCAACAAACTGCAAGGAAGATATACATATTTTTACAGCTAAACTATTTCAAACCTGTCAAGGGAGAGATTGCCAGAGCAGAGAGAAAGAGAAAGCCCCTTCACATCCTCTGCCCAGACTCTTTGTATTCAGAAAACAAAACACTCTAGAGTTTATAATAGGGAAAAAGGTACACTATGATGTAATTCTCATGCACTTCAGAAACAAGCTACTATCAAGATGCTTTTATCCCCAGAAGAGCACCCTTTGATGAAATCTACTAAGAAGTCTACTACAACTCTCCAACCAACAGGTTAAAACAACACATTGTCATCTCAACATACATTCTGAGGGCATGTGATCAAATTTAATATCTCAGCTCAAAAGGAGAAAAAGGACAAAAGATTTTTTTAATGGATCATAAATGGAAATTTTGAATATTTGACTGTGAAACTCTAAAGGCATTCTTGTGCATTTAGAAGTGACTTCTTGGGACTACCACAGGGCTCATCCCTGGGGAAACTGATTCTCNCTCTNTCAAGCACCCATTAATTGCCTGTAGCTCTTCTTTCAGGNAAGAAGCCTCATGAGAATTCCCCCATCCTCATTGACATGTCAATTGGTATAGTGATTTTTTTGGTTTGGTTTAGGAAACCATATTTTTGTAATATCCTGGTATATATACATGAGATTTCCCTGCCATATGTAGAAGACACTGTCTCATAGCATACATCCCAGCTCTGTTCTCTGATTCTTAACAATCTTCCACCCCCTCTTCCATGATGTTCTCTGAGCCACAGGTGTAGAGGTTGTGTTGTAGATGTATTAATTGGGGCTCAGCTCCATGGAAGGTATTCTTCTGAAGGACATCTGTTCTCACAATATTAGGATGCTTCTTACCTTTTTTGAGGACCTTTAAAAGGCACTTGAGGAAACCAATCTTGGTACTATTGGCATCGACACTTATAACAAAGAAATATGCTNTCTTTATTATCTTGTTCCTTGTTAAAGATGTTGCTTCCAGAAATGTCCTTCCTTCTTACTGTCAACCTTCTCTTCAGCTCCTCAAGGACTAAGTTTGAATAATTATCTCATTTTTCCCCCAANTCTCTTACCTTGAGTCTACTTTTTTTCTTTATACATGCATGCAAATAAACATTAAATTCTTTCAACCTAAGCTCTACTGTAGTGGGATTTTTATAAAAGATTTATTTATTCTATATGTATGTGTGTGCCTACATATATATTTTGCCTACATATGTATATGTGTGTGTGTGAGAACTGATGAGTGTCTGGTGCCTTTGAAGGTCAGAAGAGGGTATCAGATCTCCTGGAATTGGAGTTATGGATGATTATGTACAACCATGTGGGTGCTAGGAACTAAACCAGAGCCCTCTGCAAGAGCAACAAGTACTCTTAATCGCTGAGCCATTTCTCCAGCCCCTGAAATGGGTTTTCAACCATGTTCACACAGTGAAATCATCTAGGAAACCAATAATATTTTTAAAGTTTTAAACTTTTACAGGCAAGCACCCCGTACCAACAGAAAGTAGGTGAGTATTCCCTGGGGATCAGAAGGAAAGATTACAAAAGACACAAACAAACTTTAGGAGGTAATGTACGGGTTCATTACTTTAATTGTGGTAATGATTTTACAAATATAAACATATTAAGCATTAAATGGTGCAACTGAAATATGTATAGTTTATTACATGCCAATTATATTTCAGAAAGTTGTCTAAATAAATGCTGATGTGTAGGTCCTATCCTGCCCTCATTGGGAAAAGGGTGGAGATTCCTTCTGAGAGTAAAAAATTTTAAGTTCTGCAAAAGATTACTTATGTGTGGCTAAGACAGAGAAGGGCTATTCCATANCCAGCATTTTCTCTTTTCTTTACTTCAGTTTTCTTAAAAAGCCTCATTCACGCATCTCTACTTTATTGCCACCAGTGATCTGATGACTGGTTTGTGAGCTATGCTCCTAAAAGCCACCTATGAAGATTTCCTGGGCTCGATTACAAAATAAATAATAGACAACAGGATGCTGAATAAGAGTGAACTAGAAGATATATTTAAACTTACTGTCAAAATTACACCATTCTTTAAAAATGCAACCAAAGGGGATTTTATAAAATAGAAGAATCAAAAAAGCTAGAAAAAGGAAGAACAGGGTCTTCACTATGCCTCAAATGGTAAGGGCACTTGATGACCAGATAGGATAGGCACCCCAAGGTTGAAGTAGAGAACGAACTGATCTTGGTGCTATTGCAATTGCATGCACGCATGTACACACACACACACACACACACACACACACACACACACACACTTTTTTTTTAATTTTTCAAAAGCAAAGACAGCAGGAACTGTGCACTGGCCCAGCCCATTCCCCACCCGGTGTTCATATCCAGAGGATATTAGTACTGATTACTAACAGGATTCCTAATCTGTTTCTGACAATAATGTTAATAAACCAAATGACTTTAAGACGTATCAGTCGTAGAATCTGTTTTCTAAATACATGCGCGGCTTCCCTTGCCACTGAAGTGATCAGATTGTCTGAATATCTGACTTTGATTCTACTCCTGACAAAGCAGCCCTTTTTCTTTCTTGTCCTTCCCTGTGCTTCAAAACGTGGTTCAAACTAAGATTCATACTGTAAACCTTAAAATGTTCACCTAAAGGGAAAAGGTTCTCACAAATGATAAGAGGGCTGGTGCTGTTGGCAGCGGAGTGGTCTTAGGAAAACATCTCCCAGAACTATCGCATTGCTTCAAGGTTATACTAATCTTTACGGCTTTATGTAGATAAAAGTTTTAAAACTGAAAACCTCAAACTGCAATGTGTTGCATGAACCACAGGGCTGGCACATCTCCTCCAAAACCTACTGTGTTACCCAAAGGACACCCACTTTGCAGAGCCAGTGTAGTCCTGCAGCCTGTAGCAGTCCGTAAGTAGTAACAGCACTCCCCCTACCTGAGCAACGCCACCGCTGCCCGCGTGCTATAGCGTTTTATCCTGGAACCGATTCTGTGCAGTGCAAAAAACCACTAGGGCCAAATTTAAATCCTTCAGGAACTCAAAAGGTACAAAGCACACACATGCACGCTGCAGGGCAGACACTCAGTTTTACCGAAGCGTGCAAATTTGGGGTGCTTTCGGGGCGGGGAACGTTCAGCGGAAACCCCGACGATTCTCGAGCGGTCACGGCAGCCTTGGAAGAGGCAGAAGTCCAGGGTCCAGGGCCGCGCGGGAAGACGAGGAGCTCTCCAGGTGATGGATAGACCAGGCTGGCACTCTGAACCCCCCAGCCCCGCGGGACCCGAGACCCGGGCGAGCACGATTCTGAAGAGCACCGGGTCTGCGGAGCCCGCGTGGGCCGTGGGGCCGTAAGCTGGACGGGGGGACAAGTGGGCAGCGGCAGTAGGCTACGGTGGGCTCCGCGCTAGGCCGACCCTGGGGCGCCCCGAGCTCACCACCCCAACCGGGAACCGAGCCTCAGCAGCAGCAGGCAGCCGGAGCAACCAACTTCGGCTTCCCGGGCCACCCCAACCGCCCAGCCTCGCGCAGGAGCCGTTACCCGCAACGGGCCGCCGCCCCAGGACGAAGTCCTTACCCGCCGCCCGCAGCTGCCTCAGCCCCGCTCCTCCCAGACCAAAGAAAGTTCTCGGTCTCCCGGCGCCCCGGGGGCCGGCGTGCAGCTCGCAGCGGACTCACCAGAGCAGCTCGGGGACCCACTGCGGCCTCGCCTCGCGACCACGGCGACCACAGCAACCGGGCGACTGCGCTCCGCCAGCAGCCGCGCCACCTGCCCCTCTCCTTCTAGCAGCACGGGTCCGGGCGAGCCATCTTCCCTCCTCTCTCTGACTGACAATCCAGCCCCGACAGCCGCCACTGCCGCCAGCCTCTCTGACAGGCACCACCCGGGACCCGTCCCCAGGCAGCCAACCACCACCGCCCCACGTTGGGGCAGCCTATCACTGCCCCCCGGGGTGGGACCAGAACAACTTCTTCACCAATGAGAATCTGCAGTTGTTGGAACTGGGGGGAGGGGGAGGCTTGAGTGGGCGTGGTCTGAGCGATGGGCGTGGTCGGGGAACGCCCAGGGGAGATGAGTGACTGCAGGGTTTGTGGTGGCCCCTAAGCAATGATCATCAGTGAAGGTCTCAGACTCGGAGCCTTTTAGAGCTTATGGGCTTCTCAGAAGAAATTAAGCCTCACTGTAAAANNTAATCAGAAAAGAAAAGTAAGCTGACTTTTAATTACTCAAGTAAATCATTTCACAAGAGTATATCAAAATTTGATCAGATCCTCTGAGGGGGGAAATGTACGTTTTCAGAAATAGCAATGAAAATTCTTCCCTTTTTTTANGTTCTTTGCTTTTGGCCTTAGTCTTGAAATTTTCAAATATGAGGTTTAAGAGATGACTTAAGAGTTAAAANTACTTACTTCTCTTGCAGCCATGTGGAAGGGAGCGGTGGTGTTCACATCCTCTATAACTCCAGTTTCAGGGGATCAGTTGCCTTCATCTGGCCTCTACAGTCATCCATGCGCATGTACACATAGCACACGCGCGCGCGCGCACACACACACACACACACACACACACATTTAAAAATTTTAACAGGCAAAAGGGGAATGGAGGAATGCCTCAGAGCTTAAGCGCACTAGCTGCTCTTCCAGAATGGGGCTCAGTTCCCAGCCCACATCAGGGCTCACAGCTGCCTGTAACTCCATTTCCGGGGGATATGATGCTTCTAGCCCCAGAGGGCACCTGCACAGATATGGTACACATACATACACTCAGGCTTACACATAGACACATTAAATAAATAAATCTTTTTCTTAAGAAAAAGAAATTCAAATATATTTCTCCACTTTTTCCATAAGCCACTTTTCATCTTCCCTACATTTTCTCCTTAAGATAATATTATGTGTAAGGACTGGAAACTGATGCCCTGTTAGCCAGCTACTGCCTATATTCCACCATATCATTTGACCTTGTAAACTCCCCCTATTACAGTCCTCTCATCTGTGGCCCCTCTAAGGGCCTCATCTTAGGGGCCAGATAACTAACTCTAATCTGGTTAAATTAGAAGAAGTGAAAAAAGCCAACCTCCAACCTGGAAGACAGGAAGTCACTCTAGCTTAATGCTAGATATGAAACACTTTCTCCCAAAGCACTAAGCAACATTTTAAAACATGCCAAAGAAATAACAATCAACTCATTTTAGGTTTCATTNAGCACATGCTAAAACAGGATTATCCCTCCAAAGGCATANTTNGATATATAAGAAATAATAATAAAATATGNTGTAAAGTCAACAGAACCATCTTCAATGNGNAAAAAGAATACAATACAAGAAAAATCAAAAACTCCACAGAGAAGATGTTTGAGTTGTATCTGAGAAGACGAGTTGATCTGAGATGACGGCACATGCCTATACTCCCAGCTACTGAAGAAGGAGAGGCAGAAGGATCACAAATTTGAAGCTAGCCTGGGCAACTTAGTAAGACCCCATCAAGGTAAAAGTTTAAAAGGGCAGAGGGCTTGGTTCTGCAGTTGAACACTTGCTAGTATGTGCTAGCCCCAAGTTCAATATTTAGTACCAAAGAAAGTTTTAAGTCAAGGGTCATTTCAGAAAGAGAGCAGCATGTCCAAAGTCACAGAGTTGTGGAAGGGCACAGAGTGGTCAGGGAACACAGAAAAATGAGTGGGGTGAAAAGAGAAGAAGTCACCAACTAGCCTACAGCAAAAAGTTGAGATNGAACTATAAAAAACCTATAGGCCTGATATAAGATGTTTACACCAGCACCATTCACAGTGATGTCTACAACGTTGGAAGCAGTCGCTATTNTATTGTCCAAAATGGCAACAACTCACTAAATGTGGCTATTGAGCACTTGGGATATGGCATGATTGGGGACCTTGGGGTTTGTTTTTAATTTATTGGTGTGTGTGTGTGTGTGTGTGTGTGTGTGTGTGTGTGTGTGTGATGCATGTATAGGTGTGTATGTGCTGTAGCACGTGTGTGATCATTTTTTATAGAATTGCTTCTTTCCTTCCATCTTTATGTGAGTTCCAGACATCAAAATTAGGTGGCCAGGCTTGTGTGGCAAGTGCCTTTAACCAGTAAGCCATCATGCCAGCCCAGGAACTCCAGTAGTATTAATATAATTTTAATAACATCCCCATTGAAGACCTCAGGTTTATAGTTTAGGCTACAGGCAATGACAAACCCTCAGAAGTGTGGGGTGAGGGTATTTGTTTGGGGATTTTATGAAACATGTAGCCTTGAGCTTGCCTCCTGCCACTGCTTCCAGGAGTCCACTCCCATGTCCAGCTCAACAGAACTTTTAAATGATGTGGCCAATATAATGTTGCTTCATTTAGAGGGTAAGATTTCAAAATTAGAGAGAGTCTATTCCCTTTGATGGTATGGTAGCTTGAATGTAATTGGCCCCCATAATCTCATAGGGGTNGTACTATTAGGGGGTGTGGCCTTGTTGGAGTAGGTGTGGTCTCATTGAAGGAAGTGTGTCACTGTGGAGGTGGGCTTTGAGGTCTTNTATATGCTCAAGATATCGCCAGTGTCTCAGACCACTTCTTGNTGNCTACAAGATATAGNACTCTCAGCTACTTCTTCAGCATCATGTCTGCCTGCATGCCGCCATGNCCCACCATGATGATAATGGACTGAACCTCTGAACTATAAGCAAACCACCCCAATTAAATGTTTTCCTTTGTAAGAGTTGCCAAGGTCATGGTGTCTCTTCACAGCAATAGAAACCCTAACTAAGACAGCCAGGAATCTTAACAGATCAGCCAAGGTTCTGACAGAGAACTGGCGTGGTCATTTCTGTCCTCTGGGATAGGATGTGGTAAATGGGAGTGTGTAGCCCCAAGGCACAGGAACAGGAAGCCTGAAAAGCTAAATTCTGCTTTCAAGCCCTGGGGAATAGGGGAGTGAAGGTCCAGAGAGAGGAGGAAATCAGAAGACTCAACTAGGTCATAAAACAGATAAACAAGACATACATAAGAAGATACACTCACAGAATCAGTTTTACTGGCCACTGGCCATGCTGGCCACTGATGTGTTGGCCTGATTTAGAGAGCCAGGGTGTCTAGTGGCAGGAAGGANAGAACNAAGGCAAGATTCCAAAAGCTGAAGACCTGAGCCACACCAATGGAATCAGGGATGGAAGGTGGAAGCTTCCAGGATTGTACNGGCACCTGATTGACACATACAATCAAATGTTAGAAACCTAAGCACAGATAGCTGGCTAACAAACATGAAAAGTTAANGGCTAATCTTTTGATGCGAACGTAAATGAGATGGCATAAAACAGTACACAATTAATGCATTGTTCCAGCAGAGGAGCNAGCCTTCCAGTCAAACATGATGAGGGAGGCTTCGTGGAGGAGGTATCAGCTGAACTGTGTCTTGAAAAAATGGGAGGAATTTGAATCAGGANAAAAGGTCTGGGGAGGAAAGTCTTGGCATGCCTGGGGAAATAACAGAAGTGGGCCAGCACAAGCAATGTGCCGGGGGCTGGATGCAATGTGACTGGCCACAGCCTGGCATCTTGGCTGTGAACAGAGCACCCGAGTACAAGCACAGTGTGCNGGAAGACAATATTCTTTCTCTCNTCTCTGTCTACTCACTGGAATCACTTAGNATGCTTTCCAAAATTACCAATACTCCACCTACTCAATCAATCAGAAAATTGGGGAGTAGGGATGAGGTCAAGGGTATGACATGGGAACAGTTTTCCAATGCTAAATTCGGACTGTGTGGATGGATTGACTGAAGAGACATTGGAGTCTATACTTGATATAAATGTGTTCTNTTCCTTCAGGAAATAGTTTACTGCCAGGCTTCACTTCCTGTTCTACAGTCGTAAGCTAATATAAAGTCTACGTGTCTTCCTCTAAGTCAAAATCAAACCAAAGAACAAATTTGTTTGCCAACTACTTTCCATCACAAGTTGTACACATTAATTTCTAATAATAAGAGTCTAATAATAAGTTAACTAATAATAAGAGTCTAATAATAAGTTAACTGCTACACAAAACCATTTATATTTTAGTAGCAAAACAAGGGAGGTGGGGAGCAGCCAAGAGAACATTCTGTTTTAAAGGGGAAATACTTTTAACCTACTTTATAAAAGCCATCATATTCCAGGCCCTTCCTGCTCATCTTTGCTAGTCTCTGCTGTCTGTGAGCACAAGTCCACATAAACTGTTAAGATGGCTTTCCCATCCTGAAAGTGGGTCTACGAGAAGGCCAGTTAAACGTTTTCCCTATGATACTAAATCCCAGGATCTCTAAGAAAAGGAGTATCTAAAATGTGTTTCTATTGAAGTTGCCTGGAAACAGGAAAATAACATGANTTTTTAATGAAAAGAAAGAATTTTATTTTGAAAACCNTGGGAAAGCCATACACACCCATAACCTCAGCACAGGGGAGGCTGAAGCAGAAGAATTGCCACAATTCAAAGCCACGTGAACTACACAGTGAGTACCAGGTCAGCAGGGGTTACAAAGTGAAATACTATCTAAAACCACCAAATAAACANGAAACAGTAAGATTATGTCCAAGTTTTGCTTCAGTAGTATGTTAAATATATCACAGTCTCAAATCTTAGTGTGCCTAAAGGGCCATTCAGAGGTTTTGCAGTACCAGATGCTGGACCAGAGTCCCATATGACCCACTTCATAGAACTATNTAACCTGGGGCAGCAAAGCTTANGAGGTGACTGTAGGATCACTGCACGACAGCAGGAACCGTGATGGCTACTTATGCCTCTTAAGAACTTGAATTGACCATAGGAAGAAAAGAATCGATGGCACAGTGGGGGCTAAAGCTGAACCACAGGGAGCCAAGGCTCCAGAAGCCAGCAGAGGGACAGGTTAATGAAGGAAGTGATGCTGGGAGGGAGAGAATGGACATNCACAGCAGAGGGCATAGAAGACAGTGACAGAGCAAGTCACTATCATAAAGATGGGGTCACTTAAGACCTTTAGCCAGGGACAATGAAACAGTCTGTTTCCTACAGCTGCACTGGATTACTCTGCACACCCCCACCCCATGTTTNCATGCCACATCTGGGAGGTCCAGCTGCAGCTGTTCACACAGCTGAATAGGATTCCCATCTCCACCATCTACAGCATTCCACACGACTCATCCGGTCGTTCACTTCTATAGAAACCACTAAGTAGACTTCCAGAATTGTGAACTGTGATGTGAGACACATTTAGAGTTTTATCCTCATTCCTGACTCATAACTCTCATAACCCTGCTTATGCTCTAAGTGACCGAGACAAAAAAATTAAAGTATTTGGCCTTTTGTCTTTGGTTTCTAAAACAACTTTGAAATGGCATGAGCGGGGGGAAAAGGAGAAATCCAATCTCTTGTTATACTGTTGGGTACTCTAGGACTCATTCAGGCTTCAGCAAAATCTTTCTTTCTGACCTTCTTCTAGCTTTCTTTCACCTTTTCTCCCAAGGGCAGGCCATACAAATTAGAAATGATCGCTAATCTTCCCATCTCAGTCTTAGAGCTGGCCATAGGGAAATGCTCTTATATCCCCCAATTGACAGCAGATCCTTCGACCCCCACACCCCATTTCAGCAGGGTGCTGTCCTCTACCCAGAAGAAAAGAATGCTGCCCAGGGAAGCCAAGAAGAATCCGAACAGACAGGCTTTGCTGGGTTTCCCCACTCAGTCTGTTAGCATTAGATCATGCCTTTCTGTCCAATCACACTTCTACATGACTGTCCATGCTTCAGTCGTGCTTATCCAACAGATTCCCATGAAAACGGGCAGGCTTCAGAGAAGTCTGGACAGCTGAACATGCGGAGGCTTGCAACAGTCAGCAAGAACTCACGCACATGCAGAAGGGTGATGAACTCAACTGCATGGGAGCAGAGGCTCCTGCCCTGGAGAGTCTTCCATTTCTCGATCATGCATCCCTTTGTCTATCTGCTTATCTATAAGCTTTTAAATATCCTTAGGAAGCTGGTAGGCATAGTAATATTAATGTTTCCCTGAGTTCTGTGTGGCTTTTTAAGCCAATTAACCAAGCCTAAAGAAGAGGCTATGAGAGCTCCAAATTTAAGGCCGACGATCAGAAATTTTAGAGGCCTGGATTTTTTACCAGTATCTGAGTCCCTCAGCCCTTGGGATCAAATACTATCTCCATGCAGAAAAATAGTCAGAGCTGAAGTGTATGAGAAGACACCCAGCTGGTGTTTGCTGCACAGCTGCTTACTGGCTTGCTGGCAGGGAGAAATCCCCCCACACATTTGAGGATCATGAAAATGACCTGTAGTAGACTTTCTCAGACTGCCAGCCCCCAAATCATGACACAGAGACTCATTATTAGTTATGAATGTTCAGCCTTATCTCATGCTTGTCCCACTAGCTCTTATAACTTAACCTATTTCTCTTCATCTACGTTTTGCCTCAGGGCCTTTTACCTTTCTTTCATTCTGTATGTCCTACTTTCACTGCTTCTTTCATGTCTACCTGGCTGGCATCTGTCTGGCTGTACCTCTCTTTCTCCCTCATTCTCTCTCCTCTCCTTCTTTCTCAAGCCTAGATTCCTCCTCCTATTTATTCTCTCTGCCTGCCAGCCCTGCCTATCCCTCTACTGCATAGCTACTGGCCATTCAGCTTTTTATTAGACCAATCAGGTGCCTTCGGCAGGCAAAAGAACATGTCTTTACATCATTAAACAAATGCAGCATAAATAAATGCAACACACCTTACATAGCTAATATTCCACAACCTGCTCTGTGTCATGGATGAGTAGGAGGAGAAACTGAATTGGTTCTTGCTATGTCCTCAGATAAAGTGAAAAATTCTAGACAATCTCATTTTGCAAAGAGAATTTACCCTTCAAGTTTGACTGTACATTTTTCTAGAAATAATATCCCCAGAAAAAAAGAGAACATTAGCTCATTGGTGGAGCATTGGTCTGGCATGTGTAAAGCCCTAGGTTAACTACCCAGAGCACAAGCACTTGTAAGTTAAACTGCTATTATGGGAGTTTGAAGGGGAAAGGTGCTTTCTCTCATCTTTTAGTAACGGAGCTAACCTGGGTCGTACTTCCTGGCAGGCCGTAAAGACAAGGCAGAGAATTCAATGACTAATTGCTTCTCTCAAGTAATTGAAACTGAAAATAGCCATGTTGTCTCCTAAGATATCATATTAGCCAATGTCTTCTGAAAGGACTATTGTTAAGGGAGGGTTAGTATGTCTCTTTCATAAACCACATTTCTGAAAATAATTTACGAACTGGTAACAAGACATTTCCTTCATCNTGTTAGATAAGAAGCTATATACATGACACGAGAAGTTTCACAAGAAGACAAAGCAGCATTGCAGAGACACGGAGAAATCATAACCTTTGTTTTCCTCTGTGTGGGCTTTCACTTTCCTAAATGTTCTACAATACATTAAGTCTTTTCTAAGATTTATTTTCAAATATGTGTATACATGTATGTGTGTGTGCAGGTGCCCATGGGCGGCATTGGATACCCCTGAAGCTGGAGTTACAGTTTGCTGTGAGCCACCTATGGGTACAGGAAATAGAACTCAGGTCCTCTGTTCTTAACCACTGAGCCATCTCTCCAGCCCTCAGTGTTAAGCTTTATAATCAAATAAGAGGAAGTGCAAATTATTTTTTAAGATGAGGCAAAATCAGACTGTGCAGACTGGCTGTTAATTCTTCCTAAGTGAACTTCCGTTCAACATCCTTCCTTTTACTCCTAGCCAGTGTATTTATTAGTCACCTTCTCTAAAAGGTATTCCTGAATCATACAGAGGAGCTCCCATTGGTGCAGACAAAGACCTCACTAGGGAATGTTCAGTATNGAGCCATGAAATGGTGTATTAGTTTGCACTGCCAGATGGAAACCCAGAGAACAGAGAATATGTTGGTAAATGTGATAAACAATGACCGCCCCGGAGGAAGTTGAGCTGCGGTTTGTCATCTCTGAGTCCCCTGCAGTAGTACAATGCTTGGCCACAGGGGAAGTTCAGAAACACAAGTTAAAGGAGTACACGAAATGATGGCAGTTTTCCTCCGCTGCCTCAGTTTGCTTTACGGCTTCTCAGCTTCTTTTCAGGCATACGCACTTATCTCCACATCCACAGGGGAAGTGTTGGGTCATGTGAGGTGTTCTGTCTCCCACCATTCACTCTGTTCATGAGAACAATGCATTGCAATTATGTTCAGTTTCATATCTCATAAAGTGTGTCACTTTAAATATCTCCAAAAATCATTTCCTATGTGTTGATCCGTCTGTCAGGAAGCAGAAACAGCAAGGGACACACATCTTTGGTCGCCTTGCTGAGTGTTATGCAATTCCCAAAGCAACTGGATAAGCACAAACACTGGAGGAAGGGTGGATGCCTCTGAGGCCACAAGCCAAGCTGCAGAGAGAGGGATGGACGGGATAGCCAGGAGAGGTGCACCCTCCAGCGCTCTGGCAGCCACTGTCTCTGGTTTCTACCATATGAATAATACTTCCATGTTTTAACCTTGTTCTCATCTGCTTAGTCATTGTCGCCACACCCTAATATCTATGCCAAGTAATCNTCCAAANCAGAGCAGAACATCGCCACATGTTCAGTTAGAACAAGCCAGCTTCCGTTTCTTCTTCCACCTGTAAAAATGACACAGTTCGTTATCACACGGTCTCTCTCGGCCCTCTGTGCTGGCAAAGCCAAAGCACATAATCTTTCACTTTCTTTTCTTACCCCAGCACAGACATGGTCTTGCCAGCTACTCTGTGTCATTTGAAGGGTATCAGTCTCAAAATCTCTATAGGCCAGACCATGAATCTAAGCCTTAAAGTTACTCAAGGATTTTTTATTTATTTATTTATTTATTTATTTTGCAGTGTTGGAATTATCAGCAAGATCAACTGTCAAAAACTTATCAAAGATTCAGTGGTCATCCTTAAGAAAGAAAAGGGCCATTGGAAAGAAAATGGGGAGAGGTAGAGAGAAGGGGCGGAGAGATCTGTGATTAGGGCAGTCCTAGAGAGGTCTAGAGACCATGGACAAGAGGACATGACCCGAGGCTGACATGACCAGGGTGACCGTTGAAGGAAACTAGATGAAACAAAAGGATCAAGGTGAGGCAGGCACAGAGATGGCTCAGTCCCACCAGTTCTGCTATTGTGACATTTTAAATTTGAAACTCAGGAGCTGGAGAGATGGCTTAGTGGTCAAGGAAGGACACTGACTGCTCTTCCAGAGGACTCAGGTTCAATTCCCAGCACCCACATCGCTGCCCATAACCTTCTGTAACTCAAGTTCTGGGAGATCTCACACCCCCTTCTGGTCCCCATGAGCCCTACATATATGTGGTACACAGACATGCATGCAAGTAAAACATCCATACACATAAAAAAAATCTTTAAAACGATTGAAATACAGTAATCCCTTGCTTCCTGACAGAGGATGTTTTCCAAGACATCCCCAGAAGAGGATGCNCAGATAGATGAGCATGGTATCAAACCCTATACATACTATGGGTTTCTTTCTCTCAATACATGTTTACTTATGTTAAAGTCTAATTCATAAATTAGGGAAATTAAGAAATGAACAACAATAATCTAATAAGAGAATGATTATAACAATTATGCTGTAATAAAATTGCCAGCATCACTGCATTTATACATTGTGGGTTATTATTAAATAAAATGAAGGTTACTTGAACACAAGCCTATGATAATAAAACAGTCCAGATTCTAAGACAGCTACTAAGGGGCAAATGGGTGGGTAGTATATTTGGTGCTGGACAAAGACATGCTTCATGTTCTGGGTGGCAACAAGTAGACCAGCATATGATTTCATTGTGCTGTTCAGAATGGCTCAAAATTTAAAACTTATAGTTACTTATTTCTAGAATTTTCCATTTAATATTTTCAGGCTATCATAGACCACAGGCAACTGAAACGTTAGAAAACAAACATTAGACGAGGCAGTGGGACTACTGTACAACATGCACAATAAAAANAACAAAAAGCCAAAATCACAATTAACTCAATATTGTCACAGGGGACACTCTGCAACCAGGTCAAGAAAACCACTACAGACCAACTAAGCCCTCAGTTGAACCTATTCCCCACCATTATTCCCACCTCCTCCCCAAAGGGTCACTTTAGTTTATCTACACCTGTTAAATTCCATGAAGTAGAATCACATGGAATTTAGACTTTCAGCTCCACTTTCTCTCTCAATCTTGTGTTTGTAGAGCCCATGTTTTTTGTAGTTTTAGTTTGGTCATTTTCATTGTTGCACGATGTTCCTATATGAATATGTTTTGGCTTCTGGGACCATTTGGGAGACATCTGAGTGGTTTCTAACCATTGGGGAGGTGACTGGATCAGAGAATGTCTTTGGGAGCGTGCCTGTGCGTGCCTCTGGTCCACGTGNGCACACACTTCCATGGTACACAGCCAGGAATGGAAACTCTGAGTGTAGGATCAGCACATTCTCTCCTTTTCACAATTCTGCCAAATCGCTTTTCAAAGTACGTGTACCTCTTACACACTCACAGTGGAATAGGAGAATTCCAGTTGCTCCACACTCTTGCCAATATTTGAATTATCAGTCTTTTAAATTCTAGCTATCTGGGTGGGTGTGTAGTACTATCTCATTGTGGGCTTAATTTGCATTTCCTTGGTGACTAATTCCTATCTTTCCATGCTGTGCTGTTTTAAGGCATCTCTGCATGTCTGTTTTATTGCAAATCACTGCTCAGCAACATTTAGATTCGGAAGCAACAATCATTTATTAAGTCCCAATGGTGAGTCACAGTCTACATGTGTTTGATGCCTGCCATACTCAATGCCTCCAAGTATTTTTTTTTTTCTGGATTGGGTGGTTACTCCTCGTCAGTCCTGGTTAAGCTTCCTGATATATTGTAATGAACATTGTGCAGAAAGCAATTCTGAGTGGAGAGTGCCCTAGCAGAGGTGAAGATAGCGGAGCAGGGATAGGATGGAGTGTGGAAAGTGAAAGCCAGATGGATTTTCAAACTTTACAGCTCTAAAAGAGTACAGAACAGTTTGCAAAATTTCAAATATCAGTCATGAAAATAGGATGGTGATTAATAGTGTTACCGATAACATCAGTTCTCATAAGCAAGTGAAAGGTAAGCCGGTATGGGTGGTATTATGAGTAAGAGTGGCCCAGGAAGACATTGAGAACAAGCTCTCTGAAAGTGTGGGTAAACCTCTGGTAACATGATGTACTTTGAGAGCCAAACACAGGTTTACTTGACCTTGACTCTACCTGATAGTTTTGTGTAGCGGTGATGGGGAAGCCACTGAGAGAGACTTGGAGTATTTTTAGAAGAGGCTCTGAATTTCCTTCCAGGGCATCTCAACAGAGAGGCGATACTGAGACGGGGTGGGGTGGGGGAACCTCTCCACGCTGCTTCTATTACAGGCTGAGCGGAGTGTTTGACTAATCCATCTAAGATCAACTGATGGAACTGAGATGCGATCAGCGTGGAAAGAGTAGCTGGGAATGAGCCCGGAGGACAACGTTTGGGACTAAGCGAAGGTGAACAGTTAGCTACACCTCTGTGTAACATCCCCTGCTGAAATCTCACTGAAAGGGAAACCCTAAAGACAGACTCACCTTGACTGAGCAGAAGGTCAAGGGCAGACTAACGTGTGGAACCCTGTGCAAGGAGGAAGGAGAGAAGCTCCAGGCTGAGGAAGGGAACTAAAACGGAGAAGGGAACTTGGAAAGAGAAGAGCGTGAAGTCACCCACAGAAGTCATCCATTTCCCGGTTTCCCCTAAAGCTAGCCTTGCAACCTGTAGATGCTTTTTCCTTTGGGCTGCCTCAGCCATGACTGGTCCTAATAAAGCCAAAATGTTGGCTCCCCTAAGCACTCAAATTGCCACACAGCACACCTGGGAGCATNAGATGAATCAAATAGATAGCACTTGGTAAGCCAGTTCCTCAGATTCCCCCAGGCTGGACCAAACAACTAGGNTCATGTTGGTCAGATTTGTAGCACCAAATTGAATACCNGACATGGGCTACTTCAGAAGTTAGGGTTCATGTGCTCACAGATTTGGAGGTTTGAGGTANCATTGGGAGAGTCTTCATACTGCAGCTGACNCCTGACTGCACTGCCTCATGGCACAGATAGCAATGACAAGGACAGGTGGGAGGGAGCACTTACATCAGACCAGAAGCAAAGCAAGGGGAGGGCGGTTGCAGCTGTGCTCCTTTTTAAACCTGCCTGGTGACAGCTGCCAGAACTAACGCATAACTAACGCATAGTAAGGGGACCTCAGCTCCCCTTACTAAGCCCCACATCCATGGCCCCAGTTCCTCTTACTAGGACCACCCTAGAAACCAAGACATTAATACACGAGCATTCAGAGGAGCACAACTAGATCATAGCCAAATCAGAGCGCTACATTGTGATCTCTGTGGAATTTGTGCCCTGTTGGATCTGCAGGAACTGCGGAAGCTGCCCTGACTCAGACNAATCATCCAGTGATGGTGGCATATGTCTGCTTGGGGAGAAAATCTTCATCNCTGTTTTTCCTTCTNTAGGAAACAGGGGTCTGGGAGACTGGACTTGGANGACAAATAAGAACACGAGTAGACCTAGAAGGATTNAAGGCAAAGTCAGGGAGTGGAATAAACCAAGGTCCAGACCTCACGTTTCTCTAGTAACGTGTGAGACCCTGGACACACCACTCACGCTGGGAACATCTCATCTATTACAGTGAGGGGACCAGACTCTAATCTACAAGGGAAAGAGTTCCTCAACTGACATATAGGGGTTCTGCCTAGAATTTTCCCAAGAGGTTAGAAGTGTGACAAAGAGGAGACCAAGTGAAGCTCCTTGGCCTCTCAGTGCTGCTCTCTCTGCCCCTGCAAGGCTCTTGGGCTCCTTTGCTCTCACTTCCATCTGGCTTTGGCCAATGATAGACCCTTGCAGGAGAACTGAAGTCAGCAGAAGAGGGAGTAGGAGAAGGTACTTTGACGTGAATGTTTGCGTCCCCTCTAAAATTTATTTGTTCAAATCTAATAAGATTTGGAANAGATCAGAATGAGGCAGGTAGGCCTTAGGAGGTAATTAAGTCNTGAGACTCTCTTGCCCTGTCTGTCCTTCCACCTCCTGCTGTGTGAAACCATGTCATTCTAGGCGCTATCTTGGAACCTAAATCACCAATCTGTCTGACCTTGACATTGAACTTCCCGGCCTCCATCAATATGAGCCAATAAACTTCTGTTCATTGTAAATTACACAATCTGTGGTGTTTTATTATAGGAGAACAGTGAATCACAGTATTTCTCTTCTGCCTCCTTCCTGTATTGGTGTCTTACATCTCCAAGGCCAGCTTCCATGCGGCAGCCACTTCTATCTTGTAACATCTTTCCTCCCCTTGATGCCACAGCCTCCTAGCTTGTCCTTGGATATCTTAGCATTGTAGCTCTCTTCTTGAACTATATCCTAACCTCTACAACTAGTCAAGTAGTGGAATCTACTTACATGTCTAGCCACAGATGAATGGGTTAAAACTGTGACCAAGAGAGAATAGAAGAGTGTGTGCATGCATGAGGTGCAATTCAGTCTTTGTAAACTATGCAACCCTGTCATTTACAACAATACAAATGAACGGACAATAGTACGTGACATAAATACAACACAAGAAGACAAATACTGTGTGGTTTCCCTTGTATGTATAATCTAAAGAATTAATTTCACAGACCTTGAAAGTAATTAAGCTGGTGATTGGTTACCAGAGAGTGATAAGGGGAGTGTAAAAGTGCTGCTGGGGGAGGGGTACAATGTTACAGTCAGGTGGGAATGATAAGTTCTGATGTTCTGTGACACAAAAGAGTGACTATAGTATAATATCTGTTTATTTCAAAATAATTAGATTTTGAGTGTTCAGCTGGAAAGAAATGATAAGTGTTTAATGATAGATAACTTGTTTTAGTTATCACATATTGTATACACTTGCCATATTATNATTCTGANCCTATAATTAATGCAATCAAGTGGGNAACTTTGTTTCCGACTAGGACTCTGATTGACACAAAAAGTCCCTCTTCAAAAAGAAAACTACAATTGCTAAGCTCCGTAGCCACCCACTGTGTGTGTGTGTGTGTGTGTGTGTGTATGTGTGCGCGCGCGTGCGCGCGCACATGCATGCATTCTCGGACACACACACACACACATGCAGACACGCACACAAAACTTGATGATGCTTCTTGTTTCTAGAGAGTGAGGAGATCTGGAGAATTGTAATTACTTGGAAGAGAGGAAAGTACACAGAATTAAAATCTCCTCTTTCTATTACTTCCACTGCTATTTCCCACCTTGGATACTCAGGGCAGCAACTGAGGACCGCACAGCTTCANGCTTACACAAAAGAAATCCGGGCAAGGAAATGGCTGAGTTATTTGGCTAACAGGAATGGCCAAACTACAGGGTGCAGCTTCCAAAGGCCATTCTCTCCCTTTTCACACCTCCTCTAAGCAGAATTATTGGATGTGATTACAAAGTGAAACCAGATTAAGACAGCAGTTTCCAAGTTCTCCCTCCCCTCTGCATCCCAAGATAGATGTGATCCATTACTTTAATCTAAATACATTTGGGGTTCAGTCAGGAGTTGGCAGTTTTTCAGAAGGGCTGTGCCAAGTTTTCATTTCTCTACTGAAATTTACATTTTCCATTTCTGGTCCTAGCCTTCCTCNTTATGTCCTCCTCTTCTCCCCACCCCTCCCAGCCAGTCACTGCAGATGGAGGGCTCTTAATCATCTGGGAACCGAGGGATTTGAGAAGCTAAGTGTCAATCACATACATCCCAGACCTGACCAGAAACTCCTGTGATATTTGAAACTGGACATGCTGAAGTTGTAGGAGGTTTGAGGAGACTTTGCAACTGTGGAGACTAAAACTGGGAGCTTTCACAGCATTAAAGAGCTTAAAAGGAAAAGGAGAAACAGCANAAGAAAACCTGTCAGAGCCAGACACCATGATTCATGCCTGTAATCTCATGACTTCAGAGGCTGAGGCAAGAGGATTAGCACAAGCCTGAGGTCAGTTTGGGCTACCTAGAGAGTTCCAGCTTGGGCTACAGACTAAAACGGTGCCTCAAACATACTTTGCCTCCCCCNACCCCATATATCCAAAAATTTTTAAAAGAAAAATAGCTTTATTAGACTTCCCTAGTATTTGTGCCTTGGTATCCCAATAGCCTAGAGGCCCTCATGGGGACACTAGTGAGGAAAGAAGTTATGGTTAGGTTTGGGAAATAGTGTAAAATGTGACTCTTGGATAGTCCTAAAGTATGTTAAAGGCACTGGGAANCCAGTAGAAAGAGTCTTCTTTACACTGGTGTGGTGGCATGCACTTGTAATGCCAGCACTGGAGAGATGGAGGCAAAAATGCCCAGAAGTTCAAGGCCAGTGCCTTAGTTACATAGGGAGCTCAATGCCAGTCTGAGCTACATTGAGGCCTTGTTTTAAAACAAACCAGCAAACCAATGTGTCTTTTTCCCCCTCATTTATCTGTTTATCTGTGAGATGGGGGCCTGTACCACAACACTCATGGGGAGGTCAGAGGACAACAAGAGGAAATGGCCTCTGTCATTCCACCATCTTAGTCCTGGGATCAAACTCAGGTCATCAGGCCTGGCAGTGGGCCGCCGTACCATCTCTTAGCCACCCCCAAAAGTCCTCTGTAATGACTGAACTATTTGCATTCTTAAATTTTCTAGACAGGAAAACTTTAAGATAGCTCCTGTTATCACTACAGGGTTAAAATACATATCGCACCAGGAGCAGAAACCCGGGGGCACGTGACTTCCAGCCTCCCCATTGTCTATCTCTCTGGCAATACCACTCTTGTCCTGGAGTCCCAAATCAGACAATGTCCCTTTCCATCTAGTGAACATTCTAGCAGATTTCACAAAGTGCCACGCTAGTAAATGGACTGAATGAATTAATGATTGAACTAAATAAAAAACGTTGTGAAATACTTAACCCAGTGCCTGTAAATGGAGTTATCTCAATGAATGTTATTATTCCTACTACTTATCAGGCGCTATAGTTTAGAAGAAATGGAAAAACTTAAAACTTATTGGGCCCCTTGTAAATGACTTAAAGGCTTGCTAATCTAGAGTTTTCAGAGAGATCCAAATGCTTACACCCCAACAAAGTGACCTGCCACACAGAGAAACAGTATGACAGTGTACCAGAATCACAGGGAAAAAAAATGTTTGCTTACAACCATAAACAATGAACGGCAGGTTTCTACAAGAAAGAAGTGAATATGTCCCAATGAGCTTAGTGCTGGTTCCTAGGCTAGAAGGCAGCTCTAACATGGTATGTGAGTCTGCCCCTGTTCTTCTTAATACTCTTGCCATAGACACAGGTATTTACAGTTAACAGTATAGAAACATGAAAAGTTTCTTTCTTTCACTGCTGATCTTATTAGGACTTACAAAACAGAAGAGTTGTGCTAATAAACTGGCAATAGTTCGCACAGTGCAAATCTTGGAAGGGTGGATCTTGTCGGAGAATTTCAAGTGTTTCCTAATTTAGTAATGTACTAGGCTAAGTTTCTCAGTGACATGCAACTAATCACACTGAATCTTTTGAAAGAGAATTGTTTTTCCTGCCCACAGCATATCAAGGAAGCATTAAGAATAAGGCTGTGTCTTTATTGAACACTTTTTGTAATTTACAGCACAGAAATAGATGTGGGCTCTTATGTGCACTAGCTCATTAGTGAAAGATGAAGTTGCCAGTTATTTCAAGAGAAAAGGCTGTGTTATATTAAAATAATACTTATTTTGAATACACGTATCTTCCTTCAGTTGAGTCTTAGGAATCTATCTACTTTAAGTGGTGACATTTGGCCAAAATCACAGAAANAATTTTGAATAGACAGTCATATTTATATTGACAAACTACAGAAAATGAACCTCCTTTTAACTGATAAGCCTAAGCATTCTGTAAGAAGAGCAAGTTTTAGTGTTTTTTTTTTTCTTTCGGTTTTTCGAGACAGGGTTTCTCTGCGTAGCTTTAGCGCCTTTCCTGGAACTCACTCGGTAGCCCAGGCTGGCCTCGAACTCACAAAGATCCGCCTGCCTCTGCCTCCCGGGATTAAAGGCGTGCGCCACCACCGCCTGGCAGAAATTCTTGTTTGAACTAGTCAGACAGCAAGGATCCTTGCACAGTTCAGCATATGGGGAGCCGGGCAAGATAATCAAGCCTTCATCATGGGCTACTGCTGTCACGAAAGATGAGGGCTCCATCCATTTCTCTGCTCTATCATCAATAGCAGCAGTCTCTCAAGGAGGCTGGCTCTTTTCTCACACCATAAGATGGCCACCAGCAAACTCTAGAACAGTGGTTTANAACTTTCCTAATGCTGTGGCCCTTTAATACAGTTCCTCATGTTGTGGGGACCCCCAGCCACACAATTGTTTCGTTGCCACTTCATAACTGTAATTTTGTTACTATTATGAATGGTAATGTAAATATCTGATATGTGGCCCCAAAGGGGTTATGACCCACAGGTTGAGAACCACTACTATAGAACACTACTGTGCAGTACTCCACCACAGCAGGACAGAGCAGATCCTCCTGTCAAGAAACAGGCATCCTGATGGTAAGTTCCCAGCCATCCCTGGACTACATATCTCCAGAGTNAGACAATCTTTTAAAAATGTAAGTTTATGCCCTGCTAGCAATCAAACCCAGAGTTTTGTCATGCTAAGCAGGCAGTCTACCAACTGAGCCATGTTCCTAGCTTACTTGCTGTTTTATTTTGAGCAATGGAAAGCAGCCACTGAACTATGCTCTGTCCTGTAGATGGTAATGTGCCCTTCTCAGGAAACTTAGAAGGCACTGGTCATAGAGGAGAAAATCTTTAAGTGAAAAAACACCGACTATCAAACCCAGGTCCTAGATCATCCCTGGCAAGCACTCTACCAACCCAGCCACATTCCCAGCCTGTGAAACTTATTTTTAAAATTAGAAATTGACTTTCCAGGGGTTCAAAAGTGGTGAAATTCACTGAACATTTTTCCCAAACAAAAGAAAACCCCAAAGAGACTAGNTGGAGCCTGCTAGAGGCAGAGAGACCTGAGAACTTTACCTTCTAACTCAGCACAGTTACAGCAGCAACTCCAAAATTATTCTGTTTTTTAATCTTCTTTTGTTTAGGGAGCTGACCTGGACTCTCAGGGTTTACTCCTATACAGAATTTGTTCTTAAATTCTAAACAAACAAACAAACGTAGACAGCATTTATCATGCATTTATTGTACACATGAGTCAGCGAGATTTTTCTTCTCACAATACCATTCGATACTTGGATTAGCCTGTAGGAAGTATATAACTCACCCAAACTCAGTGAATGATCTGAAATGCAGGTGCCACAGACCCCTTCGCTCAGACACCATGCTTTGTGCCCCATTTTCCTCAGCCCCTATCAAACTGGCTCTTTACAATTCTACAGTTCATGTAGTGTTAGCTTACTCTGCTTTTTGGCATGAGGTAGTATGTTATAATGCAGAGAATGTAGATTTTGAATTTAGGTTAGAATTTGAATCTTAAATTAATCACTGGTGCATGATTTTGGACAAGTTAACTAGCTGCTCTGCAAATTTAAATTTTAGTCTGTGAAATAACATCTTGCATGGTATCTGTAAGAGTTAAAATATGTAAAAGATTAAAAGAAATGGTACATACAAAAGTGTTTCCCACAATGCCTTGACTATAACTGATACTCAGTTACTATTCATTCCCTCCCTGTTTGTTGCCCTGTGGAGAATATTATCTGCTGAATGAAGGGGAAACATTTTAGAACATTTATTTATTTCCCCAAATAAATATTTCCATTTGTAAGTAACCTTATAAAGTACTATCAGGAATAGAAAGGGAAGAAAACAAAAAGCTACCGGTGACCTGTAGGCTGGACATTTTCTAGACCTGACAACCCGGACAGAAGACCTCATCCAGACAAGAACAACACCAGACCAGAAGCTTCCATCCTTCTCCCGATGTCTATTCCTCTCAACTGTTTCATCCCATAGTCTTCATGGGGGGGTTAAAGGTCTAAATTTAAACTTGGAATGTCATTTTCAAACTTCCAAAGTATCTCTTTGGCGCTGATCTGAACAAAACACAGTCTCTGTGGGATAAGAGGTCTGCTATTTCACACACACACACACACACACACACACACACACACACACACACACACACGCGCGCGCGCGCGCACGCACGCACGCACGCACGCACCGTTCACCATGCAATGGAGAGGCAACAGCACCCACAGTTTCTGGGAAAGTATTCGGCTCTTGATGACAACAGCCGTGGTTTCCACAGATGCTGCTCCCTCTGAGGCGC
>LZPO01055160.1:77860-89159 GCA_001675575.1 Neotoma lepida
CCCTCCCTAACACAATGTCAGGAATGCCCATGGCAATTTATGTTGTTCTTCACAAGCAAAGGAAATTATAAAACTAAGAAAAACATCCCAAAATGTCATTATTTGTGGTCATTTTTAATCACTCAAGTTTGTAATTGAGCTGTCATACATAGTTATAATATATAATTATTCTAATACTATTGCATGAATATGTTTTTGATTATTAGAACCAAAGCTGGCTTAATACCCAGGACCTTGAGACTCTGTGGGCTGAAGGCCAAAGACACCAGTGACTTATTTTTTTGTTGTTGTTTTCCAAGATTCCCCAGATGACTACAGTGCACAGATATTACCAACCACAAGTGAATACTATATTTTTAACCTCACTGGGAAGACACGCATACTTCTAGTAACAGAGTGTCAAATTACAGACAAGCTCAAAGGCCTTGCTGGCTGTCCCATGATCCTTCCTTACCTTTCCCTTGAACAAATGTTTGCTCTGTGCACGCATGCGTGTATATGCGTGTGTATGTAGCAACGCTCTTTGTTCTTTTTCTACATAAAATGAATTTCATAACTCAAGGACACAGAGCAAAGACGAGACATTAGGGCTGAATCTATGAGGAAGTGCCTCAAGCCTGGCCTTCAACCTGCTCCTTTTCCACCATCATCATCAGAACCCAGGGCTTCCCAAAGCACTACAAAAAAAAAAAATCCAACTCTCCGACACTAAAGAGCTTCACTTCCTCCCCTGTTACTAAAGAAGGCTTATTTCAGCTGTGGCAGGAAAACCCAGCACTGTCTGCTGAAGTCATCCATCGAATAATCAGCTCCACCCAGGAAGCCGGGAAACACCCACAACTGGAAATCCAGAAAAATATTTTTAGCTTCTGTATTGACAGGGCTTTCTGTCACTGTTTGGTCAGGGTTTGATTTGTTTTGTTTATTGCTCTGTTTTCTTAGTAATGCTAGGGATTGAACTCAGGGTCTTGCTCATGCCGGGAAAGTGCTTTCCACTAAGATACACTCACAGTCCTGGACAGTTTTGTTTTGTTTTGAAACAGGGTCTTGCTATGTATCCCATATTGACATTGAACATGAGATCTTCCTACCGCAGCCTTCCCAAGTGTTGTGGTTACAGGTGTGTGCCAACACATTTGNCCTTACTGGCAAGCTCGGGCTTTTCTAATGGGTCAAAGAATGAAGCAAGCTGCCTGGCATGCCCCATTTTCTCTCATGTATTGTCCTGCTGCCTCCAAATCAGGTCTCCAAAAGCATCCTAAAGGACCTCGAAAAGGAAGCCCACTACAGCTCATCATATAAAATGGAGGTTGGAGGATGGGACCAGCTGAAAATGTAGAGTGCAGAAGTGCACTCATGACTTANAGCAGCTCAATACTCAATATTTTGTAATTCAGTATATTAATGCTCAGAGAAGTTAAGCAACTTGGCCAGGGTCACCCAGCATAGGCTTGACACTTGACCCATAATTCCCCATAAGGATTTCTGACTCCAGAAGTCATCAGCTTCTACTACATTAGCTTGACTTATGGGAAAAGATTTTTGTTCAGAGAATGGAACCAAACACGAACAATTTTGGGCAGATGAAACTGGGATCAGACCATACCTAAACAAATTCTAAGGTTCTCTAGAAAGACAAAAAGAAACAAGGGCGCCATCCACCAATGAGCTAGGAAGAAAGGGCCGGGGACAGCAGCATCACCAACTTCAAGACTTTGAACACCATCACATTTGAGTCTGATATTCAGGCATGTACCTGGCATTACAGGAAAACTAAATATGTACACTTAAATTTCTTATTCTGTAACATTTTAATTAGATAGGTCTATATTCAAACTCTGTATTCATTTGATTCTTCAGCTTGTTTTTTAAGCAGCGAGCAAAGGAAACTGAGTAAATCTGACTTGTCGTGGGTGTGCTGTGACCTTTGCTATTATTTAAGGTTATGCCATGGAGACTGACTCTTGCCACAGTGCCCTGGTCTGTCTCAGAAACAGAGACACAAAGTCACACACTGATTCATTAGTTTATGTACAATTTGTCACCGAAGTGTTCTAGCTCCTGTGGATGTGGATGTAATTATAGACATTACCAGTGAAACTTTCCCTTTGTTCTTATCTTCTCAAAGGAGAGAATTCAGCTAAGAAACAGACAGTTTAAGTGGAGTTTACTTAGCAAAATGCAAAGGTAATACATTCTGGAGAAAGAAACTGGAGCAGNTAGACCCAAAAGGGGCAGTCAGAGGCCTACTGAGTTGTGTGTGCTGGATTTTAAGATGTTGTTGTGAATATTCNTGAGATGTACAGAATATTTATGAGGTAAAGTGATCCTTTTCCTTCCCCACAATATGATGGACCAGATCTCTTTAATAGGGTATTTCTTCCCATGATTCTCTTAGAAAACCCACAGGGGAGGAGGTCAAAACCTCAATAGAAATATGGAAATTATATTGTAATTAATCCTGGATCTTTTGCTAGTGCACGTGTGTGTCAATTTCTGAGTTTCTAATACATTGGAAAGAATGTGCCAGGCAGTGGAGGTGCACGTCTTTAATCCCAGCACTGTGGAGGAAGAGGCAGGGGGACCTCTAAGTTCAAGGCCAGCCTGGTCTACAAAGTAAGTTCCAGGACAGCCAGGACTACATACACAGTGAAACCCTTCTCAAAAAAACAAAACAAAACAAACAAACAAACAAACAAAAAAGTAACCGTTTAACAGCCAAAGGGCATTCTGAGGACACAGAGACACAGTTCCCAACATACAGCTGCAGTTTTCTTAGTTTCCTCAAGTTTAATTCCCTGGTTATCTAGTCCCAGATAAACCAAAATGAAGTGAGATTTTTAAGTAATTTAAACAACAAACAAAAGTAAAATAGCAAGAAAATCAGTTCCAATCGTCCTTATCAAACACCTGAGGAAAATAATGTACAAGACAAGGGACNCAAGAGATAGCTCCATCCATAAAGTGCCTGTCTTACAAGCACAAGGCCCTCACTTGAAACCCCAGAACCCACATTAAAAAACAAAGCCAGGTATGGTGATATATGCTTGAAATCCCAGAGCTGGGGAGGCAGAGACAGGNGGTCCCTGGAGCTTGCTGTTCACCCAGCCTGACCTTCTTGCAGAGTTCCAAACCAATGAAAGACCCTGTCTGAGAAACAATGTGGATGGCACTTGAGGAATGACACCTAAGATTGTCTTCTGGTCTCCATGCAAACACACTGGCACACCCACGAACATGTGCTCACACACACACACATTATATACATAACACTCAAACACACAGAGAAAATAATATACGAATACTGATGGAATATTCAATGTTAAAAAATGTATTACCTACTTCTTTTGTTGTGATAATAGTATTATAGTTAGTGTGTTAGAATTTAAAATGCTGTGACAAGATAACCTGATAACTTAAGGGAGAAAAGATGTAAGAGTTTTAGAGATTTCAGTCTGTGATCACACGGCGTCATTGTTTCTAGATCTGAGGTGAGGCAGGACCTCATGACAAAAGTAGCACGGACTCCCCAGGATGGCCAGAAAGCAGAAAGGACACAGACCCGAGGGGACAAGGGAAAATACATTTCAAAGACATATCCTTAGATGACCTGCTTTCTCCAACCAGATTCTACCTAATTTCCATTACTTCCCATCAAATTATGACTGCCAATAATGAGTCCATTGATGAAGTTAGACCCTCTGTGAGCCAATCCTTTCCCAAAGCACACTTCTGAATACTGCATCGTGGGAACCAAGGTTTCAACATATGAGTCATTGGAGAAACACTTTCATACCCAACTGTGATGGCTAGCTTTAATTTTCAATTTGACATTCCTAGAAATCACTTGGAAAGAGTCTTAATGAGGGATGGTCTACATTGAGTTGGCCTGTGGGNGTGTCTGTGGGGATTGTCTTAACTAAGTTAATTGACACGGAAAAATCCAGCCTAGGCAAGGGATCCTAAACTGTGTAAGAGTGAAGAAACCAGGCTGAGCATAAATAAACATGTACACACTGATTTCTCTTTGCTCGACTGTGAACATGATGTGACTAACTNCCTTGGCTTCCCTGTGATCAGAGTCTATAACCTGGAATTGTGAGCTAACAATCTTTTCTCCCCTTGTTTTTTTAATTCATTTTTTAGATTTATCTATTTTATTTTATTTTGCCTATCTGTATGTATGTGCACCATGTGCATGCCTAGTGCCCTAGGAGAACAGAAAAGGGTGTTAGGACCTCTGGAACTGACGTTGTGGATGGTTGTGAGCCACCTTGTGGGCATTGGGAATTGAACCCAAGTCCTTTAGAAAAAAGAGTACTCTCAACAGAAAAGCTCATTTTTAGATCAGGGTATTTTATAATGACAAAAGAAATGAAACCNGGATGCCAACTATGGCAAATATTTTTTGTTTGTCTGGAATAGTTATCTTTTGAAACTACACATAAAAAATTTTGAGGAGGGAGGGGTTTCGAGACAGGGTCTCTCTAGGTAGCCCTGGCTGTCCTGGAACTCAGAGATCCACTTGCCTCTGCCTCCCGAGTGCTGGGATTAAAGACATGTGCCATCTTGGCCCGGTTTAAATTTTTTTCAAGTGAAATGACATAATATCTATGACCTNCTGCAATGAAGAGAAGGAGTAGAGACTGGAGAAATAGTAAGCCAGTGAAGATGGAATAAGACTGAATAAATTGGTAATTAAAGATAAATGAGAGATATATGGGCTTCATTATATTACATTCCTTCCCCTTTTGTTTATGTTTAAAATTTCCACTAATTTTTTTTTTTTGCTTATTTTTCTATGAAAGTCTTTAGCCAGTGTGGTGAATAGAAATTTCAAAGGGTTTGAAGCCAGGTAAAATAACTATAAAAACTAATTCTAATTCTTTTCACTAATTAGTTAATAAAAGTCTCACCTGAGGAAAGATTCNTAACCTTACAGAGTTTCTGTTTCATCATTTAAGTGATGGTACTGGGGGCTGGAGAGGTGGCTCAGAAATTAAGAGCACTGACTGCTTTTCCAGAGGACCTGGGTTCAATTCCCAGCACCCAAATGGTGGNTCACAACTGTCTGTAACTCCAGTTCCAGGGCACCAGACACCCTCACACAGACATACATGCAAGCAAAATACCAATGCACATAAAATAAAAATAAATTATTTAAAGTGATGATATTAAGTTATCCCTCATAGGAATCATGGAAATTAGAAGAAATTGCATCTCTTCATCCTTGGTACACTGCCTCCTGCAGAGGAGATGAAGAACTAGCCTGTCTCCATCTCAGGCTTAAAAGCCATCTCACAGTAAAGACAAACTAGGTTTATTCTTGCATCTATGATTAAACCTCTGTTTCTCGAGGATTGGGCAATGCCCCACCTGTAACCTTAACTATAATTGGTTCGGCACTGCCTATACCAGGAATGGCAATCACATCTTTGTTTCAGGAGGTCATTGTGACTAACTTGTTATGCTTATATTCTGTTTCTGTAACCTTGCCTATTTTGCCTGCCAAATNCCCTATTTGGAAATCCCCTACCCCTAAACTATATAAAAACCTTGTCTTCCTCACATCGGAGCTGCTCTTTAAAATCCAGACAAGGTAAGACAGCCAGCTAGCCAGTCCTGGGTGCACTTCTAAAATAAAGCTTGCTTTAATTAGATGATCGTGGATTTGGTCTTTCTCCTCCAATTTTCAAGTTTAGCAGAGACACTCAGTAACTGCCGTCACAATTGNAGAAGTTATTGAAGATGTGGGCTTTTTAAGATTTATTTATGTTTATTGTATGTATATGAGTGTTTTGCCTGCACCTATGTGATGGATCACCATGTGCATACACTGCCCAAGGAGGCCAGAAGAGGGTGTCAGATCCCTGAAACTGGAGTTAGAGACTGTTGTAAGCCACCATGTGAGTGCTGGGGACCAAACTCTGGTTCTCCAGAGGAACAGTTAGTGCTCTTAACCTCTCAACTGCTCGCCAGCCCCAGATGTGGGCTTTTTAAATAACCTTGGGACACCTGGGTTTAAGATTGCAATGAAAATCTCAAAGAGGAGAAAAATAAACAGGAAAAGAANAGGTGGCACCCTTTCACAGAGAGCCTGAGGTTAGAATTGTTCTGCCTAGGCAACAAGACAATTACTCACACAAAAGGAAACTACTCTGTATTTATCTCATTCCTAAGAAACCAGTGTAGCACTAGGGAGACATTCTAACAAGAACTGGTCGTGGTCTGCAGTATCTCAGATCTCATCTCGTTTCAGTATTTGAATCAAAAATGGCAAAGAAGCATGTCCTTGGAAGGGAAAAATAATAGGAGGCAGAGATTTGGGATCTTATTGACATGTCTCTCTAGTTTTCATTTGTTCTGTTTTTAGTCTCTTGTGTGAAAAGTGAATTCTTATTAGAGAGCTGTGTTTGAATCTTTTCTTTCTCCATAACTGAGTAGGTCAAAGGCATCACCATCCAAATACCCAAACCAGAATTCCCTGTGCAGTTCTGCCCACACGTCTTCAGCTGAGCAGCCTAGCAGCTTCACATCTCAGGTATCTCTTGAAAGTGCCTTTTAATCTATATTCTCACAGGGATTGTCTTCAGTCAGGCCCTCAACACACCACATGTCAATCTNCAATAGCAAGAANAGAANNGCTTTCCTCTATATAGTCTCCCCCTTTAACCAGCATTCCAGAAATGCAGGCAGATTAGCCATTTCAACATGCAAATCTAATCAATCTTTACTCTAATAAAATACCCTCGACTGCTCCCTGCTGACTNCAAGGCAGGCNAGGCAAACGCTTTATGGTTTNCCTTTTCTGCCCACATCTCCTTGTCTTTTGCTCTCCACCGTACTAAAGGGCTGGTTTTCTCCAACGATCCCTGATATTCACAAGCTATACACCAAGACTTCACAGATTGGAGGTTTTAGGCATTAAAAAATGTTTATGTGGGCCCCCAGATTTTCTTCTAAATTCCTGGTCAGGAGTGGTGGCACACACCTTTAATCCAAGCACTAGGGAGGCAGAAGCAAGCAGAGCTCTGTGAGTTCATGGTTAGTCTGGTCTACATAGTGAGTTCTAGGCCAGCCAGGCCTACACACTGAAACCCTTAATCAAACCAGAAACAACNGGTGTGTTAGGTAGCTCCCCAAAANATCTCCCTCTGCACAGCAAGCACAAAGCAAAACCAAACTGGCACCATAACGTGAGTTTCCCAGATCAACCATCCCAGTATAAACCATAGCTTTCCAATTCCACCCAGTTACTTGATGAACATTTACAAACAAATACCTCTCTAGAGTGACTGAATAAAGAGAGGTCTGCACTGGTAAAGACTAGGTGAGCTGTGGATGCCAAGCAGTGAGTGAGGCATCCCAGAACTAGTGNCTTGGTCCAGAGCAACAGCTCCAGAGGACCAAGGAAAACCTTCTCAGCCTCAGTGTGATGTAGCTAAGGATAGCTCAGTAGCTTATTGGTGTCTTGGGAATAGGGGGGNAAAAACCATATTAAAGCCAAGTNAGTCTGGTTCTTTCTGTGTAAACATTACTCATTTTGTTTCAGAAAATTCANTATCACTGAAATATGATCTCATAATGAATAGGATATGAGCACAAGTCATGGAAATTTTGGAGCATTAGGCATTTTTATTTAGTGAATACATGGGCCCTTTAAAATTAAAACAAAGCTCTTGATTTTTGATTNAATTTTTCCCTGCACCAAATTCTTCTTGTGACAGAATAAAATGTTCTCTAAAATACTCTGTGTTATANAAGTTAAAATTTAAATTTTCCACTGTTAGTAAAAGTTTTCAATTTATTCTTAGGTCTTAAAACGGGGGCAAGATGTTATCAAACATAACATATGTTCTAAGTCAACATAATGGTTGATTTAGAAATTTCAACAAACCTCAATATNTATGAAGCTATAAAAGCCTCTAGTTGCCAGCTATACCATACATTAGATTAAAATATTGAGAAGTATTCATATTCCTTTTGCAGACATGTTTTTAATTCTCCTTCAAAAAGCTCCTTAAACTTTTCAAATAAGTATAGTTTTGTGTTNNTAGCAGTTCTGAATCTGTCAGTAAGAAAAAAAATCCATATGAACCCATTTTGATCTGTATACCATGCAGCACAAGGGAGGAAAGGCAAAAGGTGAATTCTAAATTCCATCAAGCAGGTGACCTGAGCTGGTAGCCAGATTCCACCACAATGACACCTACTGATAGAACCATCACTGAGCACAGAGGTCACCTACAAAATGACAGAGCAGCCTTGGAGTCCACCTCTTTGACAGCAGACTGACTACAGGAAGCAGGGGGGCTGAATTTCTTGAGAACAGAGACTGTGTGTTGTTAAGTTGTGTATCTCCAAGCCCTCATATTTTGCTTGTCCCTCTANAGATGCTTCAAAACCTTGTTGGATGGTTATAAATGGAATTATCTTTCATTTAATCTCTTTAGAAGCATGGACTCTAAATCAGAAGACTTTGGTTAAGAGTTACTGAATTTTTAANGATATTATTAAAACCTTCTAACACATAGATGCTTTGTCTTTGNAGCTGACAAACATCTTTTAAATTCCAATAACAAGCTGGATACAATGGTGTATGTCTGTAATCCCAGCNCTTGGGAGGGAGAAGCNNGAAGATCACAAGTTCAAGGCTAGCCTCAGCTACATAGCAAGTTTGAAGCCAGCCTAGGTGTTCTAGTCAGCTTTGACTGTCAACATGACACANCCTAGGGTCCCCTNAAAAGGAAGTCCTTNANTGAGGAATTTTCTAGAACAGATTGGCCTGTGGGAGGTCNTCTNNATTATTAATTGATATAGGAGGGCCCAGCCCACAGTGGGCACCATCCCTAGGCAGGTTAGCNGTATAAGAGAGTTAGCTAAGCATGAGCAAGCCAGAATGCAAGCTAAAACAGCACTCTTCCAGGGTTCCTGTCTCCAAGTTCTGCTCTGAGATTCTGCCCTGACTTCCTCAGTGATAGATTGTGAAGTAGAAGTGTAAGCCAAATAAATCCTTTCCTCCCCTAACTTGTTTTGGGCAGAGTATTTTAATCACAGCAACAGAAAGCAAACTAAAACACTGAGCTATAAGAAGCTCTGTCTCAAAAAAAAATCAAAACAAAATTCTAATAATAAAAATAATTCCCATCTCCCAGAAAATATCACACAACCTTACAATCCCATGAAGGTTCTAAATCTCATCTCTCAAATACAAAGTTAGAAACTGCAGAGCCAGGAGAAAGAAGAGTATTTTTAAGATACTCTGAAATAATAATACAGCTAAGAACCCAGTGGAGGCTCTTCAGGATGCTGAAGTCCAGAACACCAACAGTACCAAATGCTGGGGCAGAGCAGGGCAGTCAGAATGTTTACACAGAGCTCTTGGAAAGGAAGATGGTGCAGGTGCTTGGGAAGACGGTCTGCTAGCTTCTCACAAGATCAAACACATCTTACCAAATGATCAAACATCATGCTCATGGTATTACCCTAATGCATTTATTACCTAAAGTATTCGTCCACACAAAAATATACATAAATATTTATATCTGCTCTATTTATAATCACCAATATCTGAAACAATCAATATGCCTTNGAGTGGGTAAATGAAAACAAAAACTGTGGGGTATGCATCTAAAATGTTGCTAAACAATGAAAGGAAACAAAGTGCTGGATGAACCTTAAATGCATGTTGCTCAGTGAAAGAGCTGGACTGGAGAGGTGCACACTGTATGATTCTGGGTATCACACGTTCTGAAATGAAAACACCACGGAGACAAAAGAAGGTCAGTAGTTGCCAGGGGCTGGAGGAGAGGGGGATGAATAGATGAGCACAAGGGATGTGTTTAAAGCAGCAAAGGTGAGCTGCGTGATACCCTAATGTGGGTGTATGACTTCATACATTTCCCAAGAGCCAGAATACCTAAACACAGTCTGAGCCCAAAAGTGGCACTATTAATAACATATCCTATCGGCTCAGCAACTGTAACAGATGTACTGCACTAATGCAAGATGTTAACAGTGGGGAAAACTGGGGAATGGGGAGACATGAGGATTTATGCAAACCACCCTTTCTTCTCANCTTCTCCATATCTAAATCTGCTCTAAATTAGTCTGCTAACTTAAAAATAAAAGAAATTAACTCTTTTGTATTGGGTATACCTTAGATTCTATTTGTTACATTTCTTTAAAAACTCCTGTCAGCAGTTCAACAGGTTTATAGTCAAATGTTTCCCCTGGAACAATTCAAATGTCATCTATCACAGGAATTTATTTGAGTAGTGCTTGTAATCAAGCCTCTGATAGAGGCCGTTTTGCCTGAAGGAGCCTCAAGGAGGAAAAACTTTGTACTTAATTCTCGGGTTGATAAAATTAAACACTTCATTTGGTTAGCTTTTTATTGCGGTGTCCCCTAGGACTGGGACCTGCCATTATCAGAAAGTGCTATAAATCAACTGTGAACTGCTAGGCTGATAGGGGAGGACTATTACAGCTCCCGCCAAGACCTGTCAGGAGCAGCCAGCAAGCCACTGCCAAGAAATGCTTAATGGTGTGCTGGGGAGTTCTACTCCCCAGNCGCTGGAAAAACCAAAAATTGCTTCAGTTGTAAAAAGTATCAGGCTTGAAATCGATTGCTATTTCTGAACTGAGTGGCAGCTTAGCAAGTCAAGGTCCCTGAAGTCTTCATGGGAACCCCTGATGCTTACTGCCTCAGTCACTGCTCTATCACTGTGAAGAGGCACCATGACCAAGGTAACTCTTGTGAAAGAAAGCATTTAACTGGGGCCTTGATTACAGTTTCAAAGGTTTAGTCCATTATCACCACGGCTGGGAGCATGGGAGAGTGCACGGCGCTGATGCAATNGCTGAGAGCTACATCCTGATCTGCAGACTGAGAGAGACAGCCTGGGCCTGGCNTGGNCTTTTAAAACCTCAAAGCCCATTCCCAGTGACANACNTCCTCCAACAAGGCCACACNGACTCCAACAAAACCACACTTCCTAATCCTTGTAATCCTTTCAAACAGTTCTGCTCCCTGGTAAATAAGCATTCAAATATATGAGCCTATGGGGGCCATTCTTATTCAAACCACCATACCTACCAGTGCTGCATTGTTGTTAGCCCATCTTAATAAGTTCAAAGGGAANTAGACATTCGGGTGATGGCTTGTGCCATCTCAGGGTAGCAACNCATCGTTCTGNCTGAGCTATTGTCATAATAAAAATTTCACAAAATAGCAACTTTGCACATTCACTCCTGAGCACTCCTGAGAAAGCCTAACCTTAGCTATCAAGAAAAAAAA
>LZPO01055160.1:157071-175529 GCA_001675575.1 Neotoma lepida
AAACACCATATTGGTAAGAATCTTCATTTAACCTTAAAGATACCGTCCATTGAAACATTTTTTTTAAATTTATGTGCATTGGTGTTTTGCCTGCATGAGGGTGTCGGGTACCTTGGAACTGGAGTTACAAACAGTTATGAGCTGCCATCCGGGTGCTGGGAATTAAACCCCTGTCCTCCAGAAGAGCAGCCAGTGAGTGCTCTTAACTGCTGAGCTCTCTCTGCAGCCCCCATTGAAACATTTTTAGTAATAAAATTTAAAAGGAACTTATAAAGAAGCATATACTAGCCTGGGTAGCAATAAGCTCAATAAATACGGTGTCACTATTTTCTAAAATGTAACATGGTTTTTTGTTTGTTTGTTTGTTTGTTTGTTGTTTTGTTTTGTTTTTCAAGACAAAGTGTCTCTGTGTAACAGCTCTGACTGTCTTGGAACTTGCTTTGTAGACCAGGCCGGTCTCAAACTTAGAGATCCACCTGCTTCTGCCTCCCGGGTGCTGAGGTTAAAGCTGTGCCATCATGCCCAGCAGTAACATGACTTTTATAATGGCTTTCATTCATCAAAGACAAGCAAGAAGGATGCCATCTATTTATTCACGGTAGTTTTATATGAAAAGCATATATGAAAAACATTTCTCTTATAGGGCTCATAATGTGCTAAGAAAACTGAGGTCATGTTTTGAACGTCCCTGAAGTCATATAGTCACTCTGTGATGAATGGCAATGGAGTTTGAGTAATCGGATGCTTGTTTAGTACACCATGCTGTCTCTCCATTGTCAAATATGTTTTGCACTAGGAAACAGAGAAATCATAAATTAAGGTCCTAGTTGAGGAACTGCTGTAGACACTCATTTGAAGCTATTGCTCAAGTAAGCAATTTGTCCTCAAAAGAAGCAGAGAAAGCAGTTCAGATATTTCTTAGTATAGTGTGCACTTTCCTGTGAGGTGATCCTTCCTGGCAGCGAACACGTACTCAGCTCTTTGTAGTTGCATTTCCTACCCATCCTGGAATTCCTAGGTTTCAGGGAAAGAGAAGGCTGGAGATCCAGGACAACATGGAGAAAAGGTAGAATCAAGGGAATAGAGGGGCCTGGAACCTAGTCAACACTAAGATTTCTGACTCAAGGGAAGGATGGAGGGATGCTAATGACAGGAAAGGGAAGGCTGGGCCGGAGGGCTTCTGGAGATGCTTGGACCTCTTCTGTCCCAATTTTTCCTATACTTCCTTCCCTCAGGGCACTTTGTACTCCTTCCATCACACATACTGTGAGCCTAGGGAGGAAAAAACTTGGAAGGCTGTCATAAAGGAAACAGGATAATTGCAGAAAAGAATAAAGGTCAGAAAAGGGATAAAAATGAGACTGGTCTGGTATCCAGAAAAGAAGCTGCAGTTGGTGGAGTGGGACAGTAGCTGTGGAGTAAACAGAGAGACGGATTTCTTTGTTAGCCGTAGTCACATGGCAAGACCCTGTATCAGGAAATACATCCTGCCTGTTATCCACCTATGCACTAGGCAGCCTCTGGACTGAGATGCCATTTCTGTACAGCTCTAGTTAGCTAGCTTTTTACTTCTTTTTGGGGGGGCGGGGATGGAGGTTAACAAAGCTAAGAAAGAAAGGATACCCCAGTGGCCTAGAAAGGAGCCTGATCCTGAGCCTAAGCCTGGGACAGACAGTGACTTCAGCTAGGCATGATAGCTGAAGTGGGAGGAGTGCCCCTATTTCAAGGCCAGAATGAGACCTTGTCTCAAAAAAGGGGACAGTGGCTCTAAGCCCTGTACAGTCCCTCAGTAACTTGGTAAAGGTGGAATGAGAGGACCTGCTTCTGCCTGCTTTCTGTGTGGATCTGAGCATAGCTGTCACTGCCAGCCAGTTAGAGACTCCTGCCCAAGATTTCCTTTTGCTTCTCTTGTGCTCAAAATATCTTGTCACTCTAACTTACACAGGTGCTAAGGGAACCCATGGCAGCTGACTGAATTGGGCAAAATACAATCAGACATGACGATGCACACCTAGAATCCAGTACTGAGAGAGCAGAGGCGGGTTCAAGACCAGCTTGGTTTATATAGCTAGTCCAGGCTAGCCCTGGTCTCAAAATAACAAAACCAAACAAAATGATACAAAGTTCAAGGAAACCTAGTAGTTTGAGAGACAGAAAAATCACACTAAACAGCCAAAATGAATAGTTCCTGGGGACAAATTTAATGTAAGAAATAAAAGAAAATTAAAAATAGAAAGATAAAAGTGGGTGGTGGCGGTGGCGTGTGCCTTTAATCCCAGCACTTAGGAGGCAAAGACAGGTGGATCTCTGTGAGTTCAAGGCCACCCTGGTCTACAGAGTGAGTAAAGGCTATACAGAGAAATCCTGTCTTGAAAAACCGAAATAATATAATAATAATAATAATAATAATAATAATAATATTATAGAAAAGGCCGGGCAGTGGTGGTGCACTCCTTTAATCCCAGCAGTAGGGAAGCAGAGGCAGGGGATCTCTGTGAGTTTGAGGACAGAGCAAGATCCAGGACAGCCAGGGCTATACAGACAAACCCTGTCTCAGGGAAAAAAATACAGAAAAGATGTTTGAAGGGGCAAAAGCCCCTTGGCTTTCCAATCTTGACATTTAATCAAATTGTACAGTAAAGTAGATGCCCCCTAAAATTCACACTAAAGATCAGTTGGGAAACTGTCCATTTTACACTACTACAAATAAAAGGAAGCCATTACTGAAAGATGAAAGAGCCAGCTGAGGAAGAAACGGCACTAACATGAAGCAGGAGCTCCAGAAGCAGATAAAAGAAGCATAAAAGTCAGCAAACTGCAAAGGAAAAGTCATTGGGCCTTAAAGACAATTTCAGACTGAGTACAAAGTCTGACTCATGAACTAAGATAGTCCTTAGATATATCCTAGTGATATTTTTTATCTTTAAAAATCAAGAGCTTAGCCGGGCGGTGGTGGCGCATGCCTTTAATCCCAGCACTCGGGAGGCAGAGGCAGGNGGATCTCTGTGAGTTCGAGGCCAGCCTGGGCTACCGAGTGAGTTCCAGGAAAGGCACCAAAACTACACAGAGAAACCCTGTCTCGAAAAACCAAAAATAAATAAATAAATAAATAAATAAATAAATACCCGGAGCCAAAAGATATCAGGGTGAAAGCTGAAAGATCAGAGAAGCAGAGCAGCCACAGCCACCACCTCTTTCTTCACCAACTCCTCAGCCTGAAAGAGCTCGAGTTCCTGTCTCCTCCTGCCTTATATTCCTTTCTCTGCCCACCATATCATTTCCTGTCTCAACCTTCCTAGTGCTGGGATTAAAGGTGTGTGCCACCACTGCCTGGCTCTGTTTCTCTTTTAGACTGAATTAATCTCATGTAGCCCAGTGTGGCCTTGAACTCACAGAAATCCAGATCTCTGCTTCTGCCACCGAGTGCTAGGGTTAAAGGTGTGTGCCACCACTGCCTGACTTCTGTTTAATCTAGTGGCAGGCTCTGTCCTCTGATCTTCAAGCAAATTTTATTAGAGTACAACACTCTTTAGTTCCAAAGGTCTAACATCCTCTTTTGCCTTTTGCGGACACTGCATGCACATAGTGCACAGACATATATGCAGGTAAAACACACACATAAAATTATTTTTTAAAGAATGATAATGCTGGTGAAGATTAATGTTTATGATCACAGGAAATTGAAGGGAACTCTATTTTCAGTTTTAGTGTAAATCTAAAACTACCCTCTGAAGTTTATTAGTAATAGAGGATTTATTCAAAAATTCCATCCTTCTCTTTCACTGTCTAGAAGTCTCAAAGATTNCTAACAAGCTAAAATCTAAACATAGCAATAGGTGATAAAGGCACTTCTGTGCTTTCAGTATCTACTTGTGATTTTAAGAAAATGAAAGGGTTTTAACTGGTTATGGTGGCACATGTCTATAATTCTAGCACTCAAGAGGCTGAGGCAAAAGGATTGTGAGTTTAAGTCAAATCTGGATAACATATTGAGGCCTCATTCACAAATCAGTAGAAAGGTAAATCATAAACCACAGGCCAAATCTAGTCATCTCACTGGTGCAAGCAACTCTATATAAAAGGAGCATGCTTTTTGCCATGAATGTTTGGAATGCTGTGGCATCAAGTCAGTGCATTTTTACAAAGGAGCTGAAAGATACCAGCTACCCTGACAAATGGGTTGGTAGTGATGAGTTACTGTATAAATATGAAAGCATCAAAACTATATTGGCCCGACATGGTAGTGCCTTTAATCCTGGTGCTTGGGAGGCAGAGGCAGGCAGATCTCTGTGAGTTGAGACCAGCCTGGCCAATTCCAAGTACCCAGGGCTATAAAAGCAAAACAACAGAACTNGGCCCATAACGTGGTAATAAGTGACATGAAATTGAAATGGGGCGGCGGAGAGAGAGTCAGTTAATATTTAGAAAGGCATTTATTTGCAAATTCATGCACCAAAATAATCTAAGAGGGCTTCCCAAACTTTTTCTGTGAAGGAATAGATAGTAAATATTTTAGGCTTTGTTAGCATTTGCCTTTCCCCACTTCTCCCTTCTCTTCTTCCCTGCCTCCCCCACCCACCACTACTACTATGTTCTTCCTCCTCCTCCTCTTCCTCCTNCCTTTTTTAAGCATTTAGACATGAAACATAAAAACAGTAACCCTAGCAAGGTGGCACACAAATAGATTAAGAACTGACTAGATTTGACCTGTGGACAGTACTTTGCCTCCTTATAGAGAACATAAGAAATTCCCTCCAAAACAAAGTAGAATAATTGGGAAAAGACTGAATAGAAAATATGCAAAACTTATTTTTTTAATATTTATTTATTTTATGTATATGAGTGACCTGTCTTCATGCACACCAGAAGAGGGAATCAGATCCCATTACAGACGGTTGTGAGCTGCCATGTGGGTGCTGGGAATTGAACCCAGGACCTCTGGAAGAGCAACCAGTGCTCTTAACCGCTGAGCCATTTCTCCAGCCCCTGGAAAATATACAAAACTTATAAGGGAGGAAAATATATATTTTTATCAGTAAAGTGTAAGAAAAGCTGAATATCACAAGTAATTTACAATGGAATAAATTGAAATGTCAAGTTGTTTTTTTAGTTGGCTGTATTGTGGATTAGTGTACCCAGTATCAGGGGACAACTTGTGGGAGTTGACTCCTTTCCTCCACGTGGGTCCCAGGGATATCAGGCTTGGTGGCAAGTCCTTTTATCTGATGAACTGTCTCCTAGCCCAGTGTCTAGTTCTTATGTGGACCTCTTCCTCTATGTTGCAGCTGTCCCCCCAAAACAATCCAAAAGTTCAGTGCAATCCTAACAAAAATCATCTAATTTTTAAGTAAGATGTGATATTTAGTCTTAAGTTTATTTGTAAAAGAAAGTGTTAAATGCTTGAGAGAAGTTTGGAAAAATTGATACTGTCTTATAGTCAAGCATAAGACAATCTCATATTGCCACAAAATAGACAAATTATTGAAACAAGACCTAGATTTATGAGATCTACTTAAATTCTCCCCAAGCCTTGCTTTATCTCCTCCCTGCACCTCCCTAAAACATATAGTACTTTAAAAAAAAAATCAGCGTATTACTCTGTAGTCTAGACTAGCCTTAAATTTCAGATTTCCTTAAAATTCAAATAAAGTTCTGGGGGAATATATGTTTTTTCTAAAAGCGGTGCCTTCTGTTTTTCTTTTCTCTGTGTGTCTAGGTATAAGTGTGCTTGCAGAGTGTCTGGACTGTCCTGAACTGAAAGCAACAGCAGATGACTTTATTCATCAGCATTTTACTGAAGTTTACAAAACTGATGAATTTCTACAACTTGATGTCAAACGAGTAACCCAGCTCCTCAGCCAGGACACGCTGACTGTGAGAGCAGAGGACCAGGTAACTGTATTGTCTCCTTAGATAGTTCTTGGTGGAAATTCTTTATCAATTCCTTCTACATGATGTTTTAACATATGACAACAAAATTCTCGTATTAGGAGAAAATGTGTTCTTTATAATAAATACATTATTACAACGTCTTTTTCATTGGAAAAGTCAAGACTATTTGAACTACAGACTGCATGGTAGACATGAAACTTTTGGGTACCATGTTAGATACAACAATGCCTCCCCTTATAAGATTTCCTGAACTTACGTTACCTTACATGTAGTAGGGAACATAGAGCATGTGTCCAAGATGAGGATGAGAGGATGGGTATGTTATAATAATAAGGGTCCTTAATTGTGGAAGAGGGTACAGTGTACAAAAGATTGCACCAGTCATTACTGCTTTGGAGGTAGAGGAGGTCCACAGCACATATAGGTGATGATAAGAGACTGGAAGTGGTCAAGAAATAATTTGTCCTATGGGGCCCCCAGGTAGCCCTTCTGGGACCTTGAGTTTAGCTCAGCATGACTTGATTTACATTCTGTTTTCTAGAACCATCAGTTTAAGTGTTGGGAGTATAAATTCACTAAAGGTATTTAGGAGTAGGTTGTGTGACTTTAATAGACTCACAGTTCTATATGTCAGTCACAGCAGTGTGCTTAAAGTTCAGTTACCTAGGAGGCTAAAGTAGAAGAATGACTTGAGCTCAAGATGTTGAAACCAGTTAGAATGTAATGTGACCTTATCTCAAGAGAACAAAAGGAAGATAAAACATCCGTTCTCGGGACTGGAGAGATGGCTCAGTGGTTAAGAGCACTGGCTGCTCTTCCAGAGGACTTGGGTCCAGTTCCAGCACCTTCATGACAGCACACAACTGTCTGTAACTCCTATTCCAGGGAATTTGACACCCCCAACACCACAAACATACATGCAGACAAAACACCAGTACACATAAAATACAAATAAATAAATAATTTTAAGGGGAAAAAAACCCACATCAGTTCTCTCATCAAAATTAACTGGCTTATAAAGTGAAGAAAAAGTGACTTTATACTGGAAAACCTGACAGATACTGCCTGCTGGTGGTCTTCAGTGATGTCATAGTGAGTACATGCTCACTTGATGTAATAAAACAGCTAATTGTCACTGATTTGGCTGGGTTTTGTCAACTTGACACGAACCTAGACACATCTGGAAAGCGGAAATTTTGAATTTGAGAAAATGTCTTTATAAGACTGGCCTGTAGGCAAGTCTGTGGGACATTTTCTTGATTAATGATTGATACGGGAAGGTCCAGTTCCCTGGGTGGTGCAACCCCTGGGCAGATGGTCCTGGTAGATAAAAGCAAACTAAGCAAGCCAAGAGGAACAAGCCGATAAGCAGAGTTCCCCGTAGCCTCTGCTATAGTCCGTGGCTTCCAGATTCCTGTCTTGAATTCCTACACGACTTCCCTTAGTGATGGAGTGTGATCTGAGAGACAAACCTAAAGTAAACCCTTTCATCCCCAAGTTGCTTTTGGTCATGGTGTTTATCACAGCAATGGAAACCTAAGACAGTCATTGTGGTCACCCTCCCCAAAAGCATAGCACTAGGCTAATGCACAAGACATAACAAAACTGAAATTGAGGACAGTTTACCTGACCAGAATTCAGAGCTGTTACAGTTTTCAGAAAGAAGGAAAGTCAGAGAAGCTTCCACGGTCTAAAAAATTCTTAAGTGATTTATTGACTTAGTATAATGTGGTCTCCTTTATGGGGTAATGGGAAGGAAAATCATACTAGATAAACACTAGAGAAATATACAAATATTATGATAGTAATATAGGAGTATTAACTCATTGGTTACGATAGATGCTTTATATATATTGCAATAACTGGGTGCAGAGAATACTAAATCTAATCTGTTATGGACTTGATCTTAGCAAAAGTCCAAAAAGCAATCTAAACATGTTGTAAAATCAAAAGCCTGTCTTTAAAATTCCAGTTCCCATAATTTATTAACTAGCTCAAACATATGTGTAGTAATGAGTATGTATATGAAATAAATCATTGGTGCTATTTAGTGATTTATAAGTTAAAGTATATTAATAAACTTGATCTTGTTCAGTGCAGTTAAATGAATACTACAGTATTATTTTAATGAATACTACAGTATTTTAAAACAATTCTCATAAATATCCTATATTTTATTAAATTATATATTTTAAATTTTTTAGAAGCAGGTAAGTCTGTTGGTTCACAGTGTAGAAATACAAGATTAAAATAAATAACTCTTTAATAAATACATAAATAAATAAATAAATAAATAAATAAATAACTCACTCACTCTTATCCCCTGGAATGGAAGCCCTGTTGGGAAACCTGTGTTCCTGGTCCCGAGCATATGTCGGGGCTATCACTGACCAATAGACTTCCTTCGGTATCATATGACTGCTTCTGGAAAGGAAGNTGTGGTTTGTTTTAAAAACACACACACACAAATTTTGGAACTGGAGAGATGGCTCAGTGGCTAAAAGCACTTGCTGCTCTTCCCAAGGAGTTCAGTTCCCAGCAGTCACATCAGATGGGTCACAACTGCCTATAACTCCAGCTGCAAAGAATATGATAACCTCTTCTGGCCTCTGCAAGTACCTTCTAACGTGGTGACACATACATGCATAGACATAAGTAAAGATAAGTTTTTACAGAGTTTTATTTTTATTATTTTCAATTACATGTATATGTGTGTGGATATGTGCACTTGTGTGCAAGTGCCCTTAGAAGCCAGAGGCATTGGATCTGCTGGAGCTGGAGTTAGAGACCACTGTGACTTGCCTGACATGGGTGCTAGGAACCAAACTCAGGCCCTTTAGAAGAGCAGTATGTGCTCTTAACAGCTGAACCATCTCTCCAACCCCATGAATCTTTTTTTTTAAATCACAATTTTAACATCCTTCCCATGACTATGTGTATTAGTCGTTAGTTATAGCAGACATACTGCCTACAAGGCTCACTAACGCAGCGTGTGAAGTATTTGAGGTATAGTCGAGTGTTGAGGAATGCAACAAGTTTGCATTTGGACAGAATACTGAGAATAACTGTCCCCTTTTCAGTGTGGGAGTGAAAACAGATGTTTGGTGTGTTGCTGCCACCTCAGAATTTTCCTGTTCTGTTTTCCTCCTTTAGGTTTATGATGCTGCAGTGAGGTGGTTGAAATATGATGAGCCTAATCGCCAGCCATTTATGGTTGATATCCTTGCTAAAGTCAGATTTCCTCTGATATCGAAGAATTTTCTAAGTAAAACAGTACAAGCTGAACCACTTCTACAAGACAATCCGGAATGCCTTAAAATGGTGATAAGTAAGCTGCCTTCACCCCCATTTATATATGGATCACATGGGCATTTCCCATGGACTAAAAACCCATTCAGTGGGTCAGACTCACTGGCCAGGGAAAAACATTGAAGACTTTGTCTTCTTAGTGTGGGTTCTCAGCCCCCTGAAAAGGATTGGCCTCAGCCCTTTTTTTTTTTTCCAGTTTTATTCCCCCTTGGACCTTCTCTAATTTGCTCACAATAGCTTTCATATATTTTGTTCATAGTGTTTTCTTTTTATTTTATTTAACCAAGTAGTGTCCCATCTCAGCAAATCTGAATGAAGAAGTGTGGTAAATAGTCAAGCATGTTTTATATGCTGAAGAATTGTTTTTGTTTTTATTTTTATTTTTTGTAAACTGTATCTAGGTACTTAATCTACTTTTTTATAAAGCTGCTGGACTTAATCTTACTAATAGGATAGCTTTGTAATTTTATTTTATGTAATAAATATTCCCTAGTTTGCCACTTTTCCTTTCCAACATTTATGAATTTTTTTTCAAATTTCAATTTTTGTTGAGAAGAAAATATGAGATAGGAAATACAGTTTTTTTCCTGTATTGTCTAACATTAATAGACAATCCATTTTTCCCACACTAATTTAAAATGACATCTTAAACAGTTTTTGATTATGTGACTCAGCCAAATTAAGGAAGATCCATAATAGTTTTGACTCCTCATTGCATTTGATCTAAGATAGTTCGCAAAGTTTTATAAACATCTGAGTTAACTTGGGATTGTTAAGTACACAGGTGATGGTTTGGTAGCTTTTAGGTAGTGGATTCAGCATTTCTAACAAAGTTCCAGGTTCTGAAGCTGCTACTGTTTGAATCACATGTACATGACAAGTAACACACCAAATAGCTGGTGCCTACACTAGAGATTTTAACTGGTCTGTGGTAGGAACCAGGTATAAATAGAGTTTCTTATGTGATTCTAATATGTAGTTAAAACAGAGAGCTTATGGTAGTGGCACACATTTGTTATTTCAGCATTAAGGAACTGAGGCAAGAGGCTTACTAGTTAACGGACAGCTTCCTGTGTTACATAGTGAAAACTTATTTCATGAGAAAAAAAGAAAATTGAGATTACTGGGTTTAAGAGATCTAGATTTTAGTAATTATTATTTTGACAACTACTCTTGAGTAACCAGATAATTCATTGGTATGTAGGAAGTGGGTGACATAGTCTTAGTAATATTGATTGCCGAGGATTGTAAATTACTTAAGATGAAGGTTCTTAGACATTTATCCTGCCTCTGTCTTTTTTTCCTAGAACACTAGAGGGATCAAAAAGTAATTTTAAGTTACAGGGGGATTAAAAAAAAACCACTACTTTACTTTTTTTAAAAGATTTATTATTTATACAATGTTCTGTCTGCATGTTTGCCTGCACACCAGAAGAGGGCACCAGATCTCATTACAGATGGTTGTGAGCCACCATATGGTTGCTGGGTATTGAACTCAGGACCTCTGGAAGAACAGTCAGTGCTCTTAACCTGAGCCATCTTCCCAGCCCCTATTTTACTTCTCAAAGCATTGACTTAGTAGTGCCTGAAGCTCTTGAAGAGTTACCGTGTATTCTGTACAGGTGGAATGAGGTACCATCTACTGTCTCCTGAGGATCGAGAAGAACTCGCAGGTGGCACACGGCCTAGGAGAAAGAAGCATGATTACCGCATAGCTCTGTTTGGAGGCTCCCAACCACAGTCTTGTAGATATTTTAACCCAAAGGTAACTAATGTTTTCCGATTTTTATTTTGAAGTGACTGAGCACATATAGACACTAATATATCTCGGGGTAAGTAATAATCGATTGCCTAGTTATTGTAAGGAAATTGAGAATTAGATTTCAAATGTCCCCTAAAACTGCTCTGGAGTGCTTTAAAAGTAACCACTACAGAAAAAACAAAGTTCAATCTCTGTTAGCAAGTCCATGCACTCATTCTAATGTCCTTGCTTTCATTAGATGATTATCTTCAGTGAAAATCAGCTTCTTAGGCTAGGTGTGTTTTCTTTCTTTAGTAATTATGATGCGTTGTCATTCTAGACAGTTTGGGAAAATGTAGCACAAAGAAACAAAGATAGATCCCTTTATCCAACTATTTAGAAACCACACTTTTAATCTGTTTTCCAGTACATTTAATACCAATTGGAGAAGCAGATTATGAGTCACAGTTCTAGGGACACAATTTTTAAAAATATGTAGATGTTTTGTTACAGCCTTGAGATGGTCCAGTCATATTTCTCCTCATGTCTTAATCCTATGTGTTTGGATGTGGGGGAGTACAATATTTTTCTGATACTGCATGCATTGCTGGAGCAGAGCAAGTACCAAAGTCCTAAATGATAACTCCCAGAATTTGCAATAAGGTATATCCATAACCCACGCTGAATCCAAGCATAATAGGATACCTTTCTGTTATTAGTCCCCTCCCCTTTTCTATTGATGGTTAGTACTTGAACCAGAGTATCCTATTAACATTAGGATACTTGTCTGATACCTTTTTCTATGTCCAGTAGATCCTTCAGGACATCCATGTAATAATTTAGTATTGATCTACAAATTACTTATAAAAGCATAAGGATGTCAAGTTCAAATCTGTATTAAGTATCAATTCCTGAGAAGGCAAACATTGTCTCCTTACAAATACTGGTTCCCTCAGATTATGGTAACAAATCAGGATTTAGAATTGGTCACTGGTGCTGATGTGTCAGCAGCAGCCAGCTACATTGGCCTTGGGGAACTGTAACTTATATGACTACTGGCTTAGCAGCCTCTCAGTAGCACTGTGATCATTCATACACACGCATTGGGCATGCATTAGGTTGACTTGAGTGGGAAGGCATAGATGCAATTTTGTACACAAGATACTGTTTATGCAGTTGTTTTGGGCATCACCTATCTTTGTCAGCAGTCTTGCATTCTTTGTTTGTTTGTGTCCATCTTAGTAAACCATTAACAATGCCCCAAAAATGATTAAAAAAAAAAAAGTGACCTTTGGCACCCCCCTATACCTAAAATGAACAAATGGCTCAGTCACTAAAGTGTTAGCCTTGCAAGCACTTAAGACCTACAATCCTCATTTGAAACCTCCGTAAATCCAGTCTTGTGTTTATATACAACAGAATTGGTTGGTGCCATCTTAGTTTTGTGGTTAGATCAGTTACAACTCATGGGTATGGGTTAATGATATAGTTGGTTGCCTGTGTTAGACATTTGCTGTCTGTTAGAACAAACTGGTGAACCAGGATATATGTACTCAGAAGACTGATACCTACTTAAAGAAAATTGCTTTATTGGCTCCATAATCCCAGGTGTGCACTGTGATCTTATTGGGACATTCCTGAAGCCATATAAAGGAAGTATCTGTTGTCCCAGAATCACAGGGTGACCTGAGCTGCTAGGCCCTACTACCATAGCTTGTTCCACTTATTAGAGGGCTTTCTTCTCCAGAGTTTAAAAGGAACAGTCAGATCTATCCTGTCTAATATGTAGGAGGAGCTGGGGCATTAATCTGTCCTGCAAAGTACTGTAGACCAGGGGGTTGGAAGACATCTGTAAAAAGACCAGAGAAAATATTGTCATTTTTGCAGACCATATTTTCTCTGCCACAGCTACTCAGTTATGTTGCTCTAGAAGATAAGTAGCCTAAATGGTATTTAAACAAATGGGCATAGTTTTATTCCATAAAATTTTATTTACAAAAACAAATGATGAACTGGATTTGACCTTTGGGCCATCGTTTTCCAACCTCTGTTCTAGACCCATAGAGACAGTGGACAAATAGGGCCATTAAGGTAACCAATACTGTATTCTTAGTTAGCTCATCTTCTGTCTTTACTAAGAAATTGAGGATTCTTGTCTTGGTCTCCAGAACTGCTCAGCATCATGGGCATCAACAGATTGTCTGTGACCACCTTTGTAAAGATGAGCCTGTCCAAGTTTGCCGCAGCTTGTGCTGTGGTGTAGAGTTAGAGTCGAAAGAATCTGGAGGTCAAGTCATGACATCATTTTCTCTGGTAGTTGACAAGAAATTCCCTCTAGTAGGTAGATAGCCTTAGCCAGCATGTTAGCTATATGCCAGATTTACAGCTTGTATCAACCTGGTCCAGTTAAGAAGACTATACCTGGCCCTGCTTCAGTGATAATTGGAGTTACCATTATTACTGGTTCCTCTGTAGAGAAATTCTCCAGCAGCTTCTCCTGAGAACATTTAATATCATAACCCCAAAAGTAAGTGATATGCTGCCAGATACCAAAAACACCTCCCCAAGAAAAGGATCACTTTCACTTTGTTAGTTCCTGCTGGGCTGTTGTTACCCAGAAATTATTTCTGAACCATCCCTCCAACCTCAAAATACAGGCTTGCATATGGCTTCTTTCACATTAGAAGACAGATGGCTGCTATGAGAATTGTGGCCTGTATAGTACAAGCCAATAAACACAATTTCCTTAGTGTGTTTAAAAGACAACTCACATCTGCATACCTGTTTCCTACCATGTGAGGGTAAGCCTGTTGAAATTTAAGTGATAATTTGTTTTTTAAATTTTCAGGAGCCTTTGCATAAAGAAAGGAAAAATAATACCCCTCCCAAGCATAAACTGAAAACCCAACAGTTTAAATTATACTTTTTACAAACTACAGCTTTCAGGTGGTAATCATAGTTGCACCCTTAAAGCCTAGCTGTAGTGTTTATTTAGGCAGTAAAAAAATAATCAAGCCAGGCAGTGTTGGCACACGCCTTTATTCCCAGCACTTGGGATACAGAGTCAGGCAGAGCTCAGTGAGTTCAAGGCCATCCTGGCCTACAAAGCGAGGTCCAGGACAGCAAAGACTATTACACAGAGAAACCCTGTCTCAAAAAATAATAATCAAACCAGAATCTGGTAGAAAACATTTAAAAAAATAAATAAATAAAGGACAATTCTGGCGTATTTGATGGGCTGGAAGAATCTTGAACTCATCTGGGAGGCAAGGCGCTTCATTGCTAGAATGAGACAAATGAGGATGCCGCTGACGCCGTTAGCCGTGAACCTAACACTTTCCTTGGTGTTGTTTTTTATTGGACAGTTGACAAAAGATGGATACTCTGGAAAGCCCTGGTACTGAGACTGTAACTTCAGAGTTGTCACTTGATGCCTTGCTTTGTTCTTTAAAACAACCCGTTCTTAATTGCCTTCTTTTGTACTCAGCCACAAATTTTTACATTACCAGTGTTGAAAATTCAAGTAATGGAGGAATTACCTACTTATTTAAAAATTGTCATTCCGTCTGTTACTTCTTATTTCCTGAAACCAAACACTATTGGAATCTACTTACAGTATTTACGGTTTCTCTTAAAAGAGCTAGCTCAAGCCGGGTGGTGGTAGCATGACTTTAACCCCAGCACTCGGGAGGCAGAGGCAGGCGGATCTCTGTGAGTTCGAGGCCAGCCTGGACTACCGAGTGAGTTCTAGGACAGGCTCCAAAGCTACATAGAGAAACCCTGTCTAGGAAAACTAAAAAAAAAAAAAAAAAAAAAGGCAAAGTGTTAGCTCCTGTCTTTTCTGTTGTAAAAACTCGTCTTGAAAAACTTTGGCCAGTTGTTATTGTTAAAAAATTTAAATTGATTAGTCCTAATTATTTCTAATATTAAATAGATAAGGTGATTTAATTATAAACTATTGCTTATTTGGGATGCCCCAAGTGAACATTATATTATTAGTCAAATTCTAAACTTTAATAAGAAGTAATAAAGAGGAGGTGGTTTACTTTAAAATTCTTTAATTTAATATGTTCAGAAGTATTAAAATGGTTTTTGCTCATTAATGGAGTCATTTGTATGGATCCTCTACTAGCCAAAAGAGATGATCAGTTTCAGGGAACAGATCCCCTTCAAAGAGACAATTTTTAAGCAATGCTTGTTAATTGAGTTATCCATCAGCTCCCCGATAAGCCTCTTTGATATTCCTTGAATATTACTGGTGTCAGAAGGCAAATGTTTGTATTAATTGATGATAAAAAAAAGTGATATCAAAAATTGTAAAAAGCATCTCCCTTCTCCCATCTCGTACTTACTTTTCAGCTTTCAAGTGCTCAGTGATTGCTGAAAGAGTTCGTTGTACTCAGCGCTCTGTTTGTTTGTGTGCTCAACTGTAGCATGGTCATGTGTTATGATACTGATGCCTAAATAAAAGTTGACTTAATGACGAATTTTTATATGGATTCGTAATGAAAGGATGGGCTGAAGGCTTAGAACTCTATGAAGATCTTCATTTAACTGTTTCCATGTGCTGAAGGAAAGGGAGACTATGCCATAGAGAAAAAGGGATCTAGCATCTTCTCTGGCAAGAAAACAAATAAATGGTAAATCCAGCAGAGGACCTGTGCTCATAGATTACAAAGGTAGAAAACCATATGTATCATCTGTCATGTGAGATTCAAAGGTTTGTTCTGAGCCTTCCCTCCCTGCATCTTGTATAGACCAGACTGACCTTGAACTCCTTGATCCTGCTGCCTCAACTTCCCAAGTGCTGGAATTACAAACTCTGAGTGCATTTTCTCACTCAATCCAAGTATGAGGTTCATATCTAGTCTGTTGTAAGGACTCAAGTGTATGAGGAACAAATATAACATTGTATGACATTTCATANGGAATTTTATTACTTGGTTTTTATGGGGTAGGATCTAAATATAAACTCACCTCCATCCCCCTCAAAAAATTTTATCATCAACCCAGAGCACATTTTCTCATTAGAAATACTATTTACTAAAGATTATCACACTACTTTTATCTCACAGTATGATAGCCACCTTCTCTCTTAAACAAGACAAGGAGACAGTTCTACCCTGTGGTGAGAGTGGAATCTGACAGTTACACATTGTGTATGATTTTGAAAGAACATGTATAAACGCTAAAAAGTAGGCATGAAAGGAAAGTGGCATTGCCTTTTTAAAACTAAGACTTTTGAGCTGAGCATGGTGGTACAGGCCTTTCATCACAGCACTCTGGAGGCAGAGGCAGAAGCAGAGGCAGGTGGATCTCTGAGTTTCAGGCCATCCAGGGATACACAGTGAAACTGTGTCTCAAAAATGAGAGACATACTGACTGTTGCACGAATAGTAGATGGTCTTGTAATAAAAAACCCAGAACCAGATATTGGGGTAAATGCTGAAAGATCAGAGAGACAAAGGAACAAGCCACTGCCACATCTCACCTCGCCAACTCCACGAATCCTCTGACTGAATGTCTCTGAATCCTCAGCCAAAAGGGGTCCAGCCGAAAAGGGCTTTAATTCCTGTCACCTCATGCCTTATATACCTTTCTCCACCCAGCCATATTACTTGCTTCCCAGTGCTGGGATTAAAGGTGTGTGTGCTTCCCAAATACTGGTAGCAGAGGCATGAGATCTCAAGTACTGGGATTAAAGGTGTGTGCCACCACTGCCTGGCTCTGTTTCTCTCCTAGACGGAGTCAATCTCATGTAGTCCAGGGTGGCTTTGAACTCACAGAGATCCAGACAGATCTCTGCCTCCCAAGTGCTAGGATTAAAAGTATGTACCACCACTGCCTGGCTTCTATATTTAATCAAGTGGCTTGTCCTGTTCTCTGATCTTCAGGCAAATTTTATTAGGGTACACAATATATCACCACAACTGACTTTCATAAGACCACATAGAATAGACTCTTGCTATGAGCCCCAACAGCTGGCATTGCTGGAATGTGACAGGAATCATCATGGCACCTGTGAGCTTCCTCAGCTATCAGTATGAAACTCACAGCCATGAGCTATTCTCTTTGGCTTGTTCACAGTAGGTGTTCTCCCTGAGTCTTACGTTCATGGAAATAAGAGATTGGAACACTCTGCCTTAAAGGCCTTACAAAATTAGCTATATTAGTTTCAGTCTTTTTATGTTTATTTTATGAGGTAGGAGTGGGATCATGAACATGCCATAATGTGCATGTGGAGATCAGAGAACAACTTACAGGATTTGGTTCTCTTTCCATTATGTGTGTTCCAACATGAACTCACATAAACTCATTGTGAGTTTACCCAGGGACTAAATTCAGGTCATTAGACTCAGCAACAAGCACCTTAACCAGCTGAGCCATCTTGCTAGTCCTCCTCTGTTTCTTTTAGTTATCTTCCTAACACACTGATTGTAGTGTCATGGACTCTAGGTCATATCCTCCACCCCACCTTAGTCTAGTACCTAAAATTCTTACCTTCAGAAATGTGTTGCTTTGTGTTGTGTTGTAACTGCACCTTTAAGAAACTTGTCAGTGAAAATGTGACTAACCTGATGGTCTAGTTTCCTTTCTGTTGCTGTGGTAAGATACTATGACCAAAAACAATTTAGGAAAGGAAAGTATTTCTGCTTACAGAATAGTCTATCAGTGAGGAAACTCCAGGCAGGAACTCAAGAAACTTGAAGTAGATAGAAACCATGGGGAAAAAACTGCTGGTTTGTACTCCAGCTCATGATTAGCTAGCTCTTTATTCAGCCTAGGACCACTTGCCCAGGGAATGATGACACCCACAGTAGGCTGGGCCAGCCCTCAATCAATTCAGTTCCTCACAGACAAGCCTAATCTGATCTGAGTAATCCCTCAAGGCTATGTCCAGTGACAAAATTAGGATACAAATTCATTTTCTGTCACGGCCAACATTAATTATAGTAAATTGACAGATCATACAAAGAGTTGGAGAAAGTCAGAACAGCTTCAGGAATATGATAAAGGCTGTAAGTGGGAAGAACTAAAGAAAAATAAGAATGGATCTGCGTGGTGGTGTCTTACGGGGCTGCAGCCATCTGGAGGTGGCTGGAGGGAGTGGGAATGAAGTGCTCAGCTCTGGACTTCTACATGGTCAGGGTCCAGGAGAAGGGACTTAGTGAAGCTTACCAAAGGAAAGGAGTTTGGTTCTTGAAAAATTATGGTCTATGGCAAGACAGGCTGAGTAGGACCAAGGAAGAAACGGCATCATGTTTCAGTGTGTATACATACATGATGGTATGGGGGGATGTGAAAACTTATACCCTGCTGTTCATACCCTTTCTAGTTTTCTGTTTTCTTTTTTGAAATATTTATTATTATTATTATTATTATTATTATTATTATTATTATTATTATGTGCATTGGTGTTTTGCCATGGGTGTTGGGTCCCCTGAAACTGGAGTTACAGACAGTTGTGAGCTGCCATGTGGATACCCAAGTCCTCTGGAAGGGCAGCCAGTGCTCT
>LZPO01055160.1:193942-215661 GCA_001675575.1 Neotoma lepida
AAAGAAGAAGGAGAAGAAAGAAGGAGAAGAGGAGAAATGGGATGCTTTTAGAAAACTCTTATTTGAAGCTGTGCATCTGAAGAAAAGTGGGCTGCTTCTGTGTCAGTTTTCCAGACAATTTTAATTCTTCTTATAAAATTTCAAAAGGCAATATTTACGTGAAATTTTACGAACAGGATTTCTCAGTGCGCAGGAAGACAGTATCAACTAAGGAGCTATTATGATACTTTTCGCCTGCAGTGCGTCCGTTTTCTGGTTACAGCTGGCTTTCTCTGAGTCGTTCTCTTTTTGAGCCCGTTTTTACTTTTTTTTTTTTTTGTCTAAATAAATGTAACGAACGACTGAGCCTGGCAAACTACAACCAACTAGAGCCTTGGTGGTTATCTGCTATATCAGGTACCCTCTAGATACGGGTCCGGTCCCCACGTCCAACGCCCGAGACCCTTTTCGACTCCTCGCTTTCTCAGGACATCTTTACACGTGAGTTGGCAGGTCTGCTCTTCTCAAATCCTATTGGCTGAAGCCCACGCCTCTCACCGTACTGGGAACTGATCACAGATCCTCTGGACGCGGGGAGATGACGTCACATGGGCGACGGGGCTTCGGTTGAAAACTGGCCGTCCCTGCTGACTTGAAGACCGCGTAGCTGGGACGGCGCTACAATGACCATTTGCCAGTTTTTCCTTCAAGGCCGGTGCCGCTTCGGAGACCGCTGCTGGAACGAGCATCCTGGCANCCGGAGCGCGAGCGTGGCCCGGCAGCCGCCCCCACAGCAGCAGCCGCCGCCCTCAGGTGACGCTCCCGGAGCCGCGAGCCAGGGTCCCCAGATGCCGACGCTCACCCCACCCCAGTTAGGGTAGTGGTTTGGGGCGATCAGACAAGGACAGGGCTTTGGACCTGGGTGCTCGTACCAGGCACTGCGTTTTTAAATTAGAGGTATATTTTATCAAAACCACTTTGTTGGTGAATGGTAATGGTTGGGAGAATTCGCGTGGGTCCATATCCAGACTTTTCGCCCTACTTTCCCTTTCCTTGTCCTTGCGCAGGCTCCTAAAATTTGGGTTTTAGTTAGTAGGGTGGGACGCTGGGCTAAGAACCTTACAGGTTTTGAGGAAAGAGTATTCAGGGACCAGGCATTAAACCAGCCGTACAACACAAGGTTTTAAAAGTCAAACTAATATATTTTATTTTCTTAGTTTTGGAACTTAGTTTTTGGCGTTCATCACTGGCTGCTTCTCTTTCCTCTCCTCGTCTTTAAGGCTTATCCAATCCCCTGTGTTGCATGGTGGTTTCATGTTTTAGCTCTCTTCGTGGAGGAGACAGATTGTGTCATCCATCTACAGTTGATTAGTGAAATACTCCAAAAATTAGGACTCACATTCTGGTGAATATTGGTGTGTTTCCAGGGACTACTGAGAGTAATGTTTGTCGTGTCGTCTCTGGAAACCTACTTTAAGTATAGTAATTTGAAAGTTAATGTTCNGTAGATAGATAATTGGNTGAAAAAATACAAATAAAACTTTAGGATGAAAAGAAAGAAAAAGAATGCTTTGGAGTTATAAGGCCAAAGTTAAGGCCATCTAGTGCAGCATAAAGGAAATTCATTTCTATGCCGTGTGAGTCCAACCCCCCCCCCCATAACACACACACAAAGGATTTGGAACTTCAAAACAAAATGCCATTAATTCCTACTTCAGAAACGTGTTCAGCTGTCTCTTCCATTTTCTATTTCTCTTTGGATTTATGGAGTAGTTTAGAATACAGGTACACCTATTATTACATTTTTAGTATATATTAAATGACATATTTTCCAAATCAGTCATAAGATAAATTACCTTCATCTTANCCTCAACTACGAAGTGTTAAAATTAAAAACAATATGTAAACTGGAAAGAAGTCCTATTGACTCGTTTTTTTATATTTATGAAGTGTTAGAAGTCTGCCCTGTACTTTATCCACCATTTAGTAAACTCTGTAATCTCCATATGAAAGATAGGTATGTAGGTGTTGTGTCCACAGAGGAAAGATTGAGACAAATGATCTTTAAATGTCTATTTAAGGACAGACAGTAAAATTTATTCCTTTTTATTGTCCAGTTTATTCATTGTTCTCTTTCATTCGTTGTCTCTGTATGGCCCAGTGAAGAAGCAGATTAACGGAAACACACACAGCGCTAGGTCAAACCAGGGGCCTTGAGCATGCTAGGCAAAGCCTCTTCACTAAAGAAGCTTAGGACTTGTAGAGTATCTTCTGTTCATTCCCCAATGGCCAAGCAGTTTAATNGGCTTAGAAAAGCTGAACTCAACAATATATCTTTATTTCCCTATAGACTTCTAATCCTCTTGATTTTATTTTTTTTAATTTTTATGTGCATTGGTGTTTTGCCTACATGTATATCTCTGTGAGGATGTTGCATCCCCTGGAACTTGAGTTACAGTTGTGAGCTGCCATGTAGGTGCTGGGAACTGAGTCCAGGTCCTCCGGAAAAGCAGCCAGTGCTCTTAACTGCTGAGCCATCTCTCCAGCCCATTGATCTCATTTGTTTTGTTGTTGTTTGATTTGGTTTGGTTTTGGGTTTTTGTTTTGTTTGTTTGAGATAGGGCCTCACTATGTAGCCCTGCTGGTCTAGAACTCAAGAGATCTGCATGTCTCTGCCTCCACAATGCTGTGATTAAAGTCGTACACCAACACACCTGACCTTGACCTCATTTTTTCAATGCAATTAGAACATGTGATTTGTTATATAACAGGTAACAAGCTATAAATCATAAAGGGATTGTCTTTTAAAAATAGTAGAAAATAGCACTTTATTAGCATTTCTAGACATAATAAGATAAAATGTAATGGAGATTTCCAAGGTTTGAAAAAANTACCAATTTTATGATTCTTTTTCTTGATTATTTTAGGAAGCAACAGGCGCGGGTGGAATGCCAACAGCCAGAGATACTCCAATGTCATCCAGCCATCCAGCTTCTCCAAGTCTGCACNATGGGGTGGCANCAGAGACCAAGACAAACCATCATTCGGCTCCTTTGATTCTGGCACTTCCACGAGCAGAGGCTTNGGATCATCTCAAAATCCTTTTTCTTCACCTGTCTCTGATGAGCAGAAAGATGAGAAGAAACTTCTGTAAGTTAAAGTTTTGTAGAGAGTCACCACCCAATTGCTTGGTTTTTCCAGAAGCACTTAGTGTTTTCTTTGAGAAAGAATGATATTGAAAACCAGAGTAAGCAGAACTGTATTAGCACATTTCAAAGGTTGGTCCTCCTTACAAGGTCAGAACAACTGTGATCCTGAAGATTACTGGTAATAGCACTTATTTTTCTTTGTAAAACCTTTATTTCAGTTACCTTATTTGAAGTTCCATGAACAGTGGATTTTTAGGGGTCTTTTTTTGGTGGAGAGCAGGGGTTTTAAGACAGATCTCCTTGGCTGGCTTGGAACTCACAGAGATCTCATTATACGTGCCTCCAGAGTGCTGGGATTAAAAGTGTGTGCCCAGCTGTTTGTTTTTGAAATGCTGAAGATTGAACCTAAATTTTCAAGTGTATTGGGCAAGCATCAAGAGTGTGTATGTGTGTGTGTGTGTGTGTGTGTGTGTGTAAAGAAGGCAAAGTTCTCTTTATTGTGATTCTAAGTGTAATAACCTGTTTGTGATACCTATTATTTTAGTTTACTAATGGTCACATTGTAGATGGAAAGAAACTTTAATTTAGAGCCAACTGTATCCACAACTTTGTTTCAGATTAACTGTTAAGTACATGAACCTGGGGACTGGAGAGATGGCTCACAGAATTAAGAGCACTGGCTGCTCTTCCAGAGAACCTGGGTTCAGTTCCCAGCACCCACGTGGCAGCTCACAACTGTCTGTAACTCCAGTTCCAGGGGACCCAACACCCTCACACAGACATACATGGCAGGCAAAACACCAATGCACATAAAATTAAAAGTAAATGAATTATTTTTAAAGTGCGTGGACCTGTTTCCTGCATTACAAAGTAGAAAAATTAAATAAAATATCTCAGAAGTCCTNTAACCCAGTCTTAAATTTTAATGCTTCTCCCTAACTGATAGTAGTACTTTCTGTTGTTCCCAGTTAACAATTGTGTCATTGTATTTAGTTCTGTAAAAAATATTGTATTTCTGATATTTTGTATTGTATTTCAGATAATTCTTAAATATATTGATTAGTCTTTCTGTGAATTAGAAAGCCTACACTATTGATTATTCTAGATTATTTGTAACTACAAAATAGAAGGTGTTTGCTGTTTTGAAAACAAGTTCTCAATGTGCAGCCCAGATTGGCCTTAAACTCACTGTCTTACTGCCTGGCCTCAAAATCCTCCTCAGCCATCCAGGTGCTAGGATTACAACTGTGCTCCACCACTGGAATTACAGCTGTGCTCCAGCACACTCGGGTGTAATTTGTATTTCTGTGAACTTCTGGTGTAGAGAATAAANTGAAAAATATGTAAATTTATGTATTTATTTACTTGAATTTTAATTTTTAATCATTCAACTTCATAAATAACAAATTTTAACAAGCAAGTGAAAATATCCATTACTCTTCCATTTTTATTTATTTTCATTTTCTTTCTCTTTTTTTCCAGGGAAGGAATCGTTAAAGATGTAGAGATTTGGGAATCATCGGGGCAGTGGATGTTTTCTGTTTACTCACCAGTGAAAAAGAAACCTAACATTTCAGGTGACTGGGGAACATGTTTGGTTGGATTGTTGGTGGGTTGGTTTTGGTTGAGTGCTGAGGACTGAACCCAGGCCTTCATACATGCTAGGCAAAGCCCTACCGCTAGCCCAGTACTTGTATGTGTATATAAATAAAATAGATTCTAAAGTGACCTCTTTCTAAAACTAAAACCATGCTAAATAAATTTACTCCAGACTTAGGAATAGCTGGAATTTGGTCTTTGTTTAAAGTATTCCAACTGAACTTCATCATTCAGAGACTGAGAGTGGAGAATGTAGTTCTTTTCAGTTGTGTTATTCTCAAGAAAATAGAGTAAAATCAGGACCACCACAATTCCAATTCANTCAGTTGAGGAAAAAGCACTGCTGTATTGGTTCCCTCTATGAAACCGCAGAACCTCCTAGCTACCTCAGCAACCAGGAGGGGCACAAGCTGCCCACCATTACAGCCTTNGGGGCCTGGTTCCCCTTGTTCTTTAGTCCTTTCCAAGAATACTTATTTTTCATAAAGCCTGTAAGACTCTCCTGTTTGATGATGAGGAGCTACAGGGTGGTGTTTCTTTAGAATATGATCCCTATGGCCTCTCTGAAACTTGGGCTACTGAGTTTTTCCAAGCCTGCTCTGGGAGATCCTGAGTCTTTATCCTGTCCAGGAAACAACAGACATGGCATAGCCAGGAGCCCTTGAAGTTAGTGTCCCAGAATTCTAGAAATGCCACTGTACCTCACCTCATTCTCACCTAATTACTTCCTTATTCATTTAAATATTAATTACCGAGTTTGATTTGTCCTGCTCCCTGATGTGCATATAAGGGACACTTCATAAGGTGAGCAGGTGGCAGGGTTCCCTGATGTGCATATAAGGGACACATCATAATGTAAGCAGGTGGCAGGGTTCCCTGATGTGCATATAAGGGACTCATCGAACCCTGAACAATCAGGGTTCCTCTCGGGAAGCTTCTGTTCTGGAGGAAAGAAAATGAGAAACAGTGAAAATAGATCACTTAAGGTAGTGATAGTTTCTGTAAACAAAAGAATAAACTAGGAAGCCCTAGGTTGGCTTAAATATTAGCACTTAAGTATTGCTGAGTATGAAATCTTAGTCAGTTCAGGGGCAGACTTAAAGCCTAATATGTCCTACACTGTGGAGAGCTCTGGGTGGGGTTACCATGTAAAATATAGGACATTCAGTTAAAGTTAAATTGCAGATAGCAAAGAATATTTTCAATATATGTGTCTCCTGTGTAATATCTGAGACATAATTAATAAAATATTTGTTTTATGGCTGAAATTTCAATTTACCTAGACATCCCAGACTTTTGTTAATTAAATCTAGCAACCTATCTCTGACATGTCTGTAGGAACTATATATGTTCATAAAAGTTTTCATAATAATACTAAGATACTGGTGGCCACTTTCAGTGTTGACATTTGTACTATTGGTACAAAAGCATTGTTGAGTAAAACTGATGGATTTAGCNTCAACTAAGACAGAAGCAACAAACTGTTGGTAGACTATAGCAATCATGTAAAGAAGAATCTGGAATGTCATTCTAACTTTACAAGGAGGTAAAATTATCCCTATCTTTAATGAAATAAAAATTACTAATTTTTAAAAACTCTTAGTTGTTGAATATGCATTTTAAATATTGTCTTAGACAAAATGGGAGGTGTATATAAACCATGCTTTTNCCTTATACCCACATATGATGTTCACTTTGAGGGAGAACACTTGGGTTATCGTGATGATTTTGTCACAGGCAGATTTCATTAGAAAGAATAACAACTGTGGTTATTCAGACTTAACTTTGGCAGATATTTTCTGAACAGTGAATGAGATAAACCTGTCTCACCTCAAGGGGTAGGGGAGGGGTAGGAGGGTGACAGGGTTACTGCCGATAATAAAACTGAAAGTTTCTAGGAAAAGTTAGAGTCATGAAAAACCTTTCTGTCACATAAACACAGTAGCTTCTCAACACTCAAAATCTCTTCTACAAAGACTAGTGACAACATTAATATGTGAGGATTTCAGGGTTGGTTTGGTTTTTTTCTTTTAGTGTTCCAGAATGCCCTGGGTCAATGTATGGAAGTTCTGTAGGACATCTTAACTAATATTCTTCAAAACTGAAGTGTTATGTTACAGAATCATGCTGACTGAAATCTATTCTCAGTCCAAGATAAACTAATGAATTATAACATAACAACACAAAAAATTGATTAGCTTTTGAGTTTCCATTATAACTGACCTTTAAAAACCTCCCACTTGTCTGGGCATAGTGGCACAGACCTTTAATCACAGCACTTCGAGAGACAGAGGCAAGCAGATCTCTGTGAGTTTGAGGCCAGCCTGGTCTACATAGTGAGTTCTAAGACAGCCAGAGCTACATAGTGAAAGGTCTTGAAAAACAAAAAACAAAACCCTTCCACTCCACTTTTCCAATATTGGTGCATTGTCAAAGAAGAATACCCACATTTATCTGGAAAGGCCATTTACTTCTTTTTCCANTGACATATCTGTGGAATGTAGTTCTTCTTATACAACCACCACACTGCAGCAGAATAGATGCAGAAACATACAGAAGCACATGCAGGAATCCAGTAGTCAGAGCTGGTGAGATGTCATTCAGCAATGAAGAGTGTGTACTGCTCTTGCAGAACATGTGAGTTCAGTTTCCAGCACCCCTTGTTGGCTGGCTCACAACTTTCCTGTAACTAGCTCCAGGACAAACAATGCTGCATTCTGACTTCTACAGACATCTGCACTTACATGTCACTACTCCAGAACAGATGCACATACATACACATAATTAAAAATAATATTTTTAAAAAACTAGCAGTCTGTTAAGCCAAATGTTAATGAGAGCTGTAGACAGATTTGCTGTTCATCTCACTAATCTTATTTTTTTGTTTTGNAAAATAAATGTATGTGGATATATGCATGGTTCATTATAAAGAGCTAATTTTTCCTCTGTAGCTAGAATATTTCTTTTGTACCCTGTCCTTATTTGCTTTTCAGTTGTTGTGATAAACACCATGCCCCAAAAGCAACTTGGAGAAGAAAGGTTTTATTTGGCTTACAGGTCCATCATTGAGGAAAGCCAGGGCAGGAACTAAAGACAAGTAGAGCTTGTAGCAGAAACCACAGAGAAACACTGTTCACTGGTTTGCTTNCCCAGGCTTGCTCAGCTAGCTTTCTCACACAGCCCAGGTCCAACTGCCTATGGGTGGCGTTACCCACATGAGCTGGGCCCTCAGCCCTCACGCATCAGTTAGTAATTAAGAAAATGCCCCACAGACATGCTCACAGGCCCATCCTCAACTGAGGTTCTTCCCAAGAGTGTCAAGTTGACACCACCCTTCCAAAACCTGAGNAAATAGTTATTCGAGTAATTTTTCTGTGTTCTGTGATTCGGATAAGAAACTCTGGTTGATCACAGCTTGAAAGAATACAGAGTAATTGAGGTGGACAGTGTTCTTGAAGGGGAGTTGTTGTACATTCTTATGAAACGCTGTTAGAGCTAAGCCCTGAGTGAAGAGAAAGTATCTGTTATATAAGATTGGGGAAACTGTTCCTAGCAATTATNATAGCTAGTGCAAAGGCCTTAAGGTCAGAGCCGTGAGCCCAAATCACTGAGGAAAGAAACTAACAGAAATAATATAGCATAAAGCCAGGGCGATAGCCAAGGTCCACATGGTATGAGTCTAATTACACTGGGTGTACAGCTATGAAGAGCTCAAGCGGAAGGATGTAGGCTGATTAGAAAAAGCTCACTCCGTGGTACGGGAGGGAGAATGATACAGAAGGGAGCAAGTCAGGGAGACAAGTTAGGAAGTGATTGCTGATGATGAACCAGAGCTGTTGGCAGCGGAGACAGAATNGGCCAAGTTTGAGTTGTGTTTTGAACCAAATTTTGATATTTTAAGTACAGAAAAACAAATCCAGTATGATTCCTAAATTCTCTTTGCCCNGGACTGTCGGTGCCACTGGAGTAAACTAAATGGTACCTGGGTTCCAAGGAAGTCTGTAGAAAATAGGAACATTTCCTTTCTTAGTCTTCTCAGTGCTAAAAGGTACAGTCATTGCTGTGGACAGTAAAAATTGCTAGGTAGTATAGAGAAACAGAAACTTTTTTGTTGGTACTTCCTCTAAAATATGTGCATATTAAGAGCACTATTTAAGCTTCCAGAGGACCTGGGATCAATTTCCAGCATCCAAATGGCAGCTCACAACCATCTGTTAACTCCAGTTCCAGAGGATCTGACACTGGGCACACACACGGTACACATGCATTCATGCAGGCAAAACATCCATACTCCACATTGTTTATATATTTACATATTTCTATCTACACAAAGTGATCATCATCTAGTTTTGTTTTCTTTGTGCTTGCTCTTTTCAGCCTGACCCCAAGATCTCNTGCATGCCAGGCAAACATTCTACCACTGAGCTTTATTTCCTAACCCCTGGTATTCTACATTTAATTTATCAATGGAAGTACAAGAATAAGCATCCTTTTGTGTAGCGTCCGTTGTCTGCATACANGCGTAATTATAGGTATCTGAAGTTAAATCCTAGAAATGTATTTCTGTACATTTATATTCTATAAATAACGTCTGTATTAAAGACGTTAACTATTGTGTATCCAGTTGTGGTCTTCCTGATTTATTATTTGCCTTTTAAATCTGTTTATTGTAGACTTAACAGCATTTTTTAGACTAGAGTTTGAATGTGTGTGTGTAGTCAGATCTTCTATTTTCCTTTCACCCTTTGTCTTTACAGAATTCTTCTTCATTCAAAGATGAAATAATTTAAGCATTAGTATCTAGGCTTTGGATTGTTCTCCTATGGTCTTATAGTTTTTCTAATAACCACTATTATTAGCACATTTTCTTGTCTACACCGCCAGCCCTACTACCAGAATCAGCAATACTTACTGTTTAAANTCCAACTGATTCCTCACTTCAGGTTTCAAAGACATTTCACCAGAAGAGTTGAGGCTTGAATACCATAACTTCTTAAGCAGCAATAACTTACAGAGCTATGTAAGTTTGTTTCCTATTCCTCTACCTCAATAGCAATTGGCTGTCAGTTACTGTTTTTGTGTTTGTAGTGGCTTGCTTGCATTTGGGCACATTTGGTGAGGACTGCTAATTTTTCGTAGGCCAATGCCTTTTTATTTTTTCTAGACTCTTTGAAATTGTTTAGTTGTCTAAACTGATAATGATTACTATAGTGGTTAGGGATATTATTTTTTATTATAAATTACCCATCAACCAGTCCTTAGAACTCAAACCATCTGTCTTTTGAAAAATATTATTGCTTCTGTTAGGTGCAGAACCCATGATGAATACTAGAAAAACAAAGTGACCTAAATGGCAGTTCTGCTAAATAGATTAACACCTTTTGAATACCAGATATTCAAAAGAAAAAATCTGAATGGGTGGGTCAGTAGAATAAGTTGGGTATCTGAAGGAAATGATAATTTCTGTTGTCTACAGCCAGGACTATGCTAGTACACATAACTCCCCCCCCTGTCCAGATAGCATCGTCCTGCACTGCCAGGTGATCAACCTTGAGATCCAGGGAGTTAGAGAACAGAGAGGCAGCTAGAGCTGGAGTAGCCCTGGCAAACAGGAGCAGGGGTAAGTGCTCAATATTGAGTTATTTTTTGTCTTCTCTCTTCAGCTAAATTCTGTTCAGCAGCTGGTAAGTCAGTGGAGGAGTAGGGTAAACGAACTGAAAAATCTCAATATGTCAACCAAAGGAGCTCTGGTGAGTGCTGAAGAATCTTCTTCCAAGAAGTAGCTAATCTATTGCATTTTGTGTTATTTTTTGAGACAAGAGCTCACTAATTAGGATGTCCTGCCATGTAGCCCAGGCTGGTCTTGAACTCAAAACCACCTGTCTCAGCCTCCTCCTTGCTGAGATTATAGACATTCCCCACCATGCCTAGCTTTTTATTGCTTTTTGTTTGTTTCTTGAGACACAGGCTCCTCTGGCTGGCCTGGATCTCAATGTGTAGACCAGATTGGCCTCGAACTCGTAGAGATCCCCCTGCCCCTGCCTCGAGTGCTGGGATTAAAGGTGTGCACTGGTTCTATTTTTTTATTTTTTAATTTTTATTATTTTATGTATATGAATGTTTTGCCTGTATGTGTGTCTGTGCACCACATATGTACCTGGTCCTGTGGAGGTCAGAAGAGGGTGTCAGATCCCCTGGAACTGGAGTTACAGGCAGTTGAGAACTGCCATGTGGGTGCTGGGAATCAAACCTAGGTCCTCCTGAAGAACAATCAGTGCTCTTAACCTATGAGCTGTCTCTCCAGCCCTCCTAGTGCTTTTTGTAGAGGAGCTTCATTTTGAAATGTAAAGTCTCTGTGGAGAACTAACTCTGCATGTGGTCATTTATAGTTGAAGCCCTAGAATTCATTTGTTTTTCAGAAAAGAGAAGTTAGATGTCATAGCACACTCTTTTAGTTCTAGCACTAGGGAGACAGAGGTAGACAGATCTCTCTGAGTTCGATGACAACCTGATCTACATACTGAAGTCCAAGACAGCCAGGTCTGCTTAGAGAGACCTTGTCTCAAAGTAAATAAAGAAAAGTAAAAACTATTTTTAGTGTAAGGTTTTTATCAGGGTGGGACTAGCTTTAAAAACTGGGAAATATTACAAAATCAAATACTTAAAGATGTGTTCATGTTGCCTTGCAGTTGTATAATGCCGTTTGAATTTAGTGTAGTGTTTAGGCATATTCTGACCCCAGCTGAGAAGTGACCCCATCACCATTGATGAGAGCTCATAGAACAGTCGTAACAGTCTAAGGAACTGTTTCATCCAGCTCTTTGCTAACGTTGAAAGGGTTCCTCCNCTGCTGATCTGAGACAACCCATCCTGGGCTGGCTTAGCACACATCATCATGAGTATGGATAGACTTCAGTTTGTCTAGCCATTTACTTCTTTACCTGTTGGTGACCATTACTCCAAGAAAGAGAAGCAAGGAAAGAACAAAAAACCTGTATGAATCTGTCTTTTGAAACTATGGAAAGGAACACAGCTTGTCTGTAGTGATGAGCACACAAGCAATTGTGTGAGACCAGAAGTCGAGAAAGGATTGTTATCTGCTTGGGAAGAGTATAAGAAGTTTCTAAGGTTTATAGTAATGTTCTGAATTTTGATTGTGCTGGTTATAAGTGTGTCAGGATTCATTAAAATATGTCAAAATGAAGCATCTATGTCAGTGGTTCTCAACCTGTGGGTCATGACCCCTTTGGAGTCAAATGACCCTTTCACAAAGGTTGCATATCAGACATCTTGTATATCAGATATTTACATTACAATTCATAACAGTAGCAAAAGTACAGTTACGAAGTAACATCGGGAATAATTCCATGGTTGNGGATCACCACAACATGTATTAAAGGGTTGCAGCATTAGGAAGATTGAGAACCACTGCTCTGTGTGAACATAATAAAGTAGTCTAAGATGCTTCCAAGGGAATGAAGCTCAGCCGTCTTGGTTTGATTAAGAAAATCTTGGAGCTAGGTGTGGTGGTACACAGCTTTTATCCCAGCACTTAGGTAGAGACAGGTGGATATCTCTGAGCTCAAGGCCTGGTCTACGTAGTGAGACCCTGTCTCAAAAAAACGTCTTCGAGGGAAGGAGTCAATGCAAGACTCCTTGAAGGGCATCTGTCAGCAGAGTAGGACAGTCTTCTGGGTTTTAGTAGTAAGGTTTTTATAACATGAGACCTCCCTTGAGTTGAAGCATTTGAGTAGACTGGGCATGCTCTTGGCAGCCTTTTCACCTGTCTCTNGAGCACTTCACAGATGTAGGTTTAACCATATAAACACTGAAGTGTACTTTATTAAAAATGTAATTTTATTTATTCTTGAAATTTTTACATATGGATACAGTATATCTTGATTTAAAAAAAATGCTTTTCTGATTGCAATATATGTTGTTTTTAGAAATTTAACAAGTGCAAAATTAAAATCATTCCTCAGCCAGAGATAATAATCGCTCACTTGTATACATTTTCCTATAAAAGTTCATATTAGTTGGTTGTGTATTTTGTATTTTATAGTTTCCTTTTCATGAACACATTATGGGTATTTTGTATGCTAGATATTTAAATGCATTTTAAGCAATACGATTTTTAAATGTACACCGACAGTACATAAGAATCATTCATCAAGTACTGTATTACTTGTATTTTTTTAAAGCTCTCTGATATAAAGGATGGAGCCAGTCAAGCAGCGCCTACATTTGGATTTGGAAGTAAGCAAGCAGGGACGTTTGGGTCATCAGGTAAGAGACAGACTCAGAAAAGTGGGCTTCTATAAGTTTCAACCTTACAAAGCCTGAATCACCATTTTAAATAANTCTCACAAATTCCTCCATTATGGAGCCTTGAAGAACTTACTTCAACAAATGCTTGGGGAAGACAGGTCAGAAGGGGGTNTACTGTGAAAGANGCTGTGGCTCAGTTGTAGAAAGAAGTAGTTCTGTTNCTGAGATAAGGTCTCACTATGGAGCCCTGGCCTGGAACTCGCTATGTAAACTAAACCAGGCTGGCTTGTGATCCTCCTGCCTCTGCCCCCTGAGAACTGGGATTACAGATGTAAACCACTGTGCCCAGCTCTAGAAGAACTTTTTAGGAATATTTTCTCAGCGTCATAGAGAACTGAACGTGATGATATACATAGAATTCCAGCATTCAGAGGCTAAAGTGAAAAATCAAAGTTCAAGGCCATGATCGCTGGTGACACCCATCTTTAATCCCAGCACTTGGGAGGCAAAGGCAGGTGGAGCTCTGTGAGTTCGAGGCCAGCCTGGTCTACAGAGCGAGTTCTAAGACAACCAGGGCTACACAGANAAATCCTGTCTCAAAAANTGAACAAAACAAAACAAAAACGTTCAGGGCCAGCCTGGCNTTCATAACAAGACTCTGCCTCNGGAATCTGATAGGAGTATACCACTGTGCCTTTGGGAACTTGTCTTCATACAGCTGTCATGTAGCAGCTCTGGTGGAAAGCATGGCAAGCCGAAAGTGCACACCCTCCTCTCAGACTGCTCATGGGTGCAGGTGAATCATGGTAGCAGAACTGTNGGGCAGTGGGGTTCAGAGGGTTTGCTCTAACCTTGTTTTCATTTGTCCCCTAAATTCTTCAGTATCTACACGTGTCTGAAATAAGAGAANGGAGTAATATGGATACATTTTCTGACTGTAATCTATTTTTGTAGGTTTTCCAGTGAATAACAGCAGCAGCAATAATGTTCAAAACTTTAGTTTTAAAACAAACTCTGGATTTGCCACTCCCCCTTCTGGAAGCACGCCTGTGTTTGGAAATCACCCAGCCTTTGGGGCTGGGCCCTCCGCTGGTTCTGCCATCCCTTCCTCCGCTCCAGCCTTTGGATTTGGGAAACCTGACGCCACATCTGCTGTTTCATTTTCGTTCAAGAACCCTGACGCTTCTGGTTTTGGATCACCTGGGTTTTCAGGGTTTCCAGCTTCCTTGGCAGTNAGTCCTTTCGGCCCTGCAATGGCCCCTGCCTTCGGAAGTGGCAGTTCTGTGGCTGGTTTTGGTAGTTCTGGCTCACAGTCTCAGGCTGTATTTGCCAAACCTTCTAATGACATGTTTGGAGGTAGCAGCCTATCAGCCTCNCTCCTGGTCTCTGCCACAAATAATGCACTGTTCACACCCAGGGATCAGCTGACGAAAGAGGAGCTGGAGCAATTTCAGTCTCAGAAATTTACTCTGGGAAAAATCCCACTGAAGCCACCACCTGTGGAGCTTCTGACTGTATAAAGGAAGGTTAGGCACCTGGTGCGTGCCAGTAGTCTGAGGGGCTGAGAGAAGGAATGCCACGAGTTCGGGGCCAGCTTGGACTGCACGGAGTGAGTGATAGATCAGCCGGTTCCGTGTGAGACCCTCCAAGAAAAGATCTGAGTGGTTTTTCAAGAAATGTTTTTGTAGTGCTTGGGATCACTGGGCCCTCACACGTGCAAGGCAAGTTCTACCTGAGCCACATTCCATTCCTAAATATGGCTTTTAAGGTTGTCGTGAATGATGTAATAATACACCCCCCTCTGACCTGCCTTTCCCAAGCATTTGTTGAAGTAAGTTCTTCAAGGCTCCATAATGGAGGAATTTGTGAGAGTTATTTAAAATGGTGATTCAGGCTTTATAAAGTTGAAACTTATAGAATCCCACTTTTCTGAGTCAGCAAAACATGCGACACATTCAAAAGTAAACTCTTTTCCTCATATATATATGAGCAATGTAAGCTTTTTGTAATTTGAGGGATTTAAAGGTTAACATTTTTTGAAAACCTAGCCAAATAAAGCACAGCCCAAAAACTCAATAAGCAAGGGAAATCTTTTGTACTGTAATTATGAATGGAACTAAAAAATACAGTGTACTGAATAAAGTAATTTTCTCATTCCATTCCAATTTATTATCCATCCNTTTAATAGGGATGTGGAGAGTGGGTGCTGGGGATCAAACCCAGGTACAGTGTCTTGTGCATGTCCCTGAGCTACATCCCCCAACCCTGACTTTCTTTTAAATTATATATATGGGTGTTTTGCCTGCATGTATGTCTGTGTACCACTTGCATGCCTGATGTCCATGGAGGTCAGAAGAGGGTATCAGATTCCCTGGAACTAGAGTTACAGATTGTGAGCCACCATATAGNTACTAGGAATTGAACCCTGGTCCTCTGGAATAACAATCAGTGCTCCTAACCTCTGACCCATCTCTCTGGTCCCAACTCCTGATTTTTTAACATGGGGGAAAAAAACAAACAAACAAAAAAAAACCATGGAAGGTGCCNAGGAGATAGCTAAATGGTAAAGGAATTGCTGCATGTGTGAGGACCTGAGTTTGGATACCCAGCAAGTAGGGATGGCAGTGCATGAATCTGTCACCCCAACACTGGAAGGGCAGAGACAGGTGGATGCCCAGAACTTGCTGACCAACCTTTCTAGCTGGATCAGTGATTTCTAGAAATCCTTTTAAAAAACTAAGGGTGGAGAATGACAGGGGAAGATACCCAACCCCGATGTTTGGCCACCACACATACCTGTGCACAAACATACGTGTGCCTATGTCAGACCAAAAACTCAAAGTAGATGCCTCACCTAATGAAAGATGAGCACCCGGATATTCCTGCATACATGCAAAGAATTCATTTCCCAGGGGATCCAAGTTCTGATCCACTTGAAACAGTGAAACTGCCATCTGACTGTTCAGGGCCACACTCAGGATTTGTTTTCAGGTCTTATGTTTAGAACTATCCTTGGTAATTGGGAAGTGGAATATAAATTGTTCCTCCCTTGGTCTGTGTGTTCCAACAAAATAGAATCTAAGAATTCTGCCCCATTAACCTTAGGGCCTCAGATGAGACCTACTGCAGATGAATGCTTAGTCGTTCCTGTTGCCTGGGATATTTATAAAAAACAAATTTATTCCTCCTGAGCTCCATACACTGGAAATCAAGTATAATTCCAGTGTCTGCTGAGCACCTGGTCTGCCCTCCTGAGGTGGCAGAGGGAGAAACAGCAAAGTGATGAAGGCTCTGTCCTTACACAAGAGTGAACCTGTTCTCTCAAGGCCTTCTCTAAGGGTTCCCAACCCACCCATAAGGGGTCTGTCTTAATGACTTAGTCACCTAAGGGCCCACCATATTACAGTCACATAGGAATGGGGGGGTACATCTGAGCCTAACAGTTGGTCACTGGCTCCCACAGGTTCCGGTAACTCAGTGTCTTCAAGGCTCTAAGGATACACACAGAGAACCCCATTTTAAAAAGTCTCAAGTATGTCAGATCATAATAACCATGTACCTGCTGGGCACAGTAGGCATCATTTGTAATCCTGTCCTCCAGCCTCACCTACTTGGTGAACTCCAGGCCAGTAAGTTACCTCATTTAGAAAACAAGGTAGATGACACCTGAGGACCAGCACCACAGGTGGTCCTCTGGTCTCCACATGCATGTGCATACCCATGCATACACACCTGCACATACAAAAACAATGTGCACATACATAAACATGAAAAACACTGGGTTACTTTAGGTCCGTTACACCCAGATAATATATCCAGACCATGGGGCCTTTGCACTGACCTAGGATTGGCAATATGTTGAGTATTCCAGGTGATCCCCTAGGCAAGTTTGGGAAACAAGCCTCTCTCTCCAGCTGCATTTTGGCTACTTTAAATGTTTGATTTGTGAGGTTGTTTTAATTGCTAGTCTGTTTCTGTGCTCCTGCATGCACCAAAAATATGTACATTTAATGAGACTCCAAATTATCAAATAGTGCAAAGTTGTCAAAAAAAAATGCTATGGGTTACTTTAAAAAACAAGAACTAAAACGAAAAGCAGCAAAGCCCACAGAATAGAACCAAACTGTATACATGTGCACTGGCACTGGTGTCAGGAGCTAGAAGACTTAAGAATTCCTAGACTCAAGTCATGGACAGGCTAGAGGCAGCTGGCCTAACTGACCCCTAGAGAGATGCAAGCAAGGGCTTGAGCCACATGTGTGGTTATCTGTCAGCAAGAAGCAGTTCCAGGGGAGCTGAGCAACCAAAGTCCCCCAAACACCCCGCTCCTTCCAGATTTCCCTCCCCCAGGCCAGAGCAAGTGGTAGAATTGCAGATCAGATGTGCCCTGAGAACTGATTAGGAGAGGGTGAGCTGGGCCTCCAGTGAGCTGTAGAAAGGCTGATGTACCTCAGTAGTTCTTAGCACATGAGACATCTGGCCACCAAAAAGAAAAAAAAATACAAATTTAAAAGGCATATAAGCCAGATATGGTGTGTAGTCCCAGCACTCAGGAGGCAAAGAAAGGGTTGTCTTGAGTTTGAGGTCATAGCTCCAGGGCAGCCTGGCCTCAGAGTAAACTCTTGACTTTAAGAGGCACATGACTTAACTACACACAAGAGTGACAGTCCTGTTTAAAACACCAGTTAATTGTGGTAATTCATGTATTAGAATATAGCCATTTCAAGTGACCTATAAGAACAAAATAATTGGTTTTCTATTAACTAGCATGTAGTGTGTTATATGTGTTTAGAGGATATATATATCTGGAGATGTTAAATGCCCACCTGAGGTCAGTCAACTAACAAGAGGCTGGACTGGATCTGACACCTGGCCTAGAGCCTTCCCTGTCACCACGGTGGTGGCTCCTGGGTTATGAGTACTTCCTCTTTTTTTGTCAGTGTTTTCTGCACATGCATTGCCTTTGGGATGCACTTCTGCAGTTTTCCCTTTATGAATATTCACGTCAGCAGANCAATGTGATTAATGAAGCTCAGTGGCCTAAGATGCAAGGTGAAGAGCTCTCAGGAGATATGGAATTCTTCACTTGCCTCCCAAAGCTCCGTCATTTTTCTTGCTCTCAGGTGAGGGCCAAGTCCTCCTGCCTGTCCATACAAGGCACTGAAAGAGAGTACCAAAGACTCAGTGCCGTCATGGGGGCAGGGAACTCACACAGCCAGGTGTGAGTGTGTGTTTATTGTGATGCTGGGTGGAGGCCAGTGCTGGACCTCTTAACTACTCCANATCTCAGCAGTGAGCTTCTAAGCAAAGGGACAATGCGCCTGTGAAGATTGGGTATGAGGTGAGTCATCTTTATTTTGTTTTTATACCAGCTGGATGAGATGGAAGGAGCTATCTTCTAAGTCTTACCCATAGAGGTAATAACATTCATATCCATGATTATGGGAAGGTTAAATTCGAAACATTAATATAAGGTGTCCAGCACAAAAATTTATGCTTCAAATTCCATTATTGAGGAAAATAACATTGGGTCCTTATAGAAAAGCTGACAGGCAAAAACTCACATGGAAGTAACGTCCCCTTCTTGGCTAACATTGTCTTCTATGTTTCATTTTGTTTTGAGGTAGAATCTCACTGTGTGTCATGCTGGCTTTGAACCTGCAATCCTCACACCTCTTTACCTCCCAAGTGTTGAGGCTGATGCATGCACCACCATGCCCAAGCAGCCTAACCGGTCTGCTGTACTGTCTTAGTTACTGTTCTATTGCTGTGAAGAGACACCATGACCACGGCAACTCAATAAGAAAGCATTTAATTGGGGCTGGCTTACAGTTTCAGAGGATTAGTCCATTATCAGCATGGCGGTAAACATGGCAACAGGCAGGGGTGCTGCTAGAGAAGTAGCTGAGAGCTACACACATCCTGACCCATGGGCAGAGAGAGACAGAGACAGACAGACTGAGCTTGGCCTGGGCTTTTGAAACCTACAGTNAAACACTTCCTCCAACAAGGCCACACCTCCTAATCCTTCTAATCCTCAAACAGGTCCACTAACTGGGATCCAAGCATTCAGAGATTATGAGCCTACCAGGGGCCATTGTCATTCAAATCACCATATACACATCACTCCAATGTTACTTCTTTATACACAGCCTAATAACTATAGTAATGAGCAATGGTGTCATACTATTTTATATCTTATTATTCACAAACATCTTGAAGAACGTTTCATGTTAGTAACATACAGATTTATATGGCTGATGCCCATTGCTGACTGATTTAAACTCCCCCCCAGTTATGGATCGACAATACTAAAGTGGTAGATTCTAGAACATAGGTCTTTACACCATTGTGAGGAGAACTGAAAATGCTGAGTAGAAAACTGAAGGACTAATTTTAGTACATCTTATTAAGTGCCCCTGCTTCCCCACAATATAGGTCTTGAAAACAAAGAAAGCAAGCTGCTTTTACTAGAGCAGAGCAGGTACCAACGGCTTTGCTGTAATTAATAGATTCAGCAAAAAGAACCATAAGGGCAGAAGGCTTGTTACGGGCTCAGCATGAATGTCCCTTACAGGCTCTTGTCTTGGAATTCTAGGTCCCCAGCTGGTGATGCTGTTGTAGGAGGTTGTGGGAACTTGAGGCAGTAGGGCCTAGCTGGAGGAAGTAGTCAGTAGAGGAGGGCCTGTGCTTGTTAACTGCCATGGTGTGGATGGCTCAGTTCTGTGCCCTTCCTGCCATAAGCTGAAACCCAGAGCTAAACAGCCCTCAAGTTGTTTCTCTGGGGATTCAGTCAGCTGTGGTGTAAGCAGCTAGTGTAGGGCTTGATTTACCATGTCTCTTTTAAGTATAGGGTGTGATCCGCCGTGTTTATTTTTCGTTAATTGTTTATTTTTGACACAAAGTCTCACTGTAGCTCTGGCTGCCCTGGAACTCATTTTGTAGAAGCTGGCCTCAAACTCAGAGATCTATTTGTCTCTGCCTCCCAAGTGTGCTAGATTTAAAGGAGTGTGCGCTATGCCTGCCTCCAGTGTTTCTTTTTACACTCTTTCAAGGAGTCCCCAGAACCAGTAGGATGGGTAATGTTACTGAAAGACACCTAGAAGCNGGGCAGTGGTGGTGTAAGCCTTTAATCCCTGTACTCAGAAGGCAGAGGCAGACGGATCTCTGTGAGTTTGAGGCCAGCCTGGTCTACAGAGTGAGTTNCAGGACAGCCAGAGAAACCCTGTCTCAAAAAAACGAGGGAGGGAGGAAGGAGAGAGTGAGAGAGAGAGAGAGCACCCTTCTGGGTGTGCTTAAGGGCATTCTCAGAGAGGGTAAACTAAGGTGGGGATGGGGTGTGAGGAGAAAGGGAGAAAGAGTGCTTGTGTTCTATGTCTCTGTCTCTTCCTCTCTCTCCCTCTGCCCCCCTTCTCCCCTCCCTCCCTGCTAGCTGCCAAAGTGTGAGCTGCCCTGCCATTTCCTCCCCACCATGATGGCCTATAAGCTCTGAAGCTGTGAGCCAGTTTTTCCTTAAGCTGCTGAAGCTGACATCTCACCAAGGTACCCGGTAAGGACCACTGTAGCCAGCACTACATGGATGCTGCTTTGGACGCATCAGAACTAGAGAACAGCGCTGCTGGACAGCCTTGCCACCGCCCTGAGGTTGCCACTCTGCTCTGCAGACCAGTTTTCTAGTGTTTGATACTACTGAACCTATAAGCCCGAAACCGGCCCAGAGGTGAATTTCACAAGACAGGCCAGGGAGNGGAAAATTTATAGGGAGAAATACCACCTTAGGCAGCTCGATGGTAGGGAAAACAGTGGCAAGGCTTGACTTCCAGAACTCCATCTTTCTAAGTGGCCACAGAGCTTCTAACTAACCAAAGCTGAGACCCAAGTAAGCTGCCACAGGGAGAGGAAAACTCAGGAGGGGGAGAAAGGCGACCGGAATGATTCTGCTGTCTCTGGCTTCACATATTTCTTTGTCCAGGGTAGAGACCACAGCCAGCAACACCTGCTCTTTATCACTTCTGAAACATTAACTTTGACTCTGCTTCCTCCAAACCCAGCCCACCTGCAGCCCTCTTGACACCTCCTGTTTCAAAACAGCGCTCACCCGGCCCGCTGTCTCTTTTTTGAGGCATATCCCTANATCCAGACTTGCATGCTGCTGATGCCTGTCAGCAGTAGTCCCTCTTTCCAAGCCTTCCACAAAATGTTCACTCAGGCTGCAGAATCTCCCTCCAGGAAGAGACCAGTGCAAACCTCGTTGTCCAAAGTGTACCCTCATTCTGCTTCTTTCAGGGCCCACACTTAAACATAGTGTAACACACATGTGAAACCACCACCGGAGCCAGCATATCTCCATCCCCAGTGTGTCCACGGGAGCCCTGCAGCCAACAATCCCTCCTGCAGCCTGGGCGACTACTGACCACTTCTGACACTAGAGATAGAGCTCCTTTTCCCAGAACTCCAGTGTAAGGAAACAGCAACCATGGCTTTCATGCTTTCACATGGAGTCGCTGGTTTTTTNAAAATTTTTTTATTTTATGTTTTACCTACCTGTATTTATGTGTACCACATATGTACATACGTTTGTATTTTGTACCACATATGTATGTGTAACGTGCTTGGTGCCCATAGAGGTCAGAAGAGGGCATCAGACCCTCCTGGGACTGGAGTTACAGAGGGTTGTGAGCCACCATATGAATACTGGGAATTGATCCTAGCCCCCCTGCAAGA